>OZ038513.1:42140095-42210095 GCA_964036315.1 Acanthosepion esculentum | reverse complement strand
CTTGTTAACATCCACACTGGTATTGATGACTGACATTGCTAGATTTTTTCAGTGTGTGCATAACTATTACTATATTTTATGTATAACAAAAGGCTAAAAATTCTTTGTTTAACCAAGAATCCTTTCCAAAATTATTGATATTTGGCCAGATCTTGGGAGTTGGTTTAGAGTGAGAACTTTTCAGTATCCACCTTGTGTTTATTCATAGTTATAAATATGTATGTATGTATGAGTATGTGGTGAAGTGTTTAGAATGTTAGCATTCTGACTGGCAAAGTTTAACAAACATACCTGCAAAAACAATGTAACAAAAGGTCAGCTTTTCTCGACACTACTATTACTGCATACACCCTGGGGAATTTTTAACATTTTAAAAAGCTATTTTTAGAATTTTAATAAAACTCCAACATATGAAACTGGATTTATGCATTTTCTTTTTACTCAAGAATTGACAACAAAAATATCAAATGCTGTTTATTTATTGGACTCTTTATTTACAAGAATAATTTTATATTTGCATGATTATAAAAATATAAGAATCAACAACAATGCAATATTTATAATTTACCATTTTATAAAGAAATGACTATGAAAACAATTTTTTATTCATAAATTTATAAAAATGTCTGAGAAGATAAAAATTTAAATAAACACATAATGATAAGTAACTGTAATTATAAATTTTGAAAAAATGCATTGGGTATTTCTTTTATTTGCTCTCACAACATAATTTCACTAGATTAGGTTGAAAACGGAGAAATATCTAAATCCAGTTTCATATGTTTGAGTGTTATCAAAATTCTAAACATAGCTTTTTAAAACAATAAAAATTGCCCAGGGAGTATATAATGATACTGGTATAAAGAGAAAAAATATCATTTTGACATACCATTTTTTGGCGGGTACATTTGTTAAACTTTGCCTTCTGACCATAAAATCCAGGTTTGAACATCACCATGATCAATTTGTCAAGAAGATGACAAAAGTATGAAGGTGTAGGCTTTAAGAAAGTTTTATTCAACTGAGAATACAAGTACAAGTGTCCTTTTATAGTCCCAGTAAACAGAAATAGCTCTCTCAAAGAGGAGAGTAACAAAACAAGGGGAGACCACTCTTAATTATTCATACCAATGACCTTCATAATATTGGCCTGGGTAGACATTCTAAGCATGACGCACCATTTGAAAGTATCTGAAATATGGGTTAACTCAAGCTTCATGAGTGAAATTGGGTAAATAAAACTGTTTGGAAACCATTGAAGGTTGTGCTAGCACAAGATCACAAGTCATCATGACTGAGAGTTAGAACGTCACCTTTGTTTAAATAAGAAACTGTAACAAAGGTCTGCTCAGCCTCGTTGCAGTTGTTATACTTTGCTTCAAATTAGATCTCCTTCTAATTCACTATACATCAAAACCTGTTGGCTGGATGTGAACACTATGAAAACAAAATTCAAAATAAAAAAGTCGCTTTTTTGTGCAGATCACGTCTGACTCACAAAACAAACAACAATATAAAATGCAATTTAAAAGGAGCCAATCATAACCATTGCTACTAAAGTTAAAGCATAACAAAAGGCACCCCGTTTTCTTTTAAGGATGCTGCTCACAACACTGAAATCAGTTTGCAGACAAGCAGACAGACTGTCACTGTCACCACCAGTGATGTTGGTCAACTGACCCAACACAAACATCAACTACCAATTTTTTTCCATCCTCCAGGTTGCTTCCCTCACCCATAAAGAGACAGTCCACATTGATCCTTTATTTTGGCAATACAAAAAATTTTATCTTAACAATTCTTTTCTTTCAACCTCACCAGTGGTAATGTTACGGAGGCTGAAATGGGTAACCTGGAAGACAGAATTGTTGTTGTTGTTACTGTTGTGGAGGTTAATCCCTTCTCTGCCTCAGCAAACTTAAATACAAGCATCAAACAAAAGAGGACATTAAGTAGGCTAAATAAATGTATAATATATATATATATATATATATGAAGAAATATAGTCTTAAAGTGTGCTATATTTATGGGATAAAGTGCTCAATATCAGAGATAGAGCGTGTGTAAATATAAAAGTGGACATGGAAGTCAGCACTTATTGCACTAGCATGAAACAGACTGTCGCCTCTAAGTGCTGACTTCCATGTCCACTTTTATATTTATATATATATATATACACACACTGGTAACTTTTACCTGTTGTTATGGCAACGGGTAGAGGGAGTGGTGAAATTAGAAGTGAAATGGACATTGGTGGTGAGCATCACCATTGTTGGTGACATCTCTCAACATGTCAGTGTTGACATCAAACACTGGTCTGTGTCAGGTCTGTTTGGATTTGGGTATATATAGTTTTTAGTCTGCTCAAAATTAAGGTTTTGGTTTTTGAGTTGGAGTGGCTTGACTGGTCATAATATATTATTAATTTTGTTTTGATTAAAGCAGATGTATGCATGGATCCAATACACAGAAAATGTATTTACACAGTCTGCTTTGAGTTGTCGAACAATCAACATCTGGGTCGTGTAGAAAATGTAAGAGGTACAGTGGTACTTTGTTTGTTCTCTCAGGCAACCATACATGTTTATAGCACAGTATAAATCACAGGTTGGTTCTGTGAGCGCTGAAGAAACACGGACGTGTTTGAGCAACCATTTGCAATATGGATTAGCTAGCCACCCTAGCATAACTTACTCAGAAGCTAACATCCAGCAATTATATATTAAATACTGATTATGGACATGTGAAATTGAATATATTTGAAATAAAAAGAATGCAGAGTGTCTTTAATAATTTAACTGCCAGTATGTTGTGTCCAATGAAATAGTTAATGATTTTAAATAACAAATAAAATCAATGCTTTTTTTCTTTGTTTTTAAAAATCATTTCACCCTAAGCAAGGCAGTAAAAGCCATTAAGATGCAAGGGTTACTGAAAATGAAAGCGACAGAAAGAACAATAAAAGAACTGGGTTCAAGGAGACAAAAGATGATGGTTGACATTGCATTTAAATTTTTGAAGATTGCAGTAAATCAGGAAGCTAGAAGAGAGTTGCAACAATACATTTTATCTGTAGTTAAAGTGATAAGATTTTGTTCAAAATATTTAGATTTTGGCATTAAATAGCCCTTAGAGTTTGATATGCCACTAAACAAAACCAACCAACCAATCTATCAATATTTTCATGGTACTTTTTCTGATCAGCTTTTCTCTTTGATACTTAGACTCTCAGAGGGCCGAGTTTGAATTCCAGTCGAATCCATTAAATTCACTTACATGCTAATACCCTTGGGAAAAGTATGAATCCTCTTCTTCTCTCTCCCAGCTATGTGTAAATAGCAGGACAGACCAGGTTCTATAGCCTTGGATGTCAACTGGGTTCAAGGAGACAAAAGATGATGATTGACATTGCATTTAAATTTTTGAAGATTGTAGTAAATCAGGTATGAATCCTCTTCTTCTCTCCCCCAGCTATGCGCAAATAGCAGGACAGACCAGGTTTTATAGTCTTGGATGGCAACTGGTCTACCGCAGAAAGAAATGGCAACCTACTGTAGGAAAAAATCTGCCTTGTCAGTCATATATCGAAAGATACATGATTGTCCACGCGTGGATCACAACTGACTAGCTTGGCAGCAAGATCTCATCATTTTGCAGTTGAAATGGTCAGATGTAACATAAGTTCTATGCTAAGAGTTTCTTTCTTACACACTTTGCCTGTGAAACTCTATTCCACTTTCTTGCTTCTCTATGGTCTGTAGATATTTAAATGTAACGACAATTTCCATCTTCTGTTTTCTTATTCTCTTTCACTCTTAGTAACCCTTGACGCCTTAGTAACATTATCATCTTGCTCGGGATGAAATGATACCCCCCACCAGAAAAAAAAAATCAACATAGTTTGCACAAAGTTTCCTTTTCTTTTAGTGAAAACAATGCCTCAATTTGCTTTTTTAAGGAGGAGTCTTAAGTAAAACTAAAACAAGAATCTTTCAAAATTGGTGAAATATCGCCTGAAGACCAACCACAATCTGACTGACCTTTAAAACAAACCAAAATGATGAACATGTAAAAGTTTGTCTCATAATAAAATCGACCGATGTGTTATCTCAGGTGATCGGATTGTCTTCTCGGAGTAGTCTAGCAAAATTTCAAATTCTTAAAAAAAGGTCATAGAAAAAGGAACCTGAAAAAATCAAATATTTAAAAAAAAACTCATTAATTTAAATTTTTCAGCTGAAACGTTACAAATTTCCGAAAATAGGTAAAAAAAAAGTCTTAAAATTATTAGTTCTTTTACTTCAAAAAAATTATTTTTTAATTAAATAAATACACCTTTCCGGTATTCGTATTATTCTGCTAAAAAAAATGATTGATTCCATTCTCGGAAATCACACTATCTGAGAGCTTTAAAGAAGGAAAAAAAAAAACGCGATTTTTCATATCTAAAGCAGAAATCATTTAAAGTTTAATTACAGTGGTTTTCTATTTACAATTTGAGTAGAAAGACTTCACTTTCTTTACGCATTTGAGATGAACATGGGTCAGGGAAGCAGTTTGTGTTATTGTTAATACTTTCATGAATTTAACATTAACAAATGAGGTGGGGGAGACAAGGAAAAGATAATCACGCCCCGTCATTTTATTTCCGCTTTTATTTAGAAAATTATTTTTTTTCCCAAAAAAATTTCAAAATTTCATACCCTTTCCTTCTGAAAACATTCATCCAGTGTACGACTTCCGTCATTGTCTAATTTTATTTAGGAAATTCTTTACTTCTAGTTTAAAAAAGAGTTTCATACAATTTAATTTAATTTACATTTTTACTTTACTTTACAAAATGACAATTTCTTTAATTTTAAATTTTTTTCCCTAAAATAAAATTTTTTTTTTTTAAAATCTTTCCTAAAATCTAAAAATGACATTTATTTAAATACTCAACAATTATTTCATTTCCTACTTAGAAAAAAAAAACAAAAAACGTTAGTCTTATTGAAACTTTCTTTTTAATAACAAATTTTCGCATTTTCCTGAGTTGTAAGTTTTCTTTTTTCTGACTTTTCACCAGGACTATGGTAAAAAAGATGAAAATTTAAATATTTTTTTATATTTCATAGCCAGTTTTCTTACAATACTTTGTAATGTACATAGTTCTTTTTACTTATAAGCGGGTGAAAAATAATGATATTTTTCATTTTTTTTTAAATTGTTTTTTTTTTAAATTTATTTTGAGTTGGTGTGAAAGTGAAATTCAAATGAAAGCAATATTTTGATCGCAACCAAGCCTGTCATCAGGAGATACTTTTTTAACTTGAAACAATTTTATTGCAATTATTTTTTTAAATTCATGAATGAATTTAGGTTTATATATTTTAATCATTTACTGATACGACGAAATAATAATATTAATAAAAAGGAAATGTTATTTTTTTCAAATTCTGTCTCACACTACTGGTTTACCCTTTTTCTGCAAATTGTTTCAATCCATAGTTACCACTGAATCAGGCACACGGCTTTAGGTGCAACTCTGTTTTATTATTGCAATTTATCCACGACACAAACACAAAATCAAACTAATTCTGTAGCTCTGTGTTCGTTTCTTGCACCGCTTTTAGTGTTTAAATTAAGCTTTTTGTGATAATTTTAGTTTAAACATATGCATTTTAAAAATCATTTTTGTTGTTATAGAGTCGTTTGTAATCGTTCAAAAAAAAAAAAAACCTCAGTTTCGGCAAACTTCGTTCCTCCTATCGAGGTTCCTTGTTTCTCAAGGTGACCTTTTTTCAGCGTGTCAACTTTTTCTTTGGTTACATTTTTTTAATTAGATACCTAATATCAACTTCCAATCGCCTAAAACACGCTGTGGTATGTTTAAAAATAATAAATATATTTTTAAAATATTTCCTCTTTTTCCGTGTTATTGATTGCTTAACAATACCACCCCGTGACGGCATTCAGCCATTTTGGATTTATCATTTATGGCTAACAAATGAGGATGGTGTACATTCCACTAAGACGCATGACTTTTTACGAAAAACTGGTATGGCCTGTTCACCAGCTTTTCATTTTATTCAACTGAATTATCTACTGTTTAGTTTCAGTTCGTTTGAATCGACTTATTTGCATTGTTTTCTTTCTTTGTTATGCAAGAAACAAAAAAGGTCATGTACGGAAGTCATTTGCGAAGAATGTTTTGTATATCCTCATTTTACAGTTTTTCATGTTTATCTTATTTTTTTGTAAACTTGTTCATGGGTTTTACTTAAATAAAGTCATTGAAGTCAGCGATAATGTGTAGATTTCACCTAATCTAAAAGAGAAAAGTAAATATAGGTTATGTAATAATGGCCGAGATCTTCATTCATTGTCTATCTATTTCTTGCATTTATGGAAAGATTATGTATTTTTCTCTCTTTTTAACAAAAAGCGTGAATAGAATTGCATTTCTCTATGATGCTGTCGATTATGCAAGAAATTTGATGTGGAATGATGTGTTTACTCTAAAAATCAGTCCAGACGTAACATTGAATTTAGTAGTACGAATTTAAAACTAAAAGTCTATTAGTGGTTTTTTTTTTTTTTTTTTACAGTAAATTTGATTTTGAAAAATGGTTTTATACATATATTGTACATGTCTATCAGTTTCTTAAAGTTTTAAATGAGATGTAGACGTGTGTATGTAATTTCCTAAAACCTTTTCATCCTGGTCGTTCGTTTGCTTGTGGCTGTCGACTACAAGCCTCATTTCTTTCTCATTCAATTTTTTTTTTTTTTTTTTGTTTCATCGAAATGCTTGACAGAATTTTGTATTCGTGGCTTGTTTGTTACGTAGTTAATTTTTTTTTCTGTGGATAAGGTTTAATAAAGTAGGTTTTTTAATAATTTAAAAAGTTTTTATTGCAAAAGAAAAATATTTTACAACGATCATTACATTTTTGTGGAAACCCTAAATGTTCATTTAATTCCTAATTGCTTGTTTTTGTTCATGCATTTGTTCGTTTAAAAAAAAATTACATTTGAAGACAGTTTGCAATAAAGGTTGAAGTTTAATCAGATGAGTTACTTTAAAATGTTAACTTATTCCTTTAAACGAAGCACGTTTTTAAAAACAATGAGATCCATTTCTAATTTTTTCAGTTTTTCATGTTATTCGATTTGATTAAAAATCATTTAATCATTAATTGAAAGTAAAAATATTCATATATATATATATATATATAATTAACGTTATTTATTAAGTGTTATTTGACATTTCAAAATCTGCAAATTTTACTAATTTATTTATGGTATAGAATTTTAATGTCGGATTAACTGAACAGTAACTGCTTGAGTGAGCCATCAACATTTGAAAATTATTCCTTTCTTTCATATTTGTTTTGAAGTTTTTTTTTATTTAAAAAAAATCCCTATGATAATTTTATACTTCATTTGGCGATTTTTTTTTTTTTTACGAAAGGACGAGAAAATACTGCAAACAAGTCAGAGGCTTAAAAAAATAACAAAAACAAAATGGCTGCTAAGAATAAAGTTAGAGAATGTTCTAGAAAATTAAATGAAAAAGTTGTATTTTAGCACTCCAATATTATATGTTAATTTAATTTTTTTTCACTTCGATTTGTTATTTTCATTGTCTTTGAGATATATATCTGAGATATAAAGAAAAGTTGGTCTTAATAAGAAATAAGTAAAAGGTAGACATTTTTGTTTAGACGGCCTTCACCTCCACATCTTTGACCGATTTTTAAATCAACTAATCAGTTGCTAGTTATCGATTTTTAGCTTTATCAGTCAATGAATCGGTATATCGACTGTTAACATGGTATGTTTTATGCTTTTTCTTGGGTCGACAATCGACTTTCTATTGTAGATTATATTGAAATTGTTTCAAACACGTGTATTTTATTATTTATACTTTAGTAGTGAAACGTTAAACAATATTTTAGTTTTGAGAAAAAAAAAATCGTTATCTTGTTCAAATGAATTAAGAGGCGACATATTATTGTATAAAATAGTTTTACTTTAAAGACCCGTTAACGTTGATAAATATATTAACTAAATATTTGCGTAAAATATAAAAATAAGATGTATTCCATCTCGACTATTGGAGCCCCCCCCCCCTGTTTTATATGGATGTATGTAGAAAAGTGTATATGTACTGTCTACTATAAAGTAATAAAGTTTTTTTTTTTTTTTTTTAATAACTCCGTTTTCACTACTCGATACATTGTTTTTATTTTATATATAATTGAAATTCTGATTATTGTGGGGAAAAAAAGCATTTCTTCGTGTGTGTATTTAAAAATAGTATGATTAAGAGGGGGGCGTTAAAGAATTCCGTAGACTCCGCTTATAAATTAAAATTAAATATTTCACAAATGAACTTTCATCCTTGTCGACTTATGTAATTTTTTTTCTATTTTATTGTTTTAATAAAAACTACTCGTGGTATCGTGTAAAAAAAACTGTACTTGTTATTTTTTTTTAAATTGTTACCTTTCAGTTGGCTAAGAAAGGAAATAAAATTTTTCAACACTTTCTTTAATTATTTTTAGACTAATCGTGTTTACTAGAAGAAACCCCCCCACTTTTTTTTTTTTTTTTTTTTTTTAAGCGATTTTCCAAACAATGTTTTGTTTATAAAAATGAAACAAACAAACAAACACACACACACACACACACTCTTTCTTATTTAAAAGAAAGACTACACCTGTAGAGTGGTAAAGTTACGTTGTATTAATTACAGGCATATCAAATTTGATGGGAAGTGAAATTTTACTGTAAAAAATTTATTTATAGCTTCTTTTACTAAGCTTAGTTTTTTGACGCAAGTCAAAGTATGGACACCCAGTGAGAATCGAGCTCTATTAAGTAATCACTATGACTATGAGGCACTAAAAATTATATTTCCATGAGGCTACTAATCATTAGTTGTAGCTGAACATCAAGTACTTTCATGAACTGACCATGACTGTTTATTACCAACGCAGCTATTTAAAAATGAGCTAAAATTAAAAACGCTTTTGGCAAGTCGGCTAGAGAGGTTGATATTAGGTTGGTTACTTTAAACACAACTAATGCATTTGATGTGTTTGTAATATAAAGAATATTTTGGGTATAGGATGTAAAACGAGACCTACAATCACGTTGGAAATTTGAAATACTAGTCTAAAAGCAACAATGTGCTATTTTATTTTTTTTTAAGATTTGTAAATTCAAAAGAGGGAAAGGGAGGAGGAAATACTCTTGGAAAACCATAAGTAAAAATAATTGTTGAGAATTTCCTTTTGTTTGATTTGTTTGCAGGATTTTTAAAAGATTTTTTTTTTTCAAATTTTTATTTGCATTTGTGCTAATTTATGGATTGCAGCAGAAGAATTCTGCTTATTTTGGGGATTTAATTGTCAGTACGAATCTTGTTCTATATTTTCAATTTCTTATTTTCTATGTGTACAAATGACTTTTTTTCACAGTTTCATATCATTTTCCCCTTAAATAACATTATGCATCTGATATCATTTTCATCCCTATTGAATGGTACTAAGTTTTTATATATCAATCTATTTATCTTTTGCTAACCATTTTTTTTTTATCCTTGCTTAAACCATTATTTTGGAAACTTGAGGTCTTGTCTGAATAAATTGTCAGCTAAAATAACTTTGACCTACTTTTGATGGTGCCTGAGATAAAAATAAAATCCTAGTACTTGGAAGTGAAAAAAATTTGTTAATGTTTTTTAAATATTCTTAAAATATGGCAAAGCAAATTCTCTGACAATCCACTCTTTAAAGGAGGTAATTTCCTATTAGCAAAAGTAAATCCTGGCAGTATTATCCCTTGTGTTTCTTTGTATAACGGGCTACCCACCTACCTTGTGTTCATATACCTGTGAAAATTTCTGTATTCTTGGTGCTCTTTGAAAATTTATTTTAAATATCTCCTACCTTTGGTGACATGCAGCTCTAAATTTAATCCTGTTACGGTATCTATTCTGAATGCAAATTCTTTGCTTTCATTTTATTTAAAAAGATGTATATTATTGCTTGATAGAAAGCACTTTCAATGTCAATAATTTTGGAATTAGAAATAAAATGGCATGATTACAAAACTCATATATCCAAACAAATTATTTTAATTAGCTTTTAGATTATTGGTTGAATAAAGATTTTTTTTTTAATGATGACATTTAATAATAGTATGTTTAATGAATGTTAATTAACTAAATTTGTTTATCAGGACTCTTGCACTCTTCCTTGAAGTTTGTATGCATAATGTTTCAAGTAGAGTATTCTATTATCATCAGGTGCCAATGTGTGAATGGTAAATTCTCATAGGTTAATAAAGTATTATGACTAAAGAGACAACTGGATGGGAAGCTGCTAGATAAGTGTTTCTGGGTGGTTTAATGCAGACCTAGAAAAAATAAATAGAATCTTTTGAAAAGCAGTTAACTTGAATAACTAATGATATTTTAGCAATGGATTTTTTTAAATTGAGTAACTGACCTCATAATTTTAATATGCATATTCTCAATGTTTATTTAAAGCCATAAAGCAACTATTGAAAGATATACATTGAAAGCAAAATATCTGAACTATATATAGAACTTAATTTTGCATCTTTTCCAATGTAGTTCGACAGCCTTTCATTCTTTATAGAGAATGCATACTGGCTTCAAAAAACATTAAAATAAAGCAATGTATACTTAGAATATGTTATGTTAAAAATAATCAGTTATAAAAAAAAAAAAAAGCCTGATCTACAGAGGCGGACACATTTTTATTTTATACAGAATAAGCAATGAGCGCAAAAGCCTGTACCTGGTCGAAGAAAATACATTCATGATTTTTTTTTTTTATTAAGTGACTTTTTTTTCACAATTTACATTGTTTTATAACAATATATTGAGCATAGTAAAAAAAAGAAAAAAGAATGCAAAAACAATGTTGTACTGGCTGGGATTATTGTGTCTTCAAAGCATAAGTAAATTACTTGGTATTATAAAAACAATAAAAGTAATGAAATTCCTGTTTACAATCCGATTATTAAACATAAAAAATCCTATTTTAATTTTCAGTGAATTCATTAATTCTTTTTTCTTGCCATAAATCATTTTCAGAAAACTTTTTGTATATGTGTGTTTGCTCAAATAGTTTTCTTCATTAGTAATGAACAGTTGTATTTACATGCTGATTGATATCTGTGGACATTGATGATTTTGTAAACCATTTTAAATTGTGAAAATTATGTATTTGTCAATTTTTTTTATTTGAATATATTAAAAGTCCTAATTTTACCCTTTTCACAAAGGCTGTTCAATACAACTATAAATTGCAAAGATAACAGGAGTTGAGTTCTAAAACAAATACTGTCCAGAATCAAAGTGAACATAAAAAAAATAGTAAATTTGTTCAAAAAAATTTCTTAAATGACAATATTTCATCAACAGAAACTGATGAAAATTATTCTTAAAATATTAATGATGTTAACATGAGGAATGTTCTTATTTCTTTTGAATACTTTAGCAGCACACATTTGTGTCGCAAAAACTTGAAGGGATACTGCACATAGATAAAAAAAAAATTTTTGTATACACATGCTAAAGTATACATAAATGGTTTGGAAAATATGTAAAATATTAAATAGTGTGTATATCACAAACATTTTTGTAACTTCTAAAAATTTTGCTTAGAATTCTGTTCTGAATAAAATAGCTTTCTTAAGCTATGATTATAAAATGCTTTCTTCTCAGCCTTAGATATAGTGTATCAAAAATTAGATGGATGATAAAATTGTTGATGGAGAATATAGTTGGAGCTCAATACATTATATAACTTATTGGGAATTATGTCACATTTCAAATATAGTTTATATAATTATACATTAAAAAGTAGATATGCATAAAAGCACCTACAAACAAATCTAAATAATAAATCTCCACCTAAAAATGTCATTTAGTGTGGAAAAAATCATTAATTGAAATTCTCTGATTTAATTAGTGCCAAAGCAGAGAATGAAACTTCTTAAAATAGCATAAAAATAAAAGTTAATTTTTTTTTATATTTTAGAAATTAGAACACAATAAAATCCCAAATTACCTCATATTGGGAATTTTGGATTTTATTGTGTACTAATTATTTGCTATAATAATAAATACATTGAGCTCTTTTTGTGGATCAGTTTTAATATTTTATATTTCTATGATCCACTTGGATTATATACCAATGGATTTATTACCTTTACTCTCTCTCTCTCTCTATATATATATATATCTATAAAGATTCACTAAAACATGTGCATATATGATGAAAAAATGTCCTAAACTTAATAAAAAACACAAGGTTTTATCTTCAAAATATTTGTTATTAAGAGTAAAGACCAAAGGATTTTTTGATTATTAAATTATATTTTTTGATCCTATTAAGAAGCTTAAAAATGTTGGTGTTTTTCTTGTGTCAGCGGGTGAGCATAAATTAGCATAGGAAATTTTATTATCTTTTTGTGGTGAAATGCACATTGATTTGGAAATTCTTGCAAAAATCAAATGTCAGATTTTAATTACTTTCAGAACTTAGTCACAACTGAATGAAATTATTTTAGAAATCTATCTCTTTTTGAAAATCTTGATAAAAAATTTCTTTTACATCTGTTACCCCCCAACTTATTTAATTTTATGAAATTTTGAGAAATTCATTTTTTGTAGGGCTTAATGTTTATATTAGTTATATGAAGTCCTTGTGACTGCTAGTTACCAAAATCTGCTCTGAATTGTAAAATAAAAGATGCTTAATTAATGAAGCTTTTAATTGCTTTTGTGAATTAGATGTATTATGGACACTATTGTCTTAAGAAAAAATTTTTCAATGAATAATGAATTTTTACAAGAATTGTTTTCATTTCTTAAAAATTTAGAATAATTTATAAATTTTAAAATCTCTTAAAATTCTGTATTAATTTGTACTGGTTAGATGATATAATTATTAAGTCAAAACTATATTTACTAACCATAAATGACAAAGCTCACTACAATTCAGCAACCAGTGTATTTTAAAAAGAATTTTGAATTCTTTTGTGTGTGTATGTGCATAAAAGTGCTGATTTTTATAAACACCGACATCCATACTCAACATTATAGAAAATAAGAGCAGTAACTATAGTAAATTTAAAGCCAAATACCTAAAATTCAATAAACATTAGATTACTTAAAATATTTTTGTAAATTTTTAAGATTACTAGGTAGTTAGATCAATTATATAGAAAGGCACTAATGTCAAATAATTTTTACAGATATGTTCTCAATAAAAAAAAATTAGTTAAATTTCTCAAACATCAGGCTGTCAATAGAGCTGTCAACATCTCATAAAAACCCCCACCTGTTTAATGCTTTTCTGCAATATTTTAAACTAAAAGTAAGTAATATTTGTTTCAAATGAGATTAATTAAAGTTTAAATAAATTAATCTTCAAATAAAGTTTCAGAAAAGTATATATTTATTTTTGGAAGATACAGGAATTAAGTTGTGCTGAGAGAATTGTAAATATGGCTAAAATAACCATTTTTAGAGACAAAAAAAAATGAAAGGGAACTCCTGATCAATTTCAATGCATTTTGAAATACAGCAATGTATTTTGTTTATTGGAAATATTAAATTTAATCTATTAGCTTGAAATTAAATTTAAAATAGAAGCTTCATGAATTTTTAAAAATGAAATTTTTCATTTTAAAAAATTCATTTTAAACCTTAGGTATTGCTTTTCTTTGGAGGTACCTAAAACATTTAGGTACATATTTTAATAATGAAAAAGTATCAAATACGTGTACATACATTCACATTTTGTTCTTATTTCTCTATTGTAAAATAATTATATATTTTTTTCACCTAATTTTATACCCAGGTTGTAAATATATGAAACAAAAACTACTGGGAGTGTAAAATAACTGAAAAAGTTTGGAAAATTACATTTGCACAAATTAAAGACTGGATCAGTTAATCTTTATATATATATATATATATATATATATATATAATATATATATATATATAATATATATAATATATATTATATATAATATATATTATATATAATATATATAATATATATATATATATAATATATATATATATATATATATATAATATATATATATATATAATATATATAATATATATTATATATATATATATATATATATAATATATATATATATATAATATATATAATATATATATATATATATTAGTAGGTATCATTAGTAAATAATTTTACTGTAATTTAAGCAAGTTGCAAGGCAGAGGTATGTAAATGATAGTAAATATTAATGTTTTAGATTTCCAATTGAAAACTACCTGAAATACATAAAGCTTACCTTACAGAAAAAAGAGTTTGTAATTCATTTAAAAAATGAGGTATCTTGGTATTTATATTTTTAAAGCTTCCAATATTACTGATTTGCTTATATACAAAATATTTTAAATATTTGATGTAAAAGTCCATGGGGATAAAATGAGTTCATGTTCTCTATTCATTTATTCTAATCCTATTCTAACCTTGTCTACCAATTCAGTCGATATTTATCTGAGCACAATAACATCTAATCCTAAATAATGGAACTGGCATGAGTACCACTGATGTCAGATTGATTAATTCTTATATTTAATAGATAAAATTGACATACTACTGGGATAGTGAGTTTTATAAGAAAAATAAGCATAATATAAGACTCAATCTCTCATTCATCAAACATATTTTCTTGATGCATCTCTGGACATGAGATGCTACTTATAATGAAAGATGTTGAATGTTTTCAGCAGCTTTATCTTTGCAGATAACATTTTAGGTGCATAACAGCTTTTCTGATATGCATAATATACAAAGTAAATAGTGATTATTGAATTAATATTGAAATTATTAGAAAATGAAAAATAACTTTACATTATCTTATAGCCAAATAAAACAAAATTGAGTGAAAAAATGTAATGTAAAAAAATGTTTTTCCCTTAAAATCACAACATATTTTAAATTTTTATGACAATATTTTGAACTTGTACATGCTTTGAAATTATTTCAATAAAAATATTAACTTTCCAACCTATTATGTCATTCAAATATCTTATTAATTTTGAAATTAAAGGAAAATATTTTTAGAAATTAATTTTCAGTTCAAAAGACTTCATCCAAATTTTCAATCTCTTATATCATTCAAAGTTTTAACTCTGTAAGTCAGTATTTATTTCCCTTTCAAATATTCAGTTTATCTATTCAAAATAATCACAATTGTGAAAAAATCCCCATTCATGCAGAATATTTACACATTTACTGTTATTCTAATTTTATTTGAGTTTTTAGAATTTGTTTTTACTACTGAAGCAAAGTTTTGACAAGTCTATTTTCACAATGTTCTGGAATTCAACTATATAATTCCTTTAAGAACCTTGCAAAAATATATACAATATAATTAACATAATAGTTTACTTTTTTCATAACTTGTTAAAATTTTTATTTTTTATTGATGCTGTTTAGGTTAAACATATTTAGACAGGTGACAGTTATGTGTACTTGAAAAATTAGAAGAATATTTACTTAAATAGTCATTAAAATATCTATGACATCTGTTGCTGCCTTTGGAAGTTTGTCAAACATAAATCATTTCATCAGAGTTGTTTACTTAAGCATTTGACAAGAACATCTTGTGTTTTAAATATAATTTGAATAAACTTTATATTTTATGATTGAGAAAAGTACTTTAAAATTGCATTTATTTCCTTCAAATTGTAATTAGGTTCAGTTGATGCTCTACAGTTTGTAATTGGGTAAAATGAAGACTTTGGACAGAGGATAGCATGTCTGTTGTAGCAAGTAGGTAACTTAGCAAACTGGGGAAGTTATCTTACTAGTTTATTTATTGATAGCTCAAAAACCTAACATGGGTTAAAAGATTTTGAGTATCTTTCTTTAATTGGAATATTTGAAAAGTTTTAAATAATGATTTTGCTGATAATTCTTGAAGTGCAGAATGGTGGTATGGAAAATTGAACTGACAGACCTATTTCAAATTTTGGTTGAGACATTATGTTTATTTTTCACTAATGCTCTGAGGAAAAGCTTAACTCCACTTACATTCTTTCTTTTTATAAAAATATCTTGTCACTGGTATACTATGATGGTTAAAAAAAATTAATAACATTTAGAAACACCAATCTCTCATATATAGCTTACTTGCTGAACTAGTAACAGCAAAACTTCCCCCTATTGACAAGAGAGGATATTAATGAACATGAATCACACACACACAAAACAAAGATTGTGTTTTGCAAAAAAAAAGAAAAATTGTGTTAACCAAGGTATGTCTGGAATATAATGTAAAAACATATTCCATAAATACTTTGGTTGACTCTATAATTACTATATAAGCACTATAATTACAAAGGCTGCTTATTTTTAAAAAAGTAAGCAGTTTTTGCAAATATAGTACCCATTATCAACAAATAGCACATTAATAATAATAAGTAAAAGTAAGATAAATGAACATTTTTATATAATATATATATATATATATATATATATATATATATATAATCACAATCCCTCTTCCTTGTGATCATGAAGAATACATACATATATATATATATATATATATATATATATATATATAAAACATAAATTTATATTTTATTTTATAATATATATACACGCACACAATGGTGCGATGGATAAATTGTCGTCTAAATTACACAAAAATGAAAATAACACTGACATCTCATTTTAACAGATACATTTATCAAAATTACCCAAAAATAATTTGAAACACTAAAGAGTAAATTTATTCAATAAAATTGCCATTGGCTTCAATCACGGCCTCCAGTTGACTTCAAAATATCCTGGATGGTCTCCTTGTTTAAGTTGGTGAATGCTGCCATAATCCTTGCTTTCAGTTCATCTTTGGTGTTACAAGAAGTTTTGTTGGTCTCTTGCTCAAATGTGTTCCACTCATAATAATCAAGGGTGTTGCAGTCTGGGGAGTTAGATGGCCAGATGTAAGGGGTGATGTTGCAGAAATTGTCTGACAGCCATGACTGGGTTCTCCTGCTTGTGGGGCATCCTGCAGGGTCCTCCAGCAGCCACTCTCTTGACCCAGAGCAGCACTACTTCCTCAAAGCACTTGATGTAGACCTTGTTAAGTTTGAGGCCCTGTGGAAAGATGAATGGATGCATAATGTTGCCATCACTAGTGATCACTCAAAATATCTTCATAATCACCATTAGACTCATCCAACTCTTTTTGAATCTTCTGCACTGTCCTCAGCTTGATATCCAAACATGCTGAAATTTGTATTGGCATAAATATTAAGCAGAACAACATTTCCAAATTTCATGGTGCTCTTTTACTCACAGGCTGCCCAACTGACCCTACTATACTGTGCAGTTGACAAAAACAAACACACATACGCAAAATTAAAACTATAAAATAGCGATAATTTACCCATCGCACCTTATGTATGTGTGTATGTGCACACACATATATGTGTGTGTGTGTGTGTGTATGTATATATATATATATATATATATATATATATATATAATAGCATCAAGCACTTTTTTGCCAGTAAGCAGTTTTGGGGCAAAATCTTTAGAGGTGCTCATGCTTTTTTAATACTCAAAATGTTCTGACGTGAATTTGGTTGCCCAGTTAAGTAGAGCACCTTTTGGCTTTAAGCTTTAGCCCCTTTGCTGTGGCACTAAATTCATTTGTCATTGAGCACTTTTCTTTGCCACACTGGCAAACTTGTCTCAGGTGTATTAATCTTCTTTTTTTTTTCCTGGCTATTTTCGATCTTAGCCGGATCGTTTACCTTCCCACCAGACGGGTTTAGTTTGCCTGTCATATTGAACTCGCCTGGTGGTATGTAGTGTACCCACTTTACAAGCTACAGCTACTGGCTGCCTGACAATTGCATGATAACACCTGAAACTGGCAGTCGTGGCCAGTCATTGCTTACCCAGATTTTGATTCATATCTATAGCTTGAGTTTTTTTTTTTGTAATTGGAAAGAATGTATTATTTTCATTGCATCTGAAAAATAAAGATATTTATGAGAGTGGTTTTCTGTCAGTCATTGTGGTATACCAGCAACAAAGTAAATTACAGAGAGAAGTGTATTCATACATTACCCAGGTCATTAGTGCTAAGGGAACACAAGCAGCCTTATCCAAAATTCTAAATCTGTTTGCTGATTTCATTTATACTGATAAACATTGTTATCTTACACCCACAATTCACAGGTAATCTAGTAGAAAACTCAACTGATAAGACAGGTGATTTTGTTTTTTAAATAAGACAAATCATTATTTTAATGATAATTAAGGGAAATTAGCAATATACTTGATAGAACATCAGACAAAAATATAAATTAAAACATTTATAGCCAGTAGGATTTGTGCAGTTAAGAATTGGTAATGGACTAAGTACTATTTATGTACTGTAGTTGCTTTTGGCTAAAGTATTTCAGCCACTGTCTGTAAAGATTAACTATCTTTATTAAGCACCTTTAGCAGTGCTGACAATGAGGGATTGTTTGTAATGATCTTTAGACTTGAAGGTATGAATCTGTTATTTTTATTCAGATGGGCATACACGTGAAAAGTTGTCAGATAACAGTACAATATTGTCAGTTACAATTTGGGTTTGATTTGTAAAGATAGCAAAATATCAACATTACCATTGGCTATAGTCATGATTTTTACTTATGAGCTGTGCATCTGGGTTTATGTTGATTATACATACAGCAGAAACCAATAAGTAAAATAATTGGGGAAAGAAGTGATGAACTGAGAGATTTAATACAATTTGAATATAAACCTGAAAATAATTTTATCACATGATGAATTGTTTAAGGTTCAGCATTTTCTTTTTTGCATCTATAAAAGGGCTGTAATATAAGAACAAACAAATTATAAACAGCATTTAAACTTGCAATCCTTTACAAATTCATAAACAACTTGAGATGTAATCTTCTTGCCTTATCATTAGGAACAATTTAGAAAGTATCAATCATTCAGAGAGATATCAGCTACTTAGTTTTGTGTTCAATATGTTAATAGAGAAACAGCTTATAAATATATGGTAACAAAAGGAGATACTCTATTAAAAAAATTATTTTAGAATATCAAAAGGAAATTCAGGATTGCCAGTGAGATATTATTTAGGATTCAAAAGTTGTCCTGAAATGTTTTGGAGAAAGTGATTTTGTATAAAAATCAGTCATTTAGCCTATCTTAACTATACTAAATGTTGTTTATAAAATTATTTTTATCTTAGTTGGCTTAGTTTTTTAATTGAATATCGGCTGAAAGATTAGAATTTTTAATATTGTACATATTATTATGCCGTTTCAGTTGCCATGTACAAAATATATAGGAATCATTAAGTTTAGCTAAAGAATAACATCATTATTAACTTGCAGGCTAACAAAAACTTTTAATAATTACCAGAATGCTGATCTTTTGTGCCAGTCTGTTTAGATGAAAGAATAAAGCAGTTATGAATTATTTGCAGCATTCAACAAGAACTTTTAAGTCTAATGAATGTTCTTATAAATCAATTTCTATGAAAAGTTAAGCAAAATAGTAGTATTAAATAATTTTATGTCCATTTTTACTGGCAAGGCACATGCAATGGCTTACAAGTGTTTCTCTATTTAAAAAAAATACTTAATTTGTTCAGAACTTGATATTTTTGAGAATTATTCTGATTGATCATTAAAGTGAGCTAAAAAATAGTTTAAAAATGCTATTTCATTTACCTTTTGCTTCTTTCACTGCTAAGCTAAAATTTGTTGTAAGAAATATTTTGAAGATATTATTTCTTATTTAAATAAAAGTTTTTATTACTACATTTTAATTGAGTAAATATCTGAGGTAAACTAATATTTTCTTGTGGATTTCAAACTGAATATATATATATATATATATATATATATATATATATATATATATATATATATATATATATATATAACATGAACTGAAAACATTACTTAAAAATTAAATTGAATTATTAGTTTAAATGCCAAGTTATTGATAACTTGTTTTAAATAATTTGTTTAAAAAACTTTTATTTACATTCAGAATATTGTCGTTATCTTTGTTGCTATTATCACATTTCAACTGTTGTGCTCTCTGGCCTTCATCAGGGGTATGTTGATCCAGGTAACCTACAGAGAATTCTGAATTGAACCCTTTATTTAAACTCCAGAGGTTGACTTCTTGTTCCACTGCCCATGTCTTAGGGACATATTTTCTAGTTCATATTTTTCACTTAATCTGTTTTGTAATCTGATGTAGTCCTTAATTGCTTTGATGTATTTCATTTGAAAACACTTAAGATTAGGTACCTCCATGAATTCAGTATACATAAGATTTAAAATGAAAAAGCTTTCCTGAAGATTTCAATTTAACTTTAAATGAAAGCTGAAGGATTAAATTTACTGTATCTGGTAAGCAAAATATTTTGGCTTATTTCAGACAGAAATTATATTGATTGGAATAGAGTTGCATTTTTTTTCAGTAAAATTGATCATATCAGCCATTTTTTAGACATAAGTAAGCAAAATTTATTTTTTCATTTTAAAAACCTTGCAAAAATAAAATATATATTTCTGAAACATTATTTGAGGAAAATTAGCAGATTTAAAGTTAAGTTAATCTGATTTGAAACAAAAATTACTTATAGCATAAAATGTTGTATACAAACATTTCCTAACTACAGGATCTTGTTTTTCTAACATGTTTGATTCTTTGATGATGGATTGATCTCTGAATGTGATCATAATTATCTATTGTGTAGCAGATGACAATTTTCCTTAGGGTTTTTTTTTTTTTTTTTCCGTAAGTGGGAGACAACCCTTTGTAACCTTTTATTAATAGATTTATTGGCTTGTACATTCATATTTCAGAAATTCTGCATCAATATACATATATAAAAACAAATTGAAATTCTTTTAAAAATAGTCGGGGTCTTTAGATTGGAATAAGCTTTAAAATATATGATTAGTAAATATAGTTTTACTTAATAACAATATTCCCTAAAAATTATCTCATCAAAATGGAAATTTAAAAGATTGAAAAACATTAACTTATTCAATTTTAAATTGTAGAAAATGATAACAAATCTTGTAAAAATTAATTTTTCATCAGATAATATTGTCTTTAATATATATTATTCATAAAAGTAGTTAAAAACTTCTCTAATTAAATGATATCTTAGTTTTTATTGCATTTTTTATTTTTCGATTCAGAACAGATTTTCAGTAAGACCAGGTCTGATTTTGCAAAATAAATTCTGCTTTTAGCTAATATAGTCACTACAAATTATCTCAAATTTCTGAAACTTTCATAAAATTAAGTAATGGGGAGAAACACATGTAAAAAAAAATATATATTTTTACCAAGATTTTCTAATAAAAAAATTTCCAAAATAATTTAATTCATTTGTGAATAAGTCCTGAAAATTTCATTAAACTCTGAGAATTATTTGATTTTTGCAAGAATTTCCAAATTAATGTGTCTTTCACCTTGAAAAAGAGGCAAGAATTAGCTATACTAAAAGTTAGTACAACTGTTGATGCAAGAAAAACAAGTTTTTTAATGAAAATTTTGAGTTTTCCAAAAAGGATTAAAAAATTTAAAATAATAAAAAAATACTTTGATCTGTCCTCTTAATTAATAACAGAAAGATTTTGACCATAAAACTGTTTTCATTACATTTGGAGCATATTTTCATCACAGTATGCTGATTTTTTAGCAATCTTGTAGAGGTATGTACTTAAGATTATTTTCTTGAAGGATAACTCAATACCAGTGTGTTATAGACCTTAAAACCTGTTCAATTTATAGTGCTAATTTGTTTTAATAATAACTCACTAAATTTCATATTGACTGTATTGCAATTATAAATATATCCAGAAGTTTCTGTTGCAGAAATTTTTTTTAATATTTTAGGCATATACACAATAGCTAATGTAGTCTTAATTCTGTATATGTTAAAATAATGTCAAAAACACACCATTAATATCCTTTGCGACAATAATGTAATGGATATAGGAGTTGATTATATGTGTTACTGACATCTAGTGGTCATATGTTCAATCACTAGTTCGGTAGGAGCAAACAATAACTGGCATCACAGGGACAAAAATAACACAATAATCCAGATATCTCATATCAGCCAAACAATGGACATTTGATCATCATCATCATCAGGAGATACTTGGTTGAAACATTTTGTCTATAACAACATTTATATCATCTAAGATGAGAATAGTTAAAAATAAAACATATATTGACAATTACTCATTTCAGAAATGAAGTAATAAAATATTAAATAATCTTTAGGTGATCACTTGATTTTGTTGATGATTATCTTAAGTTGAACAAACATCTAAGGGAAGCAGTAATGTTTATTTGTAGAAGATGCTGTAAAAACCTTTATTTTGAAATGCATCATAGAAGATGGCTGGTTGCTATTTGTGGGACCATTTTGTGTGCATGTCTTATTTGAACAATGTTTATGTATTTATTATCCATTACTACAATGTATTCAATCATTCACAGGAGAGGTATACTTGCTTCAGTTTTATTGACTCTATGAAGTTATTTCTAAAACATCCTGTGTGAGTTCTCCACAAAAGAATAATTTTTGTACACAATTAAGTGAAGCTTCATACTGTGCATAGTTGTGAAGATTTGTCTGCCAAAAACCTTTCACCTTTCACTCCTGCTAGCATTCTCTTTCTTTTGTGATTGATTGCCCAGGTTGAAGTAACAGTTAATAGACAGTATCTTTCAGTATTCTACTAGGTACATAACAAAACCACATGTTAATAACTAATCTTTCATACTTATAATCTTTTTTTGTTATTTGGTAGTAATAGGGACAATTAAATATCTGAGACAGAACCAATTCAATAATATTTCTTTAAAAATTTCATGTTTCATGAAAAATAAAGATCTTATAAACTTCATTGAAAATTATCAAATCATGTAACTTGTTTTATTGATTGAATATTGTCTGCCAATGGTTTAATTTTTATTGTTTCTCAACTTGGTTGATTGTCTGAAACACTATGTAATAATTGTAGATTTTATTATCAACATTTTTAAATAGAAATGACTTGATTTTTGTCTATTTTCTATTGAAATCTTCAGAAACAGATCCTTATTCATTTTATATTAAAGCTCTTTAAAATAACATTGATTTTTCTTTTTTGCATTATTCACATTGGTAAATAGTAAATATATAAGAACATTTTAGAAACATTTATTTTGACATATTTTACTTCTCAGCATCATCAAAAAAGGTTTTATTTCAAGAAAATCTACATAAGCAAGATGTGATTTAAGATAATATGAAGACTTGATTTTTAATTTTTTGATTATTCAGATTGTGCATGAAAGCTTCAGCAGTTTATATCAGGATCAAATTTTATCAAGCTATATGCATAACTATAATTTTAAATGATTTGTTTTATAAGATTAGAAATCATTTAATTTTGGAAATAGGATAAGTTAAATCAACATTAGAAAATATTGTTTTAATTTAATTGGTAATCAGGTGTACTTTACTCTTCTGAAAATCATGCACCTTCAATCCCCAAAACCTCTGTCTTTGCTATATGTATATATGTGCCTATATAAATAAGAAGCTGGTCCAAATAAAGTTTTTCATCATAATGTGCTAAAAATTTGCAAAGAATGTTGGAATAAATTTCACAGCAGAATTTTAAAAAAGTAAAAGAAAAACTAAATTTTTTTTACAGAATTAACTGTCAGAAAAACTTTGTGTTCTCTCTATTTTGAACCAAACTGAAACTAGCAAATGCTGACTTGAAATATCCTTGTGACAAATCTTTGGCTATTAATTTCATAAAGATTCTGTATCAGATTCATTCATGCCAAATTAAATGTTTGCATAAAGGTCACACAAGCTAAAATCTATGTGGCATTTAACTTTGTTTCAGAATTTATTCTTTTTATAATTTAAATATTCCTCATTTTAGTTTACTGATTTTCTGAAAATTGTAATGGTGATATTGACTATTGGCAACAGTTGACAAACTGAAAACTTATTGCCTTTGCTTGCTGGTTGTGTTGTATGTTTTACAATAATTGTAAGATAATATATGTGTAGGCTTGACACATAGCTGTGATAATTGTACATTTATCACAAGTACCAGAGGTTAGCGTTTGATCCATATGTTGATTTTTTAAGGCAAGCTAGCCCTTCCCCTTGTGCTGTAGCAATGTTCCATCTCCTTATGGTTTTGTACTATTCTTGGCTAAGCTTAGTAAATACTGTGTCTGTTGGTACAGGCATAGTAATGCTCTGGTAGGCGTTAATTTATTTATAGAAAATGTGATAGTTCTTTGATCTAAGGAGATTTTGAAATTTTAAAATAACTAATATTATTGGCCAAGGCTGGTACTACTTCTAAATAAAGCAATGTCCAGTTCACAGCTGTTTGTGTAGGTTTTCTCTTTAAGTTTGTCCTATTTCCTTTAACAATGTAAACAATCTTTCATCATCTTTTAGCAACCACTTTATCAAGTAGATGTTGCTGACTGCATGTCATTAGATAGACTTACTTGGTACTCACTCTTTTTATTCTGTCTCTTTCAACTTTTTATTTCTAACATTTAGCTTCTCTTGTTGAATCTCTGCTGTGATGCCAAGTCAAAATGTATAAAAGAGCATTTTTTGTTACTATGTAATATGTTTAATATTAATGACAGGGTCCATTTAATTTCTGCCTGAATTTTTGTGATGTGTAGTTATTATTTACACACAGGCTATTGTCCCCATATTTGTTGTTGTTATCACACCGGGTTTTCGGCTGTTGTGTCCTCTGGCTTTCATCGGGTGATTGTCAATCCAGGTAACCTTTAGGTAATTTAGAACTGAACCCTTTATTTAATCTATGGGGGTAGATTGTTCTAGATTGACCTGGCAGTGTGTACTTGAACTCTGTGGAAAGGAGTTAAGCAATAACTATGCAGTAATAAATAAGATCTAGATGAGATATTCCTAGACAGTGGAATGATAGCAGTCTTTTTTGTTATCCAGTACAACAATCGCCTGATGAAGGCCAAAACTTGATAACAAAGATGGAGACAAAAGCCTATGTGTAGATAAGTATCCAGTTAATATTTTGAAAGGAAACATGGAGAATAATACAATCATTACTTTTACAATAAAAGGAATACTATTAAATAGGACCAATGATATTGAGTTATAAAAGTCCTTGAAAAAGATTTTCTTCATTTTTGCCACAGAATTCAAAGTATTTTATGGATAGTTTTAATTAAATTAAGTTACTTTTTATTTAAATGCTATATTCATTTACAATTATCCAAACGAATACTGTATTTTTTAGATTGATAATATTTGTCCTTAGTAGTTGAAGAAGATGGTGCTGCAACACCATCAAGTTCAGAGGTAGCATGCAATCCCCACTTGCTGTTTCTTCCCTGTCATATTGCTATATAATTTGAAATAGCATTGTAGGTTCTGAAGCTATGCTTTGTACTTGGATTAAAGTGATAGAGAGTTGTACACATTGTCAGTTTCACTCTTCTATCTCTGTCTGCCTGGATCCAAAAGCAAGAAATAATCAAGAGAGTTGAAGACAAACCAAGATGCAGTATATGACCAGGGTATTGTGTTGAGCTGTGCTACACAATGTATTGTTGATTGTAATCTTTCTGTGCATTTAACCAACTGATGATTTTCTCTATGCAGGCTGCAGAGTCTAGTCTTCACATGCTTGAGAAGACAAACCCTAACTTAACTGAGTATTTGAGACCTGTCAACTATCCTTGTTTGGTTTAGCCTGTCAGTCATTTTAATTATGAGGGTATGGCTGCTGTCATATGCAAACAATTTCTAGGAGTCATTGGTGAGAACTGGTAGGTTTGGGACCAAAGCATCCAAAGACCTAGAGGAGTGAGATTGTTCCCTTATCAAAGGTGCTACCTTAACTTGATAACATATACACCCAACCTTAGATTTATATAGAATATTTAAATGCATATTTTTTAAAAATATGTTTATATAATATTTGCTTAACTGATTTGTTTTTTTTATTATTAATGTCACAAAGTATACTAGGAATTATTTTGTCCTTCCATGCTCAGTAAGCTTCTGAAGTTTGTTTATCTATCATTCTTCATGATAAAATAATGAATGACTTTATTATATTGATGACCTTGTTTTTGAGCTTGTGGATCAGAAGGCTAAATAAGCTGCCATGTAATATGTATTAATATGACAGTAGTGCATATGTCTCTTTGAAGCAATATATTCATTGATGTAATCCTATTTGATAATTACACAAGTTTGGGGGCTGGATTTTAAACCACTTACATGTAATTAATTAAATGAACTGTTAATTTACTTATTTAATTTTATGATTGATCTTGCTTTAGGTATTATGTAGCATAGTAAAAATAATATTTAAAGTAAGTTTTTAATTACATTTGGATTTTGTTTGTAAAATTTAATTTTTATATTGAAAATACTTTCTACATTTTTTATACCTAAAAGGAAAATCAGCTTTGAATATTTTAGCTTGAAAAGCAGAAATAAACAAAAGCATTGTAAATACCTAGTCCAGTTTTCAATGGTTTTCTCTATTTTCTACTTTGGTTTATAGTTTAGATTCTTATAAGAACAAAAAAAATTTGCTTGAAACAAAATGGTATACAAGTAATTTTTATCAAGGAAAAGTAAATTTCTTATGGTATATTTTTCACATTATCCATGGGTGTAATATTTCATCAGTTTTGTTTACTTGTATCATTGAAGTAACTCTAATGTATAGTAGTTGCAATTTAAAACAGCCAGCCTGTATGTGACTGCTTTTGCAATGCTAATTTGCTTCTTACGAATAGCCACCTCCTGCATATGTGACTGTTAGATAATTTACCCTCTTAAGTTATGGATTACACAGACTTTTAAATTCATCTTAAGGTTATGTATTACACAAACTAAATTTTTCACACTTTCTATGAATATATATATATATATATATACACACACACAGGCAAAATATATCCCTGTTTTTTACATATGAAAATAAGGTCAAATTATACACAAGATTGCATTTTAAAAAGATATGCTATATACATTTCTAATTTTATTTTAAATTGATGAGATGAATTAGAGAAAGTCAATTATATCTACTTAAAACAATAGGAGTATATGAGTCTGAATAATGTGTGATGTAAAAAACTATTTGTTCACTGTTGAAACACTTTTTTTTTTACTTGCTTAGTTATTTATTTATTTTAGCATTGTTCAATGTTTGCCTGTCCAAATGAGATGTTTAAATTTCATACTTACAACCTTTCATTTGTTGTAAAAGATAAGTAGTTAAATACAAAATAAAAAAAATCAACATTATTTTAGTTTCTTACATTCCTTTCTATGAGACTTTAAAAATTCTTTAAAATATCACTTTCTTAGAAAATGGCACAATTAAAGAATTTTAATAGAATTAATTTTCAACTGATAAATCTTACTGAAATGGCTGTTTAAGTTTCAGCAGTTTCTATTATATAACATTTCAAAAGTTACATTGTTAACTGCATGTGAGGATGCCTTTATTTCAGTACTTTAATCAGGACTGATTGTTTTTGTTAAAATGGATTTATTTTGCCATAAATGATTGGATAGAGCCAACTTTGCACAGTAAAATCTAAACAGAAACAATGATAAAAACAACTTTTCTATGATAATCCATTATATCTTCAAAATATACATAATTTGTATGACACTATTGAAGTTGTAATTTTCCAACATTATATCTAGAAGAGGAAAATGATGCTTTAAGCCAGAAAAAGGTAGTTTTGTTTGCATTTAAGATTCCATTTTAAGTATAATATTGACAAGATTTATGTTTTTATGCTTGGGTAATATCTAGGTTTTCATTCATAAATAAGAATTTTTTTCTGCACAGATTTACAATATTTTACAAAGGTTTTCAAGAGAAGTTTTTACTTTGTATAGAATATAGTATTGGTGTTTTTTATTTATTTATTATTTTTATTACTATATAATTTTCAAGCAGAAACTGATCATATAAAAGACATTGTTTTTCAAAAGATTATTTAAATTTGTAAGAAAAACTTTCTGATTAAAATCACTTGCAATGGGGGTTAATTTTTAAAAAAATTTTAATAAGTGGATATCTATATGCATAAAACAAAAATTCTATTCACTTGCTTTTGCAACTTTTTGTATTTGTTAGGTAAACTTTATTTCAACCATTTGTTAATGAATTCACTTTAAAAGGTACACACTTAACAAGAAGAGGCATGTCTGTGTTAAAAGAAAATAATTTTGCAGATACCGCTTTCAGCATGCATTTCTGATTCTATTGCCCTGGTAAAGTGCCAATATAAATATTAAGATTCACATGTGTACAAGGAGGTACTGAAAAGTTCTTGGTTTGATCCACTTACCAAAATTTGACAAAATATCATTAGGTAATATTTTTACATTTAAATTTTTTTTAAAAGTACATTTCTACAAATTTTTTCTACAAAAGCTATAGAAATTATGTTAGATCAAGTATGCATTCCTGGTGTCTTGCACCAAGAAGAAATGTAATATGAAAACTAATCTACCTGTCAAGGTACATGTTCTCTGAGTCATTTGATAAAAACAACTGCATAAAGAGTTTGTTTCTCTGATGAAACCAAGATTCACATGTCTGAACATGTCAGCTACTCTGTATTGGTTATGAAATTGGTGAACATTAGGTTCCTGATAGCACAGACCTAAGCTAACATTTGTGCAGTCATGCAAGATAGGTTAATAGGCTCATTTTTCTTTTCTGAGTGCAACATCACAGACTTGACATGCAAGAAAATTATGCAGTGCTTAATAATAGCAGGAAGAATTGCAATCAGACATCATTTTTCAACAAGTCACAAAATTGCACATTGAAACTTGTCCATGCATAACTTTCTCTGATAGAGAATTTACTGGAAGATGAATTGGATGTGATAGGACCCATTGAAAATATTCTACTGGATCTCACAAGCTTTCTTCTGATGGGAAGGGATTATGTTATCTGAATATCATTTTTCCTGAACATTTTATTTAAAAAAATAAATTGCTGTCAAAATAGCCATATTCGATTATTGATTGTAAGAAACTAGTTAAGATAAACCAAATTTTATATAAAAATCTTTTAAGATTGAATTTCTTTCATCATAAAAAAGTTGCTTGAACACAATTTGTGATTGAACGTAGTAATATCAATTTTCATTTAAGTTCATACATGAACTATACAAGTGCATTTCTAGTTTAAGTAAGACTAAATAATGCTGTAATCATGAGATCAATAAATACTCTAGCTGTATTTTTATAGCATGCATAAATATTTAGGTGCATCGTTGTTAGTGATCTATTTTTATCTTATTACCATCATAAAATTTTGCTGCTTTTTTGTGAATGCACTGCAAAGTGAATCATAAATAGCCAGTGATTTTCATAAAATAAAATATAAAATGTTATTTACTTGTCATTTTATATTAAACAATGATTGAGATCTATAAACAAGATTTTGTACATCTGCTCTGCAATTAATTAGAACCGTATCAGGTACGATGGCTACCACTTTCATAATTTTAACTAAATTGATGTGAATAATTTTTTAAATGATGACAAATACTAAATTGTTAAATAAATTTCATAACTGAAGATATTGTAATTTTATTGTTTTGCTTTATAAATTTCTGATTTTTTTCCATAGTTTAAAGAATTCAGCAATCAACTTGCATTGAGGCTTCATGTTCTTAGATAATATTAGATATTAATCAGATTAGCCTCTTTTTAAAATCTAGATACTAATAAAACAATCAGAGGATGCTAATCAGTAAAGGTAGATTAGTATTCTCAGTATTGGAGTTTCTTAAATTTATGTACAAATTGATAGTTTGCTTTGAATCTTATTGTTATTTGCTTTTGAGTTAAGTGGTTTAGCGAGTCAATTGCTGCATATTAAATGAACAGTTTACTTGTCAAACAAGTATCACATCAGATTCCCTAGAGGTCAAAATTCATAAAGTAGCATGAGTACCATGGAAACAGTCTATCATTACTCTCCATCTTTAACTATTTCAACAGAACCATTTATTGTATACAAATAAATTTACACCTTCATGGGATAGGTGCATAGTATTGTGTAGGAACCCCACTAGCCTGGCAAAGTATTACACAAGTGGCTGGAAGACCTCTGGAGAGATGTTGTGCCATAATGTCTCAGTATATTCCTGATATTTGTAGGTATATGTTCTTGTGTGTGAATAGACCCAATTGAGCATTTATAGGATGTAACGGCCTGAATTTCCAGATAACAAAATAGCACCAGACCTCAAACCAGTTTGAAGGCTTACAAATTTTTGCTGGACTGTCCTTATTATACTCATAGTGTATACCAAATTTGGCACCTTCCAACTTTCATCTGTTTGGGCTAATGAAAGATAGATTATATAGACACCATTTTCCGGAGAATGATGACATCATTACTGTTAAAATGTGAGACACCTCTGTTAGTGCAGATTTCTATAAGTGGAGCATGTTGGCTATTATTAATCACAGCTGAATATACTTAGCCAATGGTGGTGACTATATAGAAAACAGTGTTTGTAGCTGGAAACCTGTTCTATCCAATGTTTTTGTATTCCCAGTGTCTGTCTGCAGTTTCTGTAACAATAAACAAGAGGCATTACTTTCAGAGCACCCTCTTATAGAACTCTATATGGATGGAATGCAACCTGTTGTATTTTGTTGAAATATGTTCAGTTTAATCAACTGAAAGGTTTTCTGATATTAACCAATTCTTATGTATACAATGTGGTGAGCTTGTTTTATTGTGCATTGCAAATAAGCTTGGGTGGGGCATTTAGTTTAGTCAATCTGAATATAGCTTGGCAGTAGTCCGTAATTGACTAAGCTTTTCTTAGCTTTATCTCCATGCCATTATTGGTCAATATATTTATAGATATTTGAAAATCTGACCTATTTGGAATAAAGTATAAAATCAATGTGCAAAAACAAGGTTATATCTATCTACAATTAGTTTCTTTGTTCCAATCTTTCTAAGCAGATTTATCAGTTGGAAGAAAAGAAAAATAACTTTTACCAATTATTCAAATATGCACTTTTTGAAAACTTAACACTTGCAAAGTATATGAGCAGAGTGCTGATAAATATTGATCCTTGCAATCACAGAAATCGAGACACACTCACTGTATTTCAACTTTTGGATAATGCTGCTGATGATGAATGGATATGCAAATAGCTATGTGAATTAGATTAGATCATTTATTTTAGCTGAATTTATTTTCATGGTCTTTGGAGTAAAACATTGGTTTTAAAACTAAATAATATCTAGAAAAGCAATCAACTTTAATATAATAAAATGAATTTCAATGAAATTTGTGTTCATATGATGCTAGTTAAAAGTTTGATTTTTATCATGAAAGATTTTGTTATTATTTTGAAATTTTCCTATTTCAAGGTATTGCTGCAAGACAGATGTATACACAGTTTTTAAATTCATTTAATGTTCTCTTATATATCCATAAGTTGGTAACATATTGCAATATACCATATAGTAGATACCTCCACAGAAACATGATACCTAAGGTTTAAAATTAATTTTTAAAAATGCAAAATCTTGAAGTTTTTATTTTAGTTTTAATTTCAAGCTAATAGATTAAATTTAATATTTCCAATAAGCAAAATACTTTTCTGTATTGCAAAACTAATTTAAATTGACTTGAAGGAGTTTTTGTTTTGAAATTGTAAAAATGGCTGATTTTAGTGCCATTTTTAGCCATCCATCAGCACAGTGTAATTCTCTTTATTAAAAAATCTTTCAAAAATAAAATATACTTTTCTGAAACTTCATTTCAGGAATATTAGCTGATTTAATATTTAATTAATCTGATTTGAAACAAATATTACTTTAAGTTTAAAATATTGCAAAAATGCATTCTTTAACATGGCAGTAGGTGTTTATTTAAGGTATTGACACTTTGACTGACAAATGACATTTTTTCTACAGTGAACATATCTATAAAAATAACTTGAGGGCTATAATGTGAGTGCCTTTTTTATTTAATTTTTAACTACCCAGTAGTTTTAAAAATTTAAGAAAATATTCTCTGTAATCTGATGTTTTATTGATTTTTAGATACTTTGGCTTTAAATACCTTTCACTATTGTATACTGTTGCTCTTATTTTCTGATAATGTCATGTACGGACATCTGTATTTACAAAAAAATGTATGTTTATACACATTGAAAAAAATTCAAAATTCTTTTTAAAATATTGAGGATTGATGAATTATAATAAGCTTTCCCAGTTATGATTAGTAAATATAGTTTTTATTTAATAACAATTTCTGACTAGTACAAATTAATACAGAATTTTAAAAGATTTAAAACCTTATAAATTATTATAATTAAAATATTTAAAAAATGAAAATAATCCTTGTAAAAATTCATTATTATTCAAAAACATTTTTTTCTTAAGACAATAGTGTCCATAATATATCTTATTCATGAAAGCAATTAAAATCTTTTTTAATAATGTCTTAGTTTTATTGCATTTTTTATTTTATGATTCAAAGCAGATTTTTGGTAACTGGGGGTTCTTTTTTTACAAAAAAATTAATGTTTTAAATTTTCCAAGGAGTTCGGTGTATAACTAATATAAACGTTAATCAATACAAAAATTAATTTCTTAAAATTTGATAAAATTAAATAAGTGGGTGGGGGTTAACAGATTTTTAAAAAAAAGTTTTTGACTAAGATTTTTTAAAAATGAAACATTTCTGAAATAATTTCTTTCATTTGTGAATAAGTTCTGAAAGTTTCATTAAAATCTGACAAGTATTTGATTTTTGCAAGACTTTCCAAATCAATGTGCTTTTCACCACAAAAGATAAGCTAAAAATTTTCTATACTAATCTATTGACACAAGAAAAACAAGATTTTTTACCAAAATTTCAAATGTTCTAAAAATGATGAAAAAATATAATTTAATAATCAAAAAATCATTTGGTCTTTTCTCTTAATAATAACAAAACTTTTGATGATAAAACTTTGTTTTTATTAAGTTTAGGTCATTTTTTTCATCATAGTATGATCATTTTTTCGTGAATCTGAGGAGGTACCTACCATATAGTTTCATTTAGCTTTACTTGAGGCAGATTTATCATTAAACAAACATTAAATACAATGCATTCATTTTTGTATATATTGAAGAAACTTTATAATGAATTATTTTTAGTTGCTAATCATCTTATCATACAGGAAACACTGATTCTTGCTTTATTATCAAACATTGAGGCTTGTCTGTACTTGAATGTGTAAACAAAATTGAGATTATACTTTGTTAGTTATTACTTTGGAAAAAATAGCAATTAAAAAGGAGTTGTAGCACCTAATAAAGGTATAATTTATTGTTTATATATTCTAAATAAATACAAGCATAACTTATTGTAAAACTTGAGTTGTATCAAAATAAAATAATTATTAAATATATTAAATTTGATATAAACTTTGTTAGTAAAAATAAAAATTTTGATAAATTTTTATATTTGTACTATTTATATTTGACAATTTATCTGAAAGGAATCATTCTATTTTATAATTGTTAAATTATTAAAACCCAATCATTCTAAATTAATATTTTGATTGAATATATATCAGAGTGAATGGGTTTTCTATTGCTTCAAAATAATGTTAAATATGGAAATGAAATGTTGTAATTCCTTTTACTTTTTAAAAAATTATTATGCTAAAAGAGTTACAAAAATAATATTCCTGTATTTTACATGTCAATTCTTTTATTACAATTAAGGGAAGATCTATTTTTACATAAACACTTGTTTTGTAAATAAGCATGTTAAGTCTTGATTATCTGTTGATGGATCATCTTCTTTTCAGATTATCTAAAACCCAAATCAAACAAGGGCAAATTTTATCATGAAATGTTATTAATGGTCTATAATTTCTACTTATAACTATCAAATTCTGTTAGGTAAGCTCCTTGTGAACAATGTTAACATTTTGCCACTATAATATTGTAATGCTATTAACCTTACATAGTATCAGCAAATATATCTAGGTAAAGAGTTTTATAGTAATTGCAATTAAGCTATTTCACAAATATATTTTTTCCAACTTCACTATTAATATTTTATCTACAATCTTTGGTTTGATAGGTTTTAACAAATCTGGATTATTCATATATTGGGGTTATTTCAATTTTCCACATCTTCCATTCCATCAAAGATTTTACTGAATTTGAAATTACTATTGCAGATATTTTAAATTATTAACTGGCAATTGCATTAAAATATTGATCACATTTTGTTGTTTCAAAATAATGCAAGTAGTGGAAGTAAAGTTTTGTAATTTTTATGTTTTCTGCACTTAAAATTTAGTATGTTTTTTGAGATGTAGCAATTCAACCTTATATTGTTAACCATTTTGAAATGGTTTTAGTTGGCACATCTTCAGATTCTTTAATCAATATTTTCATTAAAAAAATAATGAACTGGTAAATTTTAATTATTTGTTTCTCATTTAACCATCATGTCTAAACACAATATTAGCAGACTATTTCTTGCAATGCTTACTACTTCATTTCAAATAAATTAGCTTTTTCACAATTATATTAACACATATCTTAAACTGATACCTTTTTTCCATATATATAAACTATAATTATTAAATTATAGTTTTAGAAAGTGGAAGTTTCACTAAAATATGTTGGAAAATTTCCAAATTTTCATCAGAAATCAAGAAACTATGAACTTTAAGCAAAATGGTCACAATATATGGAAAAAGAAGGTATCAGTTTAAACTGATTCCAGAAGGATATAGGTTCATGCTTGTACATTCAAGCTTTATGTGTAAATGTTTACAGTTTTTATGGCTGCTATTGAAATATAAGAAGCAACTAAGTAAACTCTGAAATGCCTTGTAGGCTCAAGTTTCTATTTGATAGAATCCTAATGTCATATGGAATATTTGAAGCAAGTATTCGAGAATTGTATGTAGTAATTACTCAACAACTACATAACTAAAAAAATATATCGAATTGTTAGATCAGTGTTATTAATATGAAATCTACTGGAAAATTAAAAAATGATTTGAACATTATCTAAATAAACTGGAAATCAATTGGTTTAAAACTTCCCCATTTCATTATCCATCAAGCATTAAACATTAGCAAAACTGAAAAGGTGAATCACTCTTTAGATTTATTTTTTAGTTTTATGAATTTTCACTTTAGTAATATTTTGAAGTAGGGATATAAAATTATCTGTTCATAACTGGATACATTCAGGCATATTCAAAGTATGTGAATGAATGCTATTGAAGCAGACTATGTAATCTAACTACTCTAATGTGAATTTTTACCAATTCAATAACATTGAATGGATTTCTAAAAACAATTTTAACGAAGTCATGATTATATATATATATATACACACACACACACACACAGCTATATCATTGAAAATAAAGCATATTGAGTATGGTCAGTTGTACCTGGATGGTTGACTGCTTGTGAATACCAGGTGCTAAAAGCTTGGATGTGCAAGTGATGTAATGGATAATGGCACAGAATGCAAAATTGGAGAGCTGAATTTAAATTACAGTCAGGTTCATTATATTAACTTACACACAAATATCCTTGAGAAAGGCATGAATACATTTCTCTTCCTCTAGCTATAGGTTAAATAGTAGGACTTGTATCTGAAAACCATTATTATCTCCAAAAAATTAATATAATATCCACTTCCTCTTCCATAAATATTCTTACAATCCAAAAATGTTTCAGCTTTAAATAACCTATAAAAGGTTGACAAGCTGTAAAAAAAAAAAATCAATCAATCATACACGTACACACACACTTTATGTAAATATGTTTTTTAGATCTTCTTAAAAACATGACCAGTACACATGTAACTAAAAGTTTCACAGTGAGAGAACTGATCATCAAACACTTCAAATCACATCTGACTGTAAGCAAGAAGCATTTAACAATCAGTTCTGTCACAGTGAAACTTTTAGATATGTGTATTTGTTATGTTTTTAATAAAATTGGAAACAGAATATTTACACTATGTGGTTCTGTCCATAGGATATTGAGCACTATTAAAAAAAAATCAAGGTTAACCTACATTTAATTGGAATTATATTTCAATTAAATAATTGTTTTTATACATAAAAATCGATTCTAAAATAGTTCTAAAACCATTTATAGGAATTTCATAGCACTTTCATATTAGAGCCATTATATTCTAATAATAATATTTAAAATCAGTGATTAAGTGTATTAATTACACTACTTTAAAGTATTGTTTCCATATACTTGTCTTATATTTTTTAATGCTTATGGCTGCATTACATTGAAACATCAGTTCCTGTATAACTACTGAAGTTAAACAATGTCAAACCATGGGTGACTGCTTGCGAATACCAGGTGCTGTATGCTTGGATGTGTGGATGGTGTAATGGATAAAGGCTTGGAATTGTTAATTGAAGAGCCAAGTTCCAATTCCTGTTGGGTTCGTTATATTCATTTATGCACAAAAACCTTTGGGAAGGTATAAATTCACCTTTTCTTCCCCCAGCTATGGAGTAATTAGCTAGACTTCTATCACTAAATCGTTATTTTAAAAAAATTCTGGCTTTAACCCGCAAAAGGTTCATAAGCCATAGAAAACAACAATCAATTATATTTTTTAAAAGAACTGTTCAAAGTTAATATATTAAGTGATGTTTAGCAATAGATATGTTATTTTATTTCAGTTAATTTTCATAATTTCTTAGTAAAAAATGTGATATATGACAAATAGTTTCTTATTCAAGAAATGATAAAATAACCATTTAAAGGATTTTAGATTTGTAAATTGTTAAGTTTCATTTTTGTGATTGCAAATATTAATTCTTCATTCCCTGTCCTTTGTTGTGAGCATTTAGTCTTTTCAAATGATTATAAGCAAAAAAGATATCTATCTTTTATTGATATATTTATAAATATATTCTTCATTTAACATTTTTACTCTAATTTCAAGTAGTAGATATCACACAATAACCTGTAAGGTATATTGTAAATATTTAAAAGAAACCATTTATTTATTGAAGGTACATACTGCCTGAAGAATTCTCTTTTTAACCAATTTTAATTCTGCTTTACTTCATATCAGAAACCTATCATTAAGAGTTGCTTTTAGTGATTGTACTCCAACAATCTCTGGCTTCTGAAGCAAATTTAATTCCTTAAGGATGCTTGAGCAGCATCTAGCATATGAAGAATTAGATTTTACATTCACACCATACTCTTTCACATTTCTTGAGGTTTATTTTTACCTGAGGTACACAAAGTAAAAAAAAATATTTTTTTTAACTTTATGATTAAACAGTGAAAAGACTTAAAGCAGTTACTAAAGATTTTTTTTACATTAGAATAAATCTTGTTACAGATTTTTTTTGGAGAACATGTTATTACTTGCAGTACACTGAAATAATACAAGGTTTATATTTCTGATTAAAATAATAATAATAATAATATTAAAGGTTTTCTTAATTATTTTAACCAGAATTTTTTATCAATTTCCTTAATCCAATATATGAAATTTTTATGGTTACATCTCAAACATAGAAAAAGTGTTACCATTCTTTTTAATCATAGTTTGTGGTTAATGATAATGGTTATATTAGCTGCTTCCTTATAAGGAAGCATTTACTGTTTGTTGACTGAGCAGCTGGTGTTACTTTCAGTTGAAATTTATAAAATTAGCAGTTTTTCAGTAAAATAGATTTCTCAAGTCAACTAGATGTTATCACTCTTTCTAGTATTGATGGGAGCTTTCTTCCTAAACTTTTGTTTGAAATAGTCTTGCATAATGAACATTTTAGTTACGTTCTTATTTTCTCTTCACGTTACATGTGATATCTATTTTAGTTGTTGCTGTTGTTGAAAGTCCTCAAGTGATAACATATCTATTATTTAGTACAGTTCTTTGTTTATGATCTTATAGTGCCAGTCCACGGTTAAAAAAAGAGTGTTCTTCGCTAAGTTGTTCAAAGCTATTTTTAATCATTGATCTGAAAAAGTGATTGTATACAACTGGCAGTTTAGATATTTCTGAATGGGTTTGGTACCATGCATGACCTAGAATCTATCTTAGGTAGCACATACAAATTAAACTTATAAATCTTTGACATAGAATAATGGTTAGCAAATTAGTCTTGTAAGTAATTGCTATTTAATTTATTCCTTAAGTGCTCAATGAAATTGGCCTTGTGCAAACACATATGATGAGATGCCTGGAAGGTTTTAAGGATGTATTTTTTTCATTCTAAGGACCATGACATTTTTCATCTGACTATAAACAACTGAATGTGGGTATCTACTCCCAATAATGTCATTTAGTCTGTGTCTATTAAATGCATTTGTATGAATGTTATTTTAACCCTTTAGCATTCAACACACTCAAACCCACACCATAAATATTGGCTCTCAAAGTCTCACTGTTTGCATGACTTCCTGAATTATTTGTGATGATGATGTCATATAGCACAGTATACATGGTGGGAGTTGAACATTGAGAGCTGATATTTGTGAAGCAGATTTGGGTGGCTCGAATGCTATAGAGTTAAAAAGAAAAAGAAAAGGACACCAGTATTTCATATTTGTTATTTTATAATTCTGTAAGTTTCAACTATTGCTATACTTTATAAATCAAAAATAAATCTTAATTTCTTGAAGTAATACCCAAGTTAAAACTGCTTTTCATATTATTTTTATTACTAATGATGTTGATGATTTGAAAAACTTCCAGAATTCACGTTTTTGCTATCTTTCCAGTATGAATAAGCATTGTGATTCATAACTAACATAAATTACAAAAAATAGGATAAGTCCAAACAGATTTGTAGTTTTATGTTAAATTATAAGATTTAATCCAGCTAAAAGTTATTCAATATATTTTAATTTTCCCTTATTCTGGAAATATTCACAATGCCATAAAAGTGCTTTTGTCGTCTAAAATATGGTGTGGAGTCAACATGTTTAATTTGCTAACCTTGATTCTCAGTAGATTGCATTATTGATCAAGAATGGTAATGGTAATATTAGCCATTTCCTTATAAGGAAACATTCAGCATTCATTAACTGAGCAGTTGAAATTTATAAAATCTTTCTTTTTAAAACAATTTTTCAAGAAAATAGGTTTCTCAAGTCTAGTAGGTGTCATTGTTCTTTCCAGCTTTCTTCCTAAACTTTTGTTTGAAGTAGTGTGAAATGTGAACATCTCAATTATGTCATTATTTTCTCGAGTTACATGTGCTATCCATTTTAATTGTTGCTGTTATTAAAAGACCTCAAGTGATGTGGTTTCTGATATTTGGTACAGCTCTTTGTTTATGATTCTGTAGTCACAGAAAAAAGGTTAATGAAATTTCTTTATATCAATTTATTTCAGTTTACAAAAAAGGTTAATGAAATTTCTTTATATCAATTGAGCAACCGGAAGATAAAAATGATAACATAATTTTTATATTGACAGGTGACGATTGATCTAGTAAGTTTAAAGCTCAGCTATTTTTGGTGATATCTATCTATCTATCTGAATATAGAACATCAATCATTGAATGCGGATCCTAAAAAATAGTGTATGGTGTATTCTGTTTTAATCATTTCCCCTCAAGCAAGGCAGGAATGCAACTAGTACCCATGGGCTTACAGGAAGTGAAAGAGAAGATTGAGAATACGGATGATTAAAGAAAGGACAAACGATGAAGGGGATTCAAGTAGACAGAAGATGGCGATTGACTTTGCATTTAAACTTTTGAAGATTTTAGTTATTAGGAAAGGAAGTAAACGGAAGTGAGTTCCACATGTGGGAAGTACAAGAAAAGAAACTGTTAGAATAGAAGTGGTGGTTGCATCTAGCTAGTTCAACAATAAAAGGGTGGGACCTAGATGCCAATGTAGTAGCATGCTTAAATTTATGTAGTTGGGCACCAGGGAAAAAAGCTTGTCAGAGCAGTTACAATGAAAATATTTGTAGAAAAGACAGAGGGAAGCCACATCACATCCATGAGAAAGTGACTGAAGTTGAGATGCCAAGTCAGGATTAATTTCATTACAGAGCCTTCTTTGGATTTTGTCAAGAACCTTGAGATGTACATCAAGAGCACCAGACCACATATAGCAACAGTATTCAATGCATGGATGAATGGTAGATTTATAACTGTGCAAGATGGATTCTGACTAGAAAAATTTTCTGGCACAACGCAGTCATCTAAATTTCCTTTCAGTAGATGCTGAGCTATAATTTATATTAATGATAAATATACATTTTTTTCCCTCAACAGTAGCACAAAGCAGTTGTCAGATGCCATATTTACACACACACACAAGAAAGTATTTTATTAGGTTTTTTTCATAGTGTAAATAAGTATTTTTCTTTTCAATGCATAATCATTTTAAATATAGCCTATATAATCCCTACTTCTTTGCTTCATGCTCAAAGTGCTGTTCGCTATATTGAATGCTATCACTAGTATCATTGACCAACTGGAATAAAGAAACTTTTGATTATGTTTCAAAATATTCAATTAAATGTCTGTAAATATTGAAATATAAAGCATTTAGTCCATGTGTCAACAGAAACTAAAAATAATTTTGGAATTTTTTATAGAATGATAGTTCTTAGCTTGAATGTTTCAATCATATCAATTTTTCTTTATACTTGGTTCAGTAAGCTAATTTTTCCAATATATTTATATATAGCTTAAGAATTGGTAGTTATATTAACCTTTGAAAACATCACCATCCATACTCTTGTACTAAAATTTGTAAATATTGTTAATTTTTAAGTTAATAATGACTAAAGGAAAAATCTAAAAGTCTGTATATTTTTTTCATGTTGCTTGTATGCAAATAAATAATCATTGCAGTAGACTACCATTCAAAAACTTACTCAGTATCTGAGAAAAAAGATTTCATCTTAAAAAAAAAAAGCCAGATAAAATATAAATCCTTATTTAACATATAACAATTGAGGACTAGACTCATTAAAAACAACATTCATCAAAGAAATAAAAAATACATTTGTCAGTTGTTCAGGTTATTTTTATCTGAGATTGTGACAAGTATTCAGTTTAGCAGTAAGTATACAAATAATTATTTATCAAGTTGAAACAGAAAATGATTCATTATATATTATTTTCTTTTTAAGAAAAACAAACTTTCTTACAAATAAAAAATAGAAACAGTCAGTATGCAACCATCTTTTCTTGCTGTCAAGTGTGTATAGATTATATTTATATGCAAATGCATTGATGTAAAAATTGATTCCTATTTAAATGAGCAAGTACTATAAAATTTTAACTGCATTTTGTATTTCATTAGCATTTCCAAAAATAAAGCTCATTTTTATTGATTAAATATTTGAAAGCATGCAAAGAAATTGTCTTAAGGTTGTTTTAGTAAAAATTTCAATAGTATATCTATTTGTGTCGGTAGGTATAGTCACTGAAATGGCTTTGAATTTTCTCTCTAAAATATCAGTTATAATGGTTGAAATAATTGAAATATACTGATGAAATAGTCTAATTGCATGAAATCAATTTCTATCTAAATGATGTGTATCCATATAGTCTTATATGATAAAATTTCATTGCTTATGTCATTTGATTAAAAGTTCATTTATAAACTATTTAATCATTGAATCATTTTTATAGCGTAGTTGTTTATTCCTGTGGATATGTGCAATAGAAATAAAGTTTTACTGATCAAACAATAACATTTTTTCTAATCTGACAAAAAAGATCACAATTTGATTGTTAGATACATATGCGATAATAAAGAAATTGTTAGATCCATATGCAATAATAAAATAAATTGAGCACAACTTTCAAATTATATGTTGATAATTTGGTGGTGGGAGGACACTGTGGTTTTTAAGATGTTGAATTATTAAAACAAAGGCAAGCTCACCTGCACATTTATATTCTAAAGTTACATTTATTTGCATGATTCAACCATATTTCATTTCTCTTGTTCTTTCCAATTTCACACTTTCATGTTTGTAAAGTTCAGAATTAGAAAATTGTAATAACCACACAAAAATCCTTAAATCATTAAAAGTGGTATGACGATATAGTTGCATAATAGTTTTTACCTTTTGACTTTTTATATTGTTCATTCATTCACACTGAGAAAAGACAATGGAAATAAAATCACAATTGCAAACTTAAGAGAAATGGGTTTAGATTTTTTTCGCTTATTCAGAAAGAAAAAAATTAAAAATCCAAAATCATTTCTCTTATTGAAAGTCAATTTCTGTTTTACAATATTAAAAACTGTTTTATTAGTGCAAAATTAGATGATAATAGTTTTATTTAATCTGTCAGGAAATGTCAATGTTATTACTTTATTACAAATATAATATTTCTATTCCAGTATTTGAATTAGAAAATGCCTGTTTCTAAAATTTTAATTTTAAAGTCTTAATCTATTTTTTATCTTAAGAAAAAAAAACCTTAAATTTCTCCGGAAAATAATTTCTTAAAATCAGTTAATGAAAATTTTATTATTCTGTAAATTATTCTGATTAATATTGTCATCTTTGTTGTTTTTATCACAATGCCTAGGATGCAGAACACCTTAGCCAAAACATGATTCAAGCAAAAAAGATGAGAATAATGGTTTGTGGAATATTATTTGTAATGTCTTGAAATTCTCTCTGTTATTATCATTTTTATCTGTTGTAAATGACTTCAACTTAATTTGTTATATTTTTTACATTGTAGAAAATAGATATCAAAACATTAATTTGATGACTTAATAATTCAAACAAATAATAGCTTTGAAATTGTAAAATTAAGAAGTCTGCTTTTCCTTACTGATAGCATAATATAGAACATTATGGTCATGTGATTTAATGCACGTCTGGAAATTAGGCTTAATAGTTTTGAAGTATGTTTGTTTTGTCTGTGATTTTTTTGTCTTCAAGAAGATTTGTTTTGTACAAGCCCCAAAGATTATTAATGTTGTAAATTTTGAAAAGTACATATGTAATCAAATAAAAAAAAAAAAAAATGAAAAAAAGACCAGTTCTTTTTATTATGAGTGTCATTTTTTTCTTATCTTTGTTTTCATGTCTTGTATTTTCCACTCATCCTTAAGTGATTGATTGATACTTGTGTAACCTATCATATCTTTGGGAGAAAACCTATTAGTACTAAAAGAAAAAATTATTTGAGTATCTATACTTTATCACTTAATTATAATAATTATCAAACACAATAACAATCCAAGCAGTGTAGGGAAAAAAGAAAGTAAAAAAAGAGTACATTTTTCTAATTATTTTACTCTAAACAAGGCAACAAATCCACTAAGATGCAAGGGATTACTGAGAGCGAAAGAAACTGAGAAAATGTTATTAAGGAGAGAGGACAAAAAAAAAAGAACAAGTTTTAAGGAGGCAGATGATGATGATTGATATTGCATTTAAATTTTTGAAGATCAAAGTTGACTGGAAGACAAGAAGCTGGAAGAGAGTTCCATAAGTCAGAAGTGCAAGATAAGACATTAATGGCATAGAACTTAGTTAAATCTAGCACTTTCAATAGTAAAATGATAAAATGATGAAATCTAACTGCCAATCTAGTACTGCACTTAAATTCATGAAGTTGAGAGACCGAAGAGAAAAGCTCATCAGAACAATTACCATAAAAATATTTATAGATAAGGCACAGGGAAGCTGTTATGGTGATGAGAAAATTACTGAAGCTGAGAAGCCAGGTTAGAGTCGATAACATTGCAGATTCTTTGTATTTTATGAAGAATCTCCAAATACATAGCAGAAGCATCACACATGATGTGGCAGCAATATTCAATGCTAATAAGTTATTAAATTTGCATACAAAATTCATAGATTAAATGTAACAATTCTTATGGGACAGATGAACTAGAGTAATAAATACTTATCTCACAACTACTGAAACTTAATCTCTCTCCTTTCTCATTTATTACTCCACCCATAATTCTTTTGTATTTTTCTCTTCCTGAAATCCAAATGGAATGTGATTTATTTATTTTATTTTTTTCTTCAGTTTTCCTTGTTACTTTATTAGCTTACTAAATTATAGTCTGTTCTACTGAGACAAGAGATAAGACTGTGGAATTAATGCTATACTGGAATCTCATTCCACATATAGTTGCATATGCTGCCTGAACTTGTACACTGCCTACCATGACCAAGATTCTAGGAGCTCAAATTAAAATAACTATCATGCTAATTGTTACCACCGGATATCCAGCAGACTTACATGGTTTAACCAATACTACTGCACTGGTTTGTAGTCTCACTCCTCATATATAAACAATTTTGTGTGTGTTCTTCATTGTGTATTTACTGGACAAAAGAGAGGTGATTGACTTACGGAAAGAAAAAGAGATTCAAAACTAATATCAATACTAGAACATTCTTTCCATTCTCATGTTGACACGTAAAGTGCACTGATTATGTAAACCACTAAGTTTTGTCCTCAATAAAATCTAAAAATGTTTCACTTTTACTAAATTTTATATCATTCCTGTAAATTTTTGTACTTGTTTATATTATCATAATACTAAATTTATATATGTTAAAACACACAGGTGATTATATCTTCAATTTTTTTTTTATCATTTCACCCACAAGCAAGGCAATAAAGCCACTAAGACACAACAGGTTACTGAATGTGAGAGAATATGAGTGGGAACAATAAAAAATAGGAAGAATTAGAAGATAACAATTGACATTGCATTTAAAATTTCGAAGATCAAAGTTGACAGGAAAGCAATAATAAAATGGCAATACAATTAAATTATTAATCAGATGTTTATTTGTTTGATTTAAAGCTGCATGGATGTGTGGGTGGTGCAATAGATAGTGGCTCAGAATGAAAAATCCGAGCACTGATTTTGAATTTCAGTCAAGTTCATTACATTCACTTACATGCAAATACTCTTGGGAAATATATGAATCCATCTCTTTGAATCCCCTTACTGCTATGGATTGAATAGTAGAGCAAACTGGGCTCTTCATTTTTGGTTGACAACTAGTCTAGGAGAAGGACAATATACTATGCAAATAATGAAAGGATCATGGAATTCACATGATCCTTATCACTATGATTCCAATTGCAGTCAACCTAACTTTGAATTTTCACATTCAAACAGGAAAAAAGTTGTGAAGTTAAGCATTCATTTAATTAAGTTCTAGTGACATCTGTACTTTTAAGGTTATAGAGCTATAAAAATATTGCTGTCCCTCAGTTGGTATAAGTATATATAGTCATTTGTCAAATGAGTTGAATTTCAATAATTTTATTACTCATAATCTTTGCTTAACTCTATATTCATTTTTTAATGAATGATTCTGCATAAAACTAGTTTTCTATCTTGGTTATATTTGTAAACATTTTATGTTATATATAGACAGTGTTCACAACATAATGACTTTATAAAAATCCTGATTGTTTTAAGTATTTTGCTGTTAGACTATATAATTCCTTTTATATCTGCTTACATGAGTTTGTCCTATTCTTATGTTAGATTGACAAAACCAGGAGAAAGAATTATGGAAAAGATACACTTGTATTTTATCAACTTCTTTCTAAGTTCAGTAAAAGTTGAGACAACTGGTGAAAAAAATAAATAAATAAATGATAAAATTTACATTTGTTAAAATCAAGAAGAGACTAGTCATCACATTTAGATAATGAGCAATGTTAGTTCTATGAAATGCAAGCTAATGTTGTTTTTTTAAAGAAAAAAATGTTAATTCTAGGAAACACTATAAGGAAGTAAGACAAATATCAGTTATTTACATTTAATATGTCTTCTTTTGTCTCATTGTTGTGGTGATGAGCAAAAGTTGACAAAACAAGGAGAAAGGAAAGAAAAGGAACAGGCTTTGTTTAACCACCAGGAATTGCAGGTGACAGTAATCACTGACTCAGCAGGTCAGGAAGCTAAGTGGTCGTTAATGTCTTCAATTCACAAAATGATAGTACATTTTTGCCTTTCTGAAAACTGAGAAAAGTATTTAGAGGAAATTTTTAATAGGATCCTTGAAAAATATGCCATTTTGATCTTTATAGAAAAAAAATTCTTTCATTTTTTTTTTATAAAATTGTTTTAAATATAATCTAAAAATTAAATCATAAATCATTAGAAAATAGTTCTGAATTTGTTATGTGGTGTTTTATATGCTTAAAATTTAATTTCTAATATTAAATGATGAAATACTGATTCTTGTATAATCACCAAAGTTAAGCAATATTGAGCCTGGTCAGTACCTAGATGGGTGACTGATTAGGAATACCATGTGCTGTAGGCTTGGATATGCAGGTGATGGAATGGATAACAGCTCGAAATTGGAATTCGGGGAGGTAGATTCAATTCCAGTCAGGCTTGTTTTGTTCACTTAGATTCAATCATCCTTGAGGAAAGTATGAATCCACTTGTCAACTATAGATTAATTCGTTGGACAAGCATCAGAAAATCACTTTTTACATAAAATTTTTACAATTTGACTTTAAATACCCTGCAAGGGGTTGGTAAGCTGTAAAAAACAAATCAAGCAATAAAAATTCTAATATTAAAGATTAAGTCTTTTTTTTTAATAATATTTGCATATTATTTAACAAATTATTCAAGAAGTTAAAATAATTGAATAATGCCAAGATGTTATGGCAGAAATAAGATATTTGTTTATATTTCTATTATTGGAAATTCTATATTTCTGAGATTGTAACTATTTTCATTATTTACATTGTTCGTCACTAAATAAAGGGTTCAGTTCGAAATTCCAATATATATCATCTGCAGAAGGCCAGAGCGTACAACGACTGAAACATCATGAATATGACAATAAAGATGATGACAACAATGTAAATAATGTAAATATTGGATATTGGTTTAAATCACTTAAATACCCTTAAGTATCTTGAACTTTACAGCTAACAAATGTTTGCTCAAGGAAAAAAGTTTTATTAAATAAAACTGAAAAATTTAATTGTAGATTTAATGCTGATTGACATATTTATGATATACTAATCTGAAGAGAGTAAATTAAATTAGTTATTATCAAATGTGAATTTGGAAAATTAAAATCACAAAAGTATATACTTAAAAAAAAAATGAAAATTACTGTATTTCCTTCTTTTCAAATGTTAGCTTCGTTTTTTGCAAAGGTTAATTCCCAGTTATTGAGTTAAACAAATAGATAATGTAATATATCAAAATTATCCATTTTCTATACTTATTCTTAATGATGCATTAATTCTAATGTGCACAAATTTATATAAAGATATACAACACAAAATTATCTGTCTATATTTCTGAGATGAGCTATTATATACACTATCTACATTATTCTAACTATTGTCCTCATCTTTGTTGCCATATTTATCACAACATTTCAGCCGTTGCATGCTCCGGCCTTCTTCAGATGGAATGTCAAACTGAACCCTTTATTTTGCTCGCTTGGGTAGATTGTTCTAGTTCCACATGCCATGTCTAAGGTATGTCAGTTATCTCCTGTTAATTCACCTCTTAACCAGGTATTAAACTCACAGCTCTTTGGGTTCTGTCACTGGATCTAACCAATGCCTTTATCCACTGTGCCATGTGTCCTTATGGCAACAAAGATGAGGGCAATAGTCCGAATAATGTAAATAGCGAACACAAAATTAGTATTTACTTTTTATGCTTTCTTACTAAAGTGAATTTTCATTATTTATACTATCCATTATATAAACAATTATACTACCAAATATTAATAAATTGAAAAGCTTTGTGTGAAATATTTTCCTAGACTTTTAAAAGCATGATAAAGATATATTTACACAATTTAAATGAAAACAAAATGTTTAACTGTTGACTTAACATTTTGCTTTGATGTAGTAATAGAAATTTCTTGAAATTACTACCTCCAAAAAATCTCAGCAAATTTTATAGATTAGATTTTATATGATTGACCTTCACTAGCCTATGAATCATACTTAGGAATGAAGATTGGTAAAGAAAATTAAGCCTCTTGTGGTTCATGGAACATACAGGATGTCAACACTTAAAAATGGATGAGGAAAGTATTTGCATTCTATCAGATTGAGCTAAGAACTTGAGAATCATAGCAATAACTGTTACTTGAGTCTGGTACATATGTCAAAATGGTGAAGCACTAAAAAGTGATATAACTTTTAATTCAAATATCCCATCATTCCTTGCATTCACTCATCACAGTAATCACGGCTCTCAAGTGTCAGTTACATCTCGAAACGCAGATGAAGAAAACGTTCATTTTCTCTTATTTATGAAATCTGAAAGAATGATATTTAGAATTTTGACTCAGTTTTTTGAATTGCATGAAAATTTATGTTATTTCTCCATTATGTGTAGGAAAGTTTTTTAAGTACTTTACTGTAAGGAAAACGAATTCTACTTAATGAATATGTTGTAATGTAATTTGCTTCACGAACCTAGTTGTTCAGAAATAAAACCTCATATCTTAGTTATGTATCTGCTGTCTTAAAACTGAAACAAATCTTTTCTTATTTCTTTGAAAATGCTATGTATTCCATCTCTGAAAGTTTCATGCTTTATAGAGAAATAAGTGTGTTAGTGCTACTAACTGTAAAACATTTACTTATTTAAATCCTGAGTAATTAATTGTAATAGTACAACCAAAAAGTGCTGCTATGAAAATGTATTTGAAAATATGAGAACTTTTAAAATAAGTGTATTTGTGATATGACACATAGTAAGATAACCACAGGCAATATTTTATAATTTTCCACTTCAATACATTACCAGATAAGAATAGTGTGTATTCTTAAACCCCATATTTTTCTTAGCCACCATTTCCTGATGATATTAGAAGGAGTGGGGAGAGAGAGAGAGAGAATCTTTAAAAGAAAGCCATAGAATGGATCTGCTGAATAACTATAATAGAAAGGCAACAACAAAAAAATTAAATCAATATTCCAAACAACCCTTGGAGGAATCTTATTTATTCTTTAACCCAGACAAATTGTGCGTGCAGGTTAAGAGGCTTTTCTCATGAATATTGATAGCCTATCAGAAATAAGACCAACTAAGGTGGCCTTGAACTAATTCTTAAAAATTAGTCTTTATCAGCATACAATATAATTTGTTGATTTAAAGTATTGTTAGATATTTATAGCTAAGTTAAAATTGTCTGAAGATATTTTTAGATATTAAGAATTAATATTAAATGTTATCAGTAAATATAAACGCATGTATAATTAAAAAATATTACATAATTATATTTATATCAATTATATATAATAGTTGTAAAAAAGAAAAAAGAATCCTTTTAGTTTTAGTTTCCAATTCAGTGTTTTCTTTTCTAAGTTTAGTACCTACTTGGTACCGGGGAATGAACAAATAGGCTTTATAGCCTAGTAGTCTATGTTCTTTCATTATTCAAATAATTAAAACTGCAGTATGACTTGTTGCAAGTACTAACTGAACAATCTAAAGATATTGAAGTTAAAAAAAACAAAAACAAAAAACTCTACATTTATCAAGGTACAGAATACTCTTTGTGGCAAGATCATTTGTTAACAACCAACTGAAATTAAACTTCTTGATGACCCTGACAGTAGATGGAAATTTGTATTTACTAATGAACTTAACAATGCTGTCAGGTGGAACTAATAATGATTTCCGATAAATCATATGCTATTAAATGGAGTTTGCAATCTGACATATCTAAATGTGATTGCCTAGTTGTATGTAACAACCATCTTCAAATATAAAAAAATGCTTGTCTAATACACAAGTCAGAGTTCAAAGCCAGGGAATTTTCTAATGCAACTTGACATACATTGAATGGCATGTTTATTATATACTTTTTTAGACTGAAAATTGTTTGAAAATAAAATATGCTAAATGTTATTTAAATGGTATATATATTTATTTTCTAGAGTTTTACCAAATATTATTCACATAAACCTCGTCTTTGTTTACTTGCTTTTGTTAACACTATTTTAGATGTTCTGTCCTTCAATAATGATAAAGTGTAGCTTGTAAGATCAAAGGATGAGGAAGATTTGAAAAGAAACTTTTATTTTTGTTTCCCTGGAAACTAGTTATTGATATAACAAGCCACATTTCTAAGAGAATACACTTGTTGAAGGCTGAAGAATTGAGCTACAAACATGTTATATTAACAATATCAAATACATACAGGGTTCATGGGCAAGCTGGAAATCAGGGAATTGAAAAAGTAGTCACTTTTCCCCACCCCAAAAAATCAGTACTTATTAGGGTTTAATCTCAGAGAAGTATGGGAATTTTCTAATGTAACTTGACATGCATTGAATGGCATTTTCATTATGCTTTTTTAGATTGAAAATTGTTTGAAAACAAAATATGCTAAACGTTATTCAAATGATATATATTTGTTTTTTAAAATTAGTAGAATTTGAATTAAAAAAATGTGTTTCTTTGTCTATTTATCCTTTTAGCTGTGCTCCAGCATAGCTATATACTACTGTCTGTCTGTTATGCAATGTCTCCAAATCAGGAAGTTTCAGTGGAATTTCTCAGGAAATCAGGGAATTTTATTCAATGATTAGGCTGGGAACTCGGCAAGTGCTTAGGTAAGATCGCTAGGAGCTTTTTAAATAATGTTGATATTAAGCTTTTCAGTATCAAAAAATATACAAAATTTATAAAGCATTTTTGTAAACTGTGATAAAGTAGAATTATTGCTGCTATATCTTTTAACTTTCTTTACTAAATGTTAATGCATTTTATTCTCTGTTACGTAAATAATTCACAGATGTATTGATATTCCAAGATTTGTTACATCTGCTTAAAATAAGAGAATTACAATTTTATACAACTGTCAATTTCAAAATTTTCCTCAAAATCCTTATCAGATTAGAGTAACAGTATGAAAAATTCCTTACAGGAGTTAAACAATATTTGCTGTTAAATTTCTTTTTCTTTTGTTTTTTAGTAAGAGTAGAAACTTATCCGAGTATTGAAGATTTTACAAGAATGATCAGAATTCAATAACTCCTATATACATTGAGGATTGCTTGTTAGTTTAAAATTAAAAAAAGAACAAACCAAACTCTCTTGTAATAACTATTTTTCTTAAAAATGTTTGCATAAAATTAGGTATATTCATGAATTTGTTGAAAAAAAAAGGACGTAGCATGATGAAAAAGCCTCAAACTTGATAAAAATTTTATCGTCAAAATGTTTATTATTAAGAGGAAAGACCAAAGTATTTTCTTTATTATTTTATTAAATTTTTTAATCCTTTCTAGCACGTTCAAAATTTTGGTTAAAAAAAATATTGTTTTTCTTGTGTCAGTGGGGTAGCAAAGATTAGTATTAAGAAATTTAGTGCCTTTTTTCCAGTAAAAAGCATTGATTTGGAAATTCTTGCAAAAATTAAATAATTGTCAAATTTTAATGAAACTTTTAGGACTAATTCACAAATGAATGAAATTATTTTAGAAATTTTTTTTTGTTAGTAATTTTTTAAACTTTTGTTACCTCTGCCTTAAAATTTCAAGAAATTAAATTTTCTCCCACTTCACATTTATATTAGGACTCGTTGGAAATGTAAATCTTTTAATTTTTTTATTACTAAGATATATTGTGGACACTATTGTCTTAAAAAAAGATTTTCAATGAATACAGAATTTTTACAAGAAGTGTTTTCTTTTTTAAAAGATTTTAATTAGAATAATTTATAAAGTTTTAAATCTTTTAAATTTTGGGGTCGTTTTTAAATATTTTAAATTTCTAGATTGTTATTAAGTAAAAAATATATATTTACTAATCATAAATTGAAAAGCTTAGTACAAATCATGCACCAATATTCTTAAAAGAATTTTTTTTATATGTATAAACAAGCCTATTTTCTATTATACAGTCGACCATACATGACATTATCAGAAAATAAGAGTGATAACTATTGTAATTTACAGCCAAAAATATTTAAAATTTAATAAAATACTAGATTACCGAGAATGTATTCTCTTAAATTTTTAAGATTACTAAGTACTTAAAAAATAAGGTATAGAAGGTGCTAATTCAGTTACATTTTTAACACCTAAAGCTGACATAGAATAACATTTAGATAAATTTAAATATCAAGCTGTCAAACCCATGAACGCCTTGAATAAACAACTACTGTTGGGTTGAAAAATTCATTGTTTTCAATATTTTAAAATAAATAATAGTTGTTTCAAATCAGATTAATTATGCTTAAAATCTAATATTCCTCAAATAAAACTTCAGAAAAGTACATTTTATTTTTGGAAGATTTTTTTTTTTTTGCAATGACAGACAACTAAAAAAGGGCAATAATTAACTATTTTAGCAAAAGAAAAAAAATTCTTCCACTCAATTTAGTTTTTGAAATACAGCAAAGTATTTTGCTTATTGGAAATATTAACTTTAATCTATTAGCTTGAAATTAAAACTAAAATAAAAGCTTCAAGAAAACCTTTCATTTTTAAAACTTAGATTGCATTTTCTGTGGAAGTACCTACATAAAACAGTTTTCTGTTGCATATACTGTCCAGTATATCAGCTTCCATTGAGAAATACCACTTCTTTCATTATAGCTTTAAATACAGTTAAAAAATTAATATTGATGTCAATGGATATTCACTAACTTCTATAAAATATTGGTAAATGATTGTATTAAAATTTGTGATATTTTCCAGAATCTATCTTAAAAATTTATAAGTTTACCATTCGTCCATGCATTGAATATTGCTGCCACATCTGGTCTGGTATCTCTGCTATGCAGTCAGAGATTCTTGATAAAATGCAAAAAGAATCTGCAATGTCATTTGGCCTGACCAAGCATCTTGGCTTCAATCACTTTCCTGTCACTTTAATGTAGCTTCCCTCCGCCTGTTTTATAAATATTTTCATGGTAATTATTCTGATGAGCTTTCCTTTTTTGTATCTAGACTTCATGAATTTAAGCATGGTACTACAGTGGCAGCATGGTCTCATCATTTTATAGTTGAAATGGCTAAATGCAATTATAAATTTTATGCTAAGTTTTTCCAATGCACTTCTCACTTATGGAACCCTTTTCCAGCTTCTTGCTTTCCAGCCAACTTTGCCTTTAAATTGTTGAAGATCAATGTCAATTGTTGTCATCTGTCTTCCTAATCCCTATTCTTTTATTGTTCTCTCTCTTTAATAATGTTTTCTTTTTCTCATATTCTATTAAACTCAGTAACCCCTTGTGCCTTAGTAGCTTTATTGTTTTTCTTGCAATGAAATGGTTAAATAAATATTGATCATAAAGGCACAGAAATATTTAATACACACAGAAATAACTTATTTATGTTTTTCTCAAAATATTAATAATAATATATTTTATAGTATTAATGCAAAAAATTATATTTGGCCTATGTTGCAAAAAAATTATTGTGGTTGATTATTGATCTATATGCTTCAATATTTCTATTTGAAATATGTTACCAGATTGATGAGATACATTACCCATAACGTATCTACTCCACAGAAGTGAAAATCTAATTTGTGCAATTATTGCTGTATCATCACAAATGTCTTTGTAAGCATTATCAAAAAAAATCTTTATTCTTTAAATCTATTTTTAAAAGGAGTAAAACAAATAAAAAAAACAGCAGCTGTTTGCTTTTGTTTAACAAAGATCAATTTAAGGTGTAACTGGAGATAAAACAAACTTATTCCTAATGAAAAATATTAATAAATATATATTTAAAATGTATTTTTTCTACAAATTAAAGGAAAATAAATAATATTGGGATTTTCATTAGTGTTAAAAAGCATTTCATAGTGATTAACAATCAGTCTAAAAACAACTAATTGCTGCCAATTTCAGAAATAGGATAAAAAAATGTAATCAATGTAATAAGCTGGAATGGCCTGCAAAAGTCTGACATTTTCCTTCTTTCCTAACTCCACAGAGTAATGTTTAATAACATAAAAAGACTACAATTGTTTAAACAGTTCTCTGTAAGATTTTGAAGCAGCCTTAGTCATGCATGGCTACTCTTTTATGATTGGCTGTGGTCAGTATCGTACAGATTATGTTTGTATAGACTGGTTGTTTCCTCACTGCTATGTACACAATGTTAAGAAAACAAAGTTTGTTAACCAGATTAGTTAATTATTTGAGTAGGAATATTTTTTTTATATCTTGCATTACAATGTAAAATTTATGAAAAGAACTTCATTTTTACAAAATGTAAAAAATATCAAAATCTCATTGAGATACAAATAATAAGAAAAATTGCAGTGTTGTTCATATTTGAAAAATATAACTTTGTATATGTGTTTATTCTGAGTATTTTATGTATGTTTCTAGAATCCTAAGGATTTTAAAACATAGCTAAATAAAGTATATAATGGGCTTTAAATCAGGGTTTAAATTTGCGTTTTTGTCATAATTTTAGTGAAGAAGATAAAAGCTTTATTTAGGTTTCTTCACAAGATTTTTTAGATCCTATATATATATTTTAAATAAGGTATTTAGGCAGAAAGAATTCTTTCAAACATATTTTGTTGAATAATATCGACAAGTGCTGTCTATCTAATTTTTTATTAACTTTTTCAAATTTCTGAATAAGTTGTTGTACATAATGGGTAAATTTGTGTTTATGTAACGTTTTGGTTAATTCCATCATTCCTTCATTTGTAGGAAGTAATTTCCTGTCACTCAAGATGATGTCATTTATCATGGTCCAGTTTTATTTATTTGTTTGGAGATATTTGATCTTACTCTTGGATGTTTTGCTTTCTCTTTCTATGAGAGAACAGTGAAAGTTTGTTGTGTTAGTATCTTTTTTTGAAAGAATTCTTGCTGTATGAAACAAACTGTCGCCACTCAATGTTGACTGCAGTGTACAATTTTATATTTATATATGCTCTATCCCTGATATTGAGCACTTTTACCCATAAATATAGCATACCTTAAAAATATATTTTCATTATATATATAGAAATATTATGGAAATAAAAATGGTCAGACAAGCTTTACCATTCATGATTAAAAGGGAAAAAAAAAAAAATTGACCAGACGACTGGTTTTGCCCTCACTCAACAGAGCTGAAATCGAGGGAAAACTAAATATTGCAATATAAAATATAAAAACACCTTATAAACAATCCAAGTTGTGCCACAAATTTCAGCATTGACTCATTTTCCATCCTTAGTCATGCTCATTCTGTGTTATACTTAAAGGTATTGGAAACGATTCATGTCAGGTTCAGACAGCCCTCTCTCTGTAAACAGAGGGAATGCCTGTTAGGGCTTGACATGATTTCCATCTGATCTTTCCACCTTTATTTTATCACATGCTTCTCATGTTTTTATATTTTATATTGCAATATTTAGTTTTCCCTTGATTTCAGCTCTGTTGAGTGAGGGCGAAACCAGTCAGCTGGTCAAATTTTTTTTTTTTTTCTTTTTAATCATGAATGGTAAAGCTCGTCTTGCTGTTTATATTTCCATAATAAAATTTTGTACCCCCCAAAAAATAATGATATGTGTGTGTGCACAAAAAGTGCACACATAAACATACTCAGTGTTAAATACAGAAGTTTAGATATAATGATAAATCTTTCTGCTTTCTTAACCCGCTGCAATATTCATTTTCATGCTCTGTCACAATCTTCAGTTGGTAAAGAAAGTAACTATACTGAAGATTGTGAAAGTACATGAAACGGTCAGTCATGGAGGTGTAAGATAACAGAAGCATTATTATTATTATTCACCTTGTTCCTTCATTTGTAAGCATATACATTATGCCCTGTAATAGTTTGCCTGTCCTCTGCCCATAAGACAAAAAATGTTTGGTTTTAGAAGAAGGAAGGGGAAAGAAAGAAAGATGTGATAACACTATCATGTGTTTAACATTTGCTTCAGTGAAATGGAAAACCTTATCAATTTTTAATCTTTTCATTTGTACCCTCTTCATTAAATAATGACCTGCATTCAAATTTATGCTTGTTATTGCAATATTTTGTTAAAAGTTTTAAGCTCAAATATTTAATGAAGCAATAGAAGAATTTCCATGGTAGTGTTGTGGACCTCATAAGGAGCTTATTTAATCATAAACTTAAGAATTAAGTCTCATCAGCAAATTAAAATGAGAAAACCGTGAAATTTTCACAGATATTTCTAGTTATTATAATAGCTACAATTTACACATTTTTGTTCTGCACAAGTGTCTATTGAATATATATTTTATATAGAAAATAAGAGAATTAAAGAATATATTTCATAGCAATCAGTACATTCACTGATAAAATTAACAATCTTTCTCACATTTTAAGACAATGAAGTCTAAAAAAACAAAGAGTTGGGCAAGAATAAAATAGTTTGATAAGCCTATAGCTTCATTTATCAAACATGCTAACTGCTTCTTAGAAATTTCCTTTACTCAAGTAAATGAAGTATTTTGGTCACATGACCATCTTACAAAAACAAAAAATTGCAAGGCTAAAAGCCTATTCTTTTATAGTATATTCTAATTTATAATATGTTTAAACTAGAGTTACAATGAAGTAATGGGTAGCCACTCAGATTGAGGAATTGAATAGCCGAGTTCAAATTCCAGCTGAGTTTGTTACATTTACTTAAGTGCAAATATCCTTGGGAAAGGTATGAGTCCATCTTTTCTCACCCCAAGTATGGTTAACTAGTAGAACATACTGGGTCCTATAGCCTTGGGTGGCAACCAGTCTAGGAGAAGGAAAACTCTGAATTCAAAACCTGAGTAGTCGAGTGATCAGTGACTAAATCGACTTACCCACCTTACCAGACTTAGGCCTGGTAAGGGTGGGTAAGTCGAACCCCAGCAGCACAAAAAAAACGAGCTGTTAAAGGGCTGATTAATTCCTCAGAGTCATCCACTTCAATGGCCAGCCAATTAAACTATGGGCTAAATAACCTCACCAACCCAAAATTGGCTACACTCCTGAAGACATGGTCAATCAGGGAGGAGTTCCTCCAACAGGAGTAACAGATACCTGGATTTGGATTAAACCTATTTTGTCTTTGTTTATGCATTTTTGTACATAGCAGTAAGATAGATTACCTACATAGTTACTTTTGTTCCATGTTATAATCTTAAGCCTTTATTGTATATGGCATATAAAACCATCCCATTTTTCACAAAAAAAGAGCTAAAAATATCCCTTGGGTATTATATACAATGTTGAAATACCTTATAGTTGTAAACTAATGTTTCTTTACTCAGACACTAGACTAAAGAGAAAGTGCTGAAAAGTTCTCAACCCAACACAGAAAGGATTTTTAAAAAAAATTATGATGTTTGCAATTTGAGAAGTGGTTTAGGCCAATAACTTTTCAGTACCCCCTTGTAACACTTATATGTAGCCTAACTCCATAATATTGGAATATACCATAAGATATGGTAGGTTGTGGTATATTAACTCAAAATGTTGGCTAAAATACCTGGATCATATATGGACATGACATTGAACAATGGAACATTTAAGATTAAGAGACTAACTACAATGCTAGAATCACTATAGGGAGGATTGCTTTTAATATGTCAATAATTTTCTTCAATAAATGATTTTCTTTACTGTAATCAGATAAGAAGCTCTAGTATTTATTACAGTTATGGATAATTACTTGCTATCATTTAATCTTCATTAAATATATTATTGGGTGGAATTGGCAGTGTAGCTATGTTACTATGTCATGTAAATTATTCATTCTTATTATAAAAATACTGAGAAACAACATATATTATGCTTTTCTTCTATTTTTTAATCAACTGATGTAATGAATATGCATACACCTGGGTTCCCCCTCACAGTAATATGATTGGCTGGTGTCAGCCATAAATACAGACTGATGTGGAGGTACATCGCTTACGCCTAAGCATATTGCATATGACTACGATGAGTACCAGTCCATTACGGCTACCTACTAGATTGTCCTACCCAGTTACTGTAGCCAAAACCACTTAGCTACTTCGAACAAATATATCCCTTTCCGGGACATATCAGTTGGCGACAAGATTCAAAAACGACCTCACAAGTTAAAACAAAAGAAAAAAAATACAGTTGACAACACTTACTAACGAAGAACGTTAGAAAGACTTATTCGACGCTTACAGAAAGTAAGTAATTTTTCCCTCATTTTTGTTTTAACGCTTATTAACGAGGAATGTTAGAAAAGGAAAAACTTGTGAAACACTTACAGAAAGTAAGAAATCGCCCCCCCCTCTTGTTTGGACTTAGAAAATTTTATTGTCTACATAAATTGGAACAAAATATTTTCTTGCGGATATGTTGGCAGAATGGAACAAATTGCAGAATTAACTAAGGTGCTACAAGTCACTTTACAGCAACAATTCCAACAACAACAATTTATTGAGCAACAAGAAAGGTTTGAAAAGTTATTCAAACAACAGGCAAAAGACAATAAATCACTTTGGGAAGACGTATTATCTAGGACAACAAAAGAACCGGGTTCTAGATTTTTTTCTGCTGGAGGAATTTCAAATTCACTCTCTGAATTTAAATACAACCCTGACAGTGGTTCAACATTTCCGGCTTATTTTCGTAGGCTTGAAACAATATTTACGAAAAGATGCAAACAATTGTCCGACGAGGAAAAAAATCACTCTATTGTTGCAGAAGTTGAGAACAGAAGAAAATACAAAATATGCGAATTTAATTCTTCCAAAAAAGCCAGAAGAAATTACATTCAGCAAAACAGTAGAAATTTTGTCGAAAATTTTTGATAAAAGAGTCTGTTTCATACACGATACAAGAAATATCATAAGACAAGAGGATGATGATTTGGTCATGTATGCAGGTATGGTTAATGCACAGTGTGAGACATTTAAATTAAAGGAATTGTCAAGTGACATGTTCAAGTGTCTAATTTTTGTACAGGGTCAAACAACACCGAAGGATAAAGAAATTAGATCAAGAATCCTCACTATCATGGAACAGGATCCGAAGATTACGCTACAAAAAGTAACGGAAGAATGTCAGCAACTTATAAAAAAAGATAATACTCAGATTGAGGAGAAGAGCATTTCGCGAGTACAAACTAAGACAACAGAAGTGGATACAAAATAAAGAAAGAAAAATTATATGCAGTTCGTGTGGTGGACAGCATATAAAGAAGGATTGTTTCTTCAGGGATAAAATATATTTTAATTGTGGGCGTGTAGGCCATAAAAGTTCCCATTGTCAGGCAAAACAGAGAAATATAAAATCAAAGTCTCAAACAAAGGTGAACGTAGTTTTGTCTAAAAACGAAATTGAGGAGGGTCAAAGAAGAAAATACCTCAATGTAAAAATAAATGGGCAGACCGTAAAATTATTACTCGATTCAGGAAATGATATCTCGGTAATAAACAAGCAAACATGGAAAAAATCGGTTACCCACCGTTGACTAACGCAGACAAAATTGCCAGGGGAGTGTCAGGAAAAAGACTTACGTTTAGAGGTGAATTAAAATGTAACATTTCATTCATGGGAAAAATTCACAAATTGAAAGTGTATGTGCTCTCTGGTTCAGTAAATCTGTTTGGTTTAGACTGGATTGTATTGTTTAACTTATGGGAATTACCGGCAAATTCTTTCTGTAACAAAGTTAACGTCATAGAGAACTATAAGATGAAGCAAACAGATTTATTACGGATTTGAAAAGCGTATTCCCTCGCGTCTTTTCAGAAGGACTAGGTCTGTGCACAAAAACAGAAGTCAACTTCGAATTGAAAGAAAATGTTAAACCAATCTTTAAACCAAAGAGAAAAGTACCATTTTCGGCACTAGACACAATAAATGAGGAATTAGAAAGGTTGGAGAAAATTGGCATAATTTCAAAAGTCGATTACTTGGATTGGGCATCTCCAACTGTATATATAAAAAAGAAAAACCAAAAAATCAGAGTGTGTGTGCTGACTTTTCAACAGGCTTAAATGACTGTTTGAAAGACCATGTGTACCCTCTACTGTCTCCAGAGGATATATTCACTAAATTAAACTGTGGTAGAGTGTTTTAAAAGTTGGACTTGTCATAGGCTTACCTTCAGGTTAAAAGTCAGTGAAGAATGCTCGAAGTACCTGACAATAAACACGCATAAAGGGATTTTTAAACTAAATCATCTTCCTTTTGGATTAAAGGTAGCTTCAAGTCTATTCCAGCAAATAATGGACACAATGTTGGCTGGTATGGAGTATGCAATCGCATACTTAGATGATATTTTGATCAAAAGTGAAAATGACGCCCAACACAAAACGCATTTTAGAGCAGTATTTCAGAGAATTGAGGAATATGGGTTCAAGCTGAGTGCTGAAAAATGCGAGTTCTTGAAGATAAAATATTAAGGGCAGATCATTGAGAGTAAAAGAAGAAAACCGGATCCAGAAAGGGCTGAGGCTATGAAAAATATGCCAGCACCTGATAATGTGGTTAAACTCCAAGTGTTCTTGGGATTAGTAAGTTACTATAGCATTTATATCCCAAAAATGTATGATATGAGAGCGCCTTTAAATAATTTGGTGAAAAAGGGCGCAAAGTGGATATGGTCGAAAGAATGTGAACATGCTTTTAAAAAATTAAAAAGTTGTCTATTAGCAGACCTATCGTTAGCACATTTCGACCCGAAGAGGAAAATCATTGTAGCAGCAGATGCCAGTAATGAGGGACTAGGTGCAGTATTGCTTCATAAATTCGAGGACGGATCTACGAAGCCAATAGCACATGCCTCGAGAATGTTACTGCCTGCAGAATGAAATTACAGTCTAATTGAAAAACAAAGTTTAGCAATAATCTACGCTGTAAAAAAATTTCACAGGTTTCTCTACGGAAGAGAATTTATTCTGCAAACAGACCACAAACCGCTGTTAACAATATTTGGTTCAAAAAAAGGTATACCAACTCACACGGCAAATTGATTACAGCGTTGGGGTATAATTCTATTGAATTATAATTTCAAAATGGAATATGTGCCTTCAAAGAAGCTCGGTCACGCCGGTGGGTTATCAAGATTGATACCTAAATATACGGAACCACTGGAAGAAACAGTAATAGCGACGCTAAGAGACGAAAGTGAATTATTGGGTCTGTTATGCAACACTATTAGAGAACTACTGGTTACGCTAGAAGATGCGAAAAAAGCATGATTTTATTAAAAAAATGAAAAAGCAAGTCTGGTTGAACGAAAAAACTAAAAAAGGATTGAGTGTGTCACCTTTTTCAATCTGCGAACAGGTATTACTATACGCAGATAGTTGTAATGCCGTGTACTCTGCAAAAGAAAATTCTGAAAGAATTTCACACTGGCCATCCAGGGATTTCAAGAATAATGAGAGGCTATACTTATTGACTGAGGATGGACCAAGACATAGAAAATTTGGTGAAACAGTGCAGAGGATGTCAACTGGCAGCAAGGGATCCACCGGTAAAGATTCAACCATGGCCAAAGACAGATGTCCCATGGACTTGATTGCATATCGACTATACAGTGCCCATAAATGGATCGTATTACCTGATCATTGTGGACAGTTTCACTAAGTGGCCAGAAATTGTTAAGTGCAGACATCCAACTGCAACAAATACAATAAATGCACTTACTGAAATTTTTAGTCGCTTTGGACTCCCTAAAACTTTAGTCAGCGACAACAGAACACAGTTTACGGGAAGAGAATTCAAGGAATTCTGTACATCATTGTCCATTGATCACGTGACAACGCCAGTATATCATCCAAGATTGAATGGACAGGCGGAAAAATTTGTGGACACCTTTAAACGAGCGTTGAAGAAAAATCAAGGTGTGGACACGAATGAAAGAAGTATTCAGAAATTTTTGGCAGTATATAGAATCACGCCAAACCCGAATATGATGTCAGGGTTATCGCCAGCAGAGTTAATGTTTGCGAGAAAAATACGCTCTGTGTTCAACAGGCTGTTGTGTAGTCCGGCAAAGAAACCTGATAAAAAAGAAAACCAGATGACTAAAGCATATAAGCCAGGTGACAAAGTTTGTTTCAAGAACTTTAGGGCTGGAAAAATGTATTGGGAAGAAGGAATGATAACCAAAAGAATTGGACAGGTCATATATGATATAAAAGGGGAAAAATTTTGGTGCAAAAGACATTGGAATCAATTGAGACCCAGACACACTACAGAGGTCACGGAAAATACCAAAGAGATTCCAATGGAAGTCCTGTATGATGCATTTGAAATTCCTATTCCAGTAAGTCAACATTCGCCAATGAAGGTATCCCCGACCTCAAGGCTAGAGGTACCAGTGTGTCAAACGCCACCACTGCAAGGAGGATTGAGGCGAAAAAGACTTAGGAAAAAAATCAATTAAGTCCATATCCTAAAAAGAGAAAATATTGAAGCTAAATTTCATGGGAAAATTTAGCTCAGGGGGAGGTGATGTAATGAATATGCATACACCTGGGTTCCCCCTCACAGTAATATGATTGGCTGGTGTCAGCTGTAAATACAGACTGATGTGGAGGTACATCACCTACGCCTATTGCCTATGCATATTGCGTACGACTACAACGAGTACCAGTCCATTATGGCTACCTGCTAGATTGTCCTACTCAGTTACTGTAGCCAAAACCACTTAGCTACTTCGAACAAATATATCCCTTTCCGGGACATATCATCAACATAATATGCATCAAGGAGTTTCTTTTTCTAAGATATATCCTGCTCAGAAAAAAACTGTTAATATATACCTTTTTGCTAGGTAGATAAATACTAATTTGAATACTTATAAATAAATGACTGACTGACCAATTTAGAACTCACACCTGTAAGAGTAAAAACAAATTAGATCAGAATTCATTTTTATTCTTTTTCTCATTCTTATTGGTTGATATTCCAGTTGATATGTTCTTCAGCCTTCTCCAAGTGTACATCATATCCAGTAATGAATGTATCAGCTGACATTTGTGTTAATAGCAATAAAGATGAAGACAATGATCCAAATAATATTTGGAATGATAAACATTTAATCTCCGAAGTTCAAAAAAACAACTGTATCAACAATATAGATGTGAAATAGGTCTTCACTCACTCTTCCATTTGCATATCAATTAAGTCTTCATTCACACTCTCATTTGCATATCAATTAATTTATATGCTTGAAGATTATTGATCAAAATATAGCCCTCTTTTCAGGATGAGTATTAACTTTGAACGGTTATCTGAATAAAGTCTTACTTACATTATTCATCTTGTGTTGCTACATTCACAGAGATGGCATGTCATTGTTGGATTTCTTCCCTTTGGCCAATTATTGATTTTCTTTGTCAACCCAATGAGATAGACAGGTCTAAAGACACAGTATAACTAATAAAGTCTACTTGTTTTGATCTTTGCAATCTTTTTCAGGCAGCTATGGCCAAAACATTCTTATCTCAAATATATCCCTTTGCTTATAGAAGCCAGACAGGTGTGGTGTATTTGATGGTTAGTGATATATTGACTATCAGCACCATCTTCTATAAAACATTGAAAAACTATATCAGTACATGGATAATAAAAGAAATATTTTTCCTTAATTTTACCACTATAAGAAGCAAAAGTCTTTGGACCAATATCATGTTAATAGTACATGGTTACCTTGTGGTAAAATATCAGACTATAGAATTAGTGTTGTAGCTTTAAACATGTCACTGGTGCCATGAGTAATTTAGTACTGATACTTTTGAGTAAAACACTACAAAACTGAGCATTAAAAATAAAATAATTTAAAACTTACTTGAAGGCATAGCCTAGAAGAATTGCTTATCATACTGAGATTTGGACATCAGGTGAGTAGCCTTGCTCTTTAACCATTATCACTGTATGTCACTTCATTTGCTGTACAAAAAGTTTATCCTGCCACTGAAGGTGACTCTGATCATTGAACAATAGTGAGTTTGAATTTCATAGTTGTATTTTCATATCCTGCTATGGCAACAGAAACTATTTTTAAGTGAAATTAACAATAAGGATAGTGCAGTTGAAAGGACTTGAAAAAAATGCAGTTGAAAGGGCAGTAATATTAATAATGCAGAGTACTAAACGTTAAAAATCATAGCTAATGAAATCCTTAAACATATTGAGGTTATTGTTATATTTACTTTCAAAATACAGTAGAACTCTCCAAATCCAAACATAGCATAATCTAGACTTCCTCAAATTTGAACTCGTCTTCAAATCAAAACTTTTGTATTGACATAAATATGAAGCAATTTCTTCCTCGAATCAGAACAGTACCCTCAATACCAAACAACTAAGATGTTCGGTTTAGAGGGGTTGTACTGTATATCCTTATTTTTGACTTCCTTTACAGATTGTAATTGTTTTTAAATGATAAATTTATAACTATCATAAATTTTTAAATATTTCATAAAGTGTCTTAGTTTTTTCACAAATTACAATATTTGTTCAGTACAAATTTTTTCATTACTATTGGTTGTCAATTATTTTTTTTACATTTATGTATTCAATACACTTTAAATAAAAACAAATCAATGTTACAAACTACCTTTTGTATCCTAAACTCTAAAACTTAATAAAAGTTTTAAGCTTGCCACAGCAGCCTTTTCTTCCTTGAATCTGAACAGTACCCTCAATACCAAACATCATGGATGTTCGGTTTAGAGGAGTTGTACTGTACTTGCATTTATTAACAGAGCAGTGGTCTTGGCTCAGCTTGTCAGACTCTCTGCTTTCAGGCAGATAGGAACTCAGATGAGACTATGCCTACAGGGGAAAAGTAGACAGGCACCCAACCCGGGTTCTACAGGGAATTTTTACCTGAGCGTATGCACTTGGAAAACCCCACTTTAACCTGGTCTTGTGCTACATCCTGCCTTGAGGGGAGCTCAGGTAAATACAGAGTATATTAAAGCTTACTGATAAGCAATACATATTGTCTAGAACATTTCTACTACAATTTAATATACACTTGTTGTTAGCCATTTTGAAAATGGTTAATTTACTATGTTCAGAGAAATATATTATTGACCTCAATGTGTCTGACGCCAAACTGGAATATTGTGACTGGAGAGTAACTTTCATGAACTTCTTGAGTACATACTGTGACCAAAGTTCTAATAAGATACACTAACTTACCAAATATGTCTCAGCATAGGCTTATGAGTATTTTGCAGACACATCTTCCTATGAAGAGACTTTAACAATACTGGACAGGAACTACATTGAAAAGAAAAATGAAATGGTCTCTAGACACTTACTGGCTACAAGGCCTCAACTGACAAATTTTATCAAACTTTGATAAATCTAAGTTAAGACTGTTCATTTTCTTTGGTATCAGCTGAACAATCAAGTCAAATTGATATGAGATGTCTTCATAAATGGGCTATGGCCTATGGATATCTGACAAAGAATACTCAAAAACAGCAGGCCTATGACCAGGCAAGAGTACAGAACAAAAGGCTAAAAATTACGATACAGAAGTCTATCCACTTATTTTGGACCCCCCCATCATATAAAACATGAGGCTGTCCAAAAATATCAGCATTAACTAAACACACGTTTTTTCTGTGTGGACAAGTGACATGCAAGGTCATTATGCTCTGCTGGATTGTAAAAGTAAGAAAACGGTACCTTATTTAGCATCATTGGATATACTTGGCTGCTTATCAACTACAACAATAGAAATCACTTCTAACGAACATCCACTAAAAGCACTAATTGACATGGGGAGCACAGAAAACTTTCTTAACGCAAGTATTGCAGAACTAAATTTGTTGGAAAATTCACCTGTGCCTAACCAAAGTGGTGATAGCTAGCTCATCTATTTTCATACAAATACTTGGATACTGTTTAGTTGATCTACAAGTAAAGGGTACTTTATACCACAGAGTAAGATGTCTACTAATGAAAGATCTATGCTGTGACTTAATATTAGAGCACAGTTTCTTACACCAACATTTTAGTAGAAATACCCTTCAGAGGCTCTAAACCACCCTTTAAAGTCTGTGGCCTAACAGCTATGAGAACACTGTACCCAGCTTTCTTTAACAATTTAACACTGGATTGTAAACCGGTAACTACTAAATCTAGGTGACACATGGAGGAAGAAAAATTATTTATCCAAACTGAAGTTACTCGTATGTTGAAAGAAGGAATAATCAACCCCTTTCATTCGCTGTGGAGATCCCAAGCCTTCATAGTCTCTTCTGAGAACAGGAAAAAGTGAATGGTAATTGGTTATTGCTAAACATTAAACTGGTTTACTTGCTTCATTTATGTCCAAACACGTACAGTGGTTCCTACAAGAGCAACGAGTAGCTATAAGTAGAACAACCCCTTATAACACTCAAGGTAATGGCGAGTGTGAGAGGTATAATGGAATAGTTTGGAAAACTGTTTAACTAGCAGCTGCTGATAAAGTTTTAGAGATTTCGGAACAGCTACTCCCAGAGGTCCTGCATGCAATTAGAATGCTGCTATGCACCACCACTAATGCAACACCCCATGAATGATTCGTCCCATTTCCTAGAAGTTCTTGAAACCAGTGATATTGCTAAAAAGACACACACAACTTAATACAAACGAACCACTGGTGGATCAAGTGGAGCTTCTAGACACCAGCCCCCAGTATGTGCATGTCCATTACCTTGATGGATGGGAAGACAGTGTCACTAAGGGACTTGGATGTAGCAGAGAATGAATTGGGACCCACAGGGGCTGTCCTCAGGACACTTTAACTATGAAGAAACAGACACATGGTCTCCTTTTGAAGATTATATGGAACCCTTGAACTCTGGTCCCTCAAGTGGTGATGAACAGATTTTACAGAAGAGAGCCCACTCACCTACCAATATTTCAGAGGACAAGCAAGCCACTTGTAGAAGATTTTGAAAACTAACAGAATTAAATCCAGTTCTAGTGAAAAAGAACCTCATCATGCTCCTAGCAATCTGCCACAGTCTCACAGACAGCAAAGGATGCCTGCTCAATTCAGAGAATTCTACTCTCTGTAAGAATAAGTCAGGGGAGAATGTGGTATGATCCATCTCCCCCATTAATGGATCTGTCCTGAACACACATATTCAGGAGAACTCTACTGATATGCAGTGTATATTAAGGCTTTGTTGGGCTTTCTGCTTTCGGGTAGAGAGGAACTATAGACGAGACTATGCCTACGGGCAGAGTCTCATCTGGGGAAAAGTAGACAGTAACCCAGCCCCATGTATGCAGGGAATTTTTGCCTGAGCATATGTGCTCAGAAAGCCTCACAATAAAAACTGGCCTTGTGCCACATCCCGCTTTTTGGGGAGCTTGGGTAAATACCAAGTATATTAAAGCTTACTGATAAGCAATACATATCGTCTAGAACAATTCTACTACAGTTATATCAATGGAAAAGCATTAACAATTTTAGTAAGAGGAAAAATTGAACCCTTCCCATTCTTTACATATATCTAGGGAATTTTTCTAATTAGTTGTTCAGCCAATCATCATTAATTTTGAATGAATTTTGAAAGAAAACAGATAATTACCCAGTATGATACAGGTATGACCAAAATATAGCACCTTTTAAAATAGACTAATGCCCCTAAAATTGATCCTCAAACTTAGAAACAATCATAGTGGTGATTTCTGACTTTAATCTTTTACACTCCAGTGTCTTTGTGAGCATTAATACCTGTAACATTTCTAATACTTAAACAGAATAAATATCAACTATTCAGTTTGCTTCTAATTTCATTATTATTTATGCTACTTAAAAACTTAGGTGAGCATGATGATATTCATTGAACTCAGTTGATCAAATCATATTTCTGTTGTAAATAAATATAGGAAAGTTCAACAATGTAACAAACAACAAATATATAGTTAAATATCAGAAATATAGGTTTTAATTGAATTTATTTTATTTGATTGTCGAAACGTGTTCTTCAAAATGTCCTTTGTATTGCTTTTGAGGAAAAATAAAATGATTATGAAGATATTTGAATATGATAAGCAGGTAGACTTTCTTGAGGAGCACAGCAGAATATCTATATATCTTATTACTATATACATTATATTTAGTGGATACATGCATTTAATTAGTCATCTGTTTTTTGTTTTCTTATCAGTTTAACTGTTGTCTATATGTCTGGGTTTAGAAGAGTTCAAACCTGCATTCCCCTTATATGGAGAAAGCTAGGTGTACTTTTAAACCTCTCAGCCATGAGGGAAAGCACATCTCTCATTAAGATCTTTTGAAGGCCATATCTGTTAACTTTATTTTTTATATACACAACATAAAGTAATTTCCAAGGAATTAATGATTTTTTGTTTACAGTTAGACATTATTAATATATAAAATATATAATAATAATTTTTTATTACTTTATTTCTTATTCCTATATATTTTATAATGTTGGATGGCAAATAAAAGTCCATTAAATCCCCCCCTCTCTCTCTTTATATATATATATATATATATATATATATATATATATATATATATATATAATGAATTTGTTCAGTTATCTTATGAAAAGACATTCAGAGCATAATTTATAGTATAAGTGAAGAAATTTATTTGTTATTGTAAACAGTCTCCCTTTAAGTGTGCTCACCTTAAAAATGTTATATTCCAGAATTACTTCAGTTTAACATTTATCTGTGAAATATAATCTTTGTTATTATTATATACAAAACCCTTGGTCATGCTGATAGGGTGGAGCAAATGATAATATTTTCTTTAAAAAGCACATCATAACAACAGCATCATTCATAGGATCTGAATTAATACTAAATAATCTTTACTAACTTGAAGAATGTTAAAAATTTTTGCTGTCAAAAATGAAAAAATTGTATGGTAACAAAGAGCCTGTTAGAACAATTACAGTTGAGAAATGCCACTAGATGCATGTACAAAATTTATATAACAGCAGCAGTTGATAACATGTTTGAATGATGTCATTGTTTCTAATGAAATAGAATCAAAAACTGCTGATACTTTATCACCTGAACAAAATTAAAAAAAATACTTTCTAAATGGAAATTCTGTGGATATGAATGTGTATTTATTAAAGGAAAATAACCTGCATTTAAGAAAGCGTGCGAAAAATGCTACAAAAGTTTTTAAATGAAAAAAAGTATGAAATGCACTTAAGAAGAAACTAACGATGACACTTCTGATGCAGAAATAAATATATTTACAGTGAAAGGCAAAGAAAAAAACCCTAACTTGAATAATACTGTTTTAAATATTCAAGTGGATATTGGTTGCATTAATTTCCAAGAAATTTTGTGTATGCATTATTCAACCTAAAGTTTTCAAAAGTAATGCACAATTTCAACACTTTTATGGATCCATTATTAAAACATTGTAGTTTTGAAAGCACTTTAGAAAGAAAAAAATATTAAATTATATCAATACTAGACAGAAATTATCAGAAAAATCATGATCTTATTGGATTTCATGTATTAATATTAATAATACAAAATTAATTCTATTGTAGCAGATATGGAAAATTATAGATATGCCAAATAATTATAAGGCCAACATAAAATTCAATGATTTCCAGTAAATTATCCATTTATACTTTTCCACTAGTATTAGTGAAATGAAAAATGATTGATCAAGGCATATTAAGAGTGCATTCTACCAGGAGGTAGAAAATGGATATTGTCTATTGTAGTCTTACATATTACCAGATGGAAGCATGTATATTTATTGTGCTAACAAACTAGGTGTTAATTATAAAATTAAGATTCCTATCTAACTTCTAAGTAAAGAAAGTGAGAAGAAAGGACTAAAAATTTATTATAAGAAGACAGAATGTATGGTTGTCAGCAAAAAGAAGAGCCC
>OZ038513.1:41962595-42135095 GCA_964036315.1 Acanthosepion esculentum | reverse complement strand
AACCATAAACACAGATACATGTTGATAGGATTGAATTGGTGCTTATTTTGGTAGATTCCTTTTCAGGATAACCAGAAGTTGTATTCCTGTGAAGGAAAAGGTGTACTATAAAACTGATTTAGGAATGAAGGGAGTACTAAAAGTTTTAATGTCCAACAACACTCAAAAATTTCATAACATTAATCTATGTTGGTTACATAAAATTGTTTGTATTCTTTATAAAACACTTCAATACTGCCCACAATCTAATGGGATTACTAATGAAGGTTGTGTTGAATGGACATGCTTCTAGTTTATTTCATATTAATACAGGGGTCCCTCAGAGCACTATCCTTTGGGATCCCTCAGAATTCTATCCTTGGACCTATACGGTTTCTGATGTTTATCAATGACCTTCTTGATGTCATCAGTTTCCAACTAGGTATTGATGCAGATGATAATTATTTATTCCTGTTTTAGTAGCAAGTCCAACAGATCTGACAGTAAAACTAACAACTGCTCTTGAAATGGACCTCCAATCAGTGGTTAATTGAAACAAGAAATGGTTTGTAAAATTTAACGCCTTCAAAACAAAGCTGCTTTCATTTAATCACCATAAAGAACTTTTTCTGCTTGCCATTTGCATGACTTATACTAAACCCCGGGGGAACAACATTTTGTGTCTTTTTAGACTCTTGTTTTCCACTGACATGAAGTAGAGTGATTATATTGAATCAATTGCTAGGTCTACTGCTAGAAAAGTTGGTTAACTGTCTTATGCCAGACAATTCTTGTCAGAATACCTCTTGCACATTTATAAATCTACTATTCATCTATACTTTGAATATTGTTGCTATATTTGGTCTGGTGCTCCTAAAACACCTTTTTCTGCTGCTTACACCAAGTTACTACTGTAACTGTTTTAGTGGTCTGCTCCTCAGGGTCTTAGAACAGCATTTTAATCATGGGGCTAAATCTACGCTGTTAAATGCTGGCACTGGTCCAAGCTGGTTGTTGGTTTTTGGCCACTTTGATCCGCACCAACTCTTTCCACACTCTGTTCTTAATCCCAGAGCAATCGTAGATTGTAGTCTTGCAGCACTGGTTCTAGCCGTGGTGACTGCTATATTAAGGGAAAAAAAAGTGATTTGTGAAGTTAATATTAATTTGGTTTATATAGCTCTTGGTACAACAAAAATTAAGCCTTCCAGCATCACTCTCTATAGTGGCTTTGTCTAAACTTCTGGAGGAGCTGGGTTCAAAGTCTTGGAATCAGGAGATCTGGTGGCAGCTAATGTGAATTTTAGAGGCATTGAGGCGGCTTCTCAGCCCAAAGTCTCCAAACTCATCCGCTTATATGCACTTTGGCCCAAAACTCATGAGGACAAAGGGTTCTGGGAATTTAGTGCTTCCCTTAATTTTTATTAATTCTAATAAAGGTTTTTCTTTATTCCCTATTTCTGCTTTCTTAATGAACTTTTCAAATTTCCTTGAGAGTAGTCAAGTTTTCTCCTCCCTTAACCTGCTCCACTTCACATCTTGCACCGCTACTCCACACAGGCGGGGCTAAATTCTGCCCCTTCCGCCTTCTGTTTTGGTATTCTAAATCTTCCCAATTCTCAGGGTTGGCATAATTGTCTTTGTGACAAATCTAATTTTTAAAGTGTGTAGGAGAAAGGGTGTGGTTTATTCTAATTAATTTCAATTGTCTGACTCCTTTCTTGGATCCAGCTGTCCAGCAAAAACACAAACCAGATCACCTTCTCATTTTAAGCTTACAAGCGATAGATAAAAATTATTTCCCAATTTGTTTTTGTCAGTGAAAATAAGTTTACCTAAATTCTCAACATAGAGATACACTATTTTACTTCCTTGGGACATTCTCCATCTTAGTGAAAACATAAACCAGATTATCTGCCTGTTATGACAGGTTGATTTTCATAATCCTTGCAGCAGGTTCATTCTCTGTCTTTATTTCTCAATTCGTTTTCGCTAATGAAAATATAGTTCCTGTCTACTTCTCTTTTCACCAGTGAGGTGTATTTCTGATTTCCCAAGAAAGAAATAAAACAAATTGGGAAATGGCTTTATCTGCATGCCAGATTTTCAATAGATAAGAAAGATGTAAACTCTTGATGCATCGTTCCAATTGGTAGGAGTGAGGCAACCCAGATGGCCCTTTCTTCACTTCCACATTATCCAGTAAAATGTCTTCCATTATCCCTATCTCTCTATCTTCCACTTTATATTTCATTTTGGACGTAACCCTTTTTCTGCATAGAATTAATGTTTAACCACTTCACAGCCTCAGTATCACAATCCTATATATATGTCAAGATTCTTGACAAAATTCAAAGAAGTATCTGTAATGTAATCGATCTTGGCCTGGCATCGCAACTTCAGTTACATTCCCACCAAAGTGATGTGGCTTCCCTCTGTCTTTTCTACAGTTATTTTCATGGCAATTTTTCTGATGAGCTGTTATCTTTAATGCCTTAACTGCCTGAATTTAAGTGCGTTACTAGACTGACAATTATTGAACTAGGTGGATGAAACTGCATGTTCTATTCTAATAGTTGCTTTTCTCACCTGTGGAACTCCCTTCCAATTTCTTGCTTCCCTGCCACCTTCTTTATCTGTCGTGTCCCTTCAGGATGTAGGCAACTATGGCTCTCCACAATTTCCTGTCTTTTGTAGCACTTTATAAATTATGGTTTTTATTTCTCCTAAACCTTGTTCTGTCATCCATTTTCCCAAGCTCACAAAGTAAGTTTTACGTTGTTTTTCTCTGTCCCTCCCACCCTCAATCTGTCCCATGAGTATCATATTTTCCAAGCCCTCTTTCCTCATTATGTGCCCTAGCAACCTTAACTGTCTCTTCCTAATGTTAAGCATAAGTTTCCTTTTTGTTCCCATTTTCTCTAAAATTTTGTCATTGCTTACATATTCAGCCCATGATATCCCTTTTGTAGAACCACATTTCTATTGCTTCAAGTCACTTCCTCTTTGAGGAGATTGTCCAGCCTTCACTGCCACATAGGATGACAGATATCATGTAAACAGTTCAGTACTCTTTTCTTTGTTTCTAACAAAGTTTTTCTGTTTCCTAATACTATGCTAAGCTTTTGGAATGCATCTTTGGCTATTCTAATCTGTCTTCAGATTTCAGTATCACACTGTCCTCTGTTAAAACACTTCTCAGATATTTAAATTTTTGTAATTGTTTGATTTTGGTATCTCCAATTTGTAATTTGCATTTTGGGCTACCTGCAATCTTCAAAAATTTAAATTCAATGTCAATTGCAAATTTCTGTCTTCCTGAACTCCTGTTTTTATTGACCTTTTCCTAAATTTATTCTCAATAAAGTCTTCACATTATCTTTTACTTCCTGTAACCCTCTGTATCCTATTGGCATTATGACATTGCTTGGGGTGAAATGATTAAAAAACAAAATGAAATTAATTTAAATTACATTCTCTCCTCACAGAAAAACTCAAGTCATTTTTACAGTATAATTCCTCATGCTGATAGATTAAAAAGTTCATTTGACTTGGTAGTGCTTCATATTTGTGTACTCTTGTCTTCAAGCATGAATGAGAAATTGTAGTATTTAAAAACAATTGATTCAGCACCAAAAACTGTTAATTTTGCCATGAAACCTGGAAAAATATAGCTCTCATTTCAAGGAGTGAACTTGGAATTTTGATTTATGCTAATTAAATCAAACCAAAGTTTAAACCAATAGAATTTTTTTTAATCATTTCACTACAAGCAAGACAATAAAGTCACTAAGATGCACGATGTTGCGATGTGTGAGAGAATACAAGAAAAAGAAAACACTAAGAAGAGAGAACAATAAAAGAACAAGAATTAAGAAGATAGAAGAAAAACAATTGATATTGCATTTAAACTATTGAAGATCAATGTTGACTGGAAACCAAGAAGCTAGAAAAGAGTTCTATAAGCAAGAAGTACGAGAGAAGAAAATGTTAGCATAGAACTTACGGTTACATTCTTGCCATTTCAACTGGAAAATGATGAAACCTTGCCACCAATCTAGTAGTATGCTTAAATTCATAAAGTCTGGGTACAAAAGAGTAAAGCTCATCAGCACAATTACCATAAAAGTATTTGTAGAAAATTCAGAGGGAGACTATGTTGGAAAAGTGAGTGAAGCCAAGATGTCAGCTCATGACAAATAACATTGCAGACTATTCTTTGTATTTTATCAAGAATTTCTAAATACATAGCAGAAGCACCAGACAAGATTTGGCAGCAATATTCAATGGATGGATGAATGTTAGACTTATAAATGGGTAAGATAGATTCTAGTGAGAAAAATTTTCTAGCATGATGCAGTGAACCAACTTTCTTAGCAGATGATCTGGCAATTGAAATAATCAAGGAGGAGGAGGAGGATAATGATGGTGAATATATCAGTTTTAACCTTGGCACCCTTAATTCATGTCAAGATTGTGGCCAGGATCAAAATCTTAAGAAAGCTACTCAATCTACTACTGATTTAAGAATTGGCCTTGATAATTATAGTCAAGAACCATAGACTATAACACTTAGAAGCACTCACTCCACTTGAAGTATTAAATAGGTTTCTATTAAAATATATGGAGAAACACCTTCCTTTAAAATTGAATATCCTAAAAAAGACATTCTGTTACAATTAAATATACACTTGTCTGGATTAATGATCATTCCATGATCTGGTAGTCACTTTAAGATACAAGTCTTGTGTGTGTGTGTGTGTGTGTGTGTGTGTATATATATATATATATATATATATATATATATATATACACACACACACACACACATATGCGACTTTCGTTAAAAACCACTGACAAGGTGCTGTGGTTAAGTTTTTTATATCATTTTTCACATGTTCTTATAATTTTTTTTCTTTTCAGGACATAAATTATATAAAAATTGCCTGAATGTTTTATATATCCAAGTGCTTTCAGCTTTACTTTTAACCATTATCAAGGATGAATTTTATTTTACTTTTAACTGAATATATGGATTGTTTTATGTATGTATCTAGAGATATAGAAATGTTTTATATTCCAAACATGGTTGGCACATTGTGGCCATGTTCATAGTTGGTATTATTGAATGTTGGCTTTTTTGTTTTTATTAATAATGCCTCCATTATTTTTAGCCTCTTTGTACATGTGGATGATGCTATTATATTTGTATTATCAGTGAGTATGTTGTGGATAGAGTTTGGTAGGTCTTCATGTGTATTTAAATGAGACCTAATTGAGCTATGGTCAGAGAGATGAGTGCTGGTAATAATAAAACAGTGCTTGATATATAATAACAGAGCTAAAATTTATGCTAATAATAAATAAACATATTTTACCTAATCAGTTACACAAGCACAATGCAATCATTGGGTGCTAAATGAAATCTGAGTGTTGTAAAACTTAACTATTGATATTATTATTGTACTGTTATGATAATAGAGCAGTCCATTTATTTATGGAATATATATATATATATATATATATATATATATATATATATATATATATATATATATATATACACATACACTTATATATGTGTGTGTAAGTAAACAATTGATTTTTTAATTCAACATTATTTCTTCTATTATAAATGTTATATTTAGTGGGTATACATGTTTGAGTAGACATCCCTCTTTTTTTTCTTTTTTTTTTTGAACAGTGAAATAAATGTCTACCAGCAAGTGTAATCAAAAGTTTTAATTAAGAAAAGGAGCATATGTTAAGATTTTCTTAAAAAAGAAAAACATAATGTAATCATGATCCTTGTATGTTAAACCTGAGTAAGAATGAATATAGTGTGTGTGTGTGTATATATAAAGGAATGACATATGGAAAACTTAGCCAATGTGTTTCGTCCTTGGAGGGACTTTATCAAGGTAAATGTAAAGATTTTATTATGTGACAAGTATTTATATACAAGAGCAAAAATGTTATTGGCTTTACAAAATTTTTTTGGTATTGGAGTGCTCATGAATACTCATCAGGTTAGCAGAAAAGTCAGGCATGTTCATAGATATAAGGTGATACAATTCAATGACTAAAAAACAAAAGTGAGTAGGATATATATACATATATATATATATATATATTTCTTAGAGTTAACCTGTAGATAAGACAATCTTTATAAATGTCAATAGGAAAACACTATTAATTGCTGATGCGCTTCGTCCAATGTGGACTTTCTCAAACCAAAAAAACGAAATGAATTTAATTAAACAAAGAAATTAATAAAAACAAAAGACAGAGTGTTCTTAGTAACTGGAATGTAGGGAACGCTATTTTCATATGGTTAACTGAAAATAACGTCAGTTAATGTCACGTGTGGAGAATATTATCATTATATCTGTTGGCGGATTCAACCATTTTCTTTTGATTTTACAATATTGTTGTGTATGTTTGTTTGTGAGAGCAGTAATTTTGTTAAGAAAGGTGAAAAAGGGAAAAAGCCTGGGCGTAGATTAATATTTGGGTAATGTTCTATAGCTGCATAAAATGCCTGCTTCAGAAATGTTATTGCTATTATTGTTTGAAGATCTTAGTATATCCATAATTGTTTTATAATTTATAAAATAAATTGCCAAAACTGTTCCTCCCAATATATTGGAGAAACAAGTAGAAATTTTAAAAAACGCATCTATGAACACAAAAGAGACCTTACAATAAACAACTTAGCTAATGCACTAGTAATACATAGGAATAAATTCAACCATAATTTTGATTTTAAAAATGCTATACTTATAAAAAAAGAAAATAACTCACTCAGAAGGAAAATTCTAGAGAGTGCTGCCATAGAACATTACCCAAATATTAATCTATACCCAGGCCTTTTCCCTATTTCACCTTTCTTAACAAAATTTTTTGCTTTGAGATAGTCCACATTGGACAAAAAGCATCAGCAATTAATAGTGTTTTCCTATTGTCATTTATATATATATATATATATATATATATATATATATATATATATATATACACTCACACACACAGGGTGCAATTAGTAAATTGTTGCCATTTTATATTTTTAATTTCATGCATGTGTCTTGTTTGCTTTTGATTTTGTCAACTGCACAGTATAGTACGGTCAGTTTGGCACCATCTGTGAGAAAAAAAACACCATGATGCAATTCACGCTGCTAGAAATTTGGAAATGACATGCTGTACTGCTTAGCATTTGTGCCAGAAATTCCAATACAAACATTTCAGAGAGTTTGGGTCTCAATCTCAGGATTGTGCAGAGGATTCAGAAAAAGTTGGATAAGTCTGATGGGGATCTCTACAGCTTGGAAGACTCATTCTGACTGTTCTGACAAGGAAAGAACTCCTGAATTTGTTGGTAAGAGCCTTAGATTCAACACAGAGGTCTACATCAAGTGCCTTGACGAGGTAGTGCTGCCTTGGGTCAAGAGGGTGGCTGCTGGAAGACCCTATGTTTGGCAGCAGGACTTTGCACTATGCCACACAAGCAAGAGAATCCAGTCATGGTTGTCAGATAATTTCTTCAACCACATCACCTCTTATATCTGGCCATCTAACTCTCCAGACTGTAACCCCCTTGATTATTATGTGTGTGACACAGTTGAACGAGAGACCAACAAAACTTCTTGTAACACCAAAGATGAACTGGAGGCAAGGATTATGGCAGCATTCACCAATTTAAACAAATAGACCATCTAGAAGAGTTGCAGAAGATTCCAAAGTCATCTGGAGGAGGCAGTGGTTGGAGACAGTGGCAATTTTTATTGAAAAAATTTACTCTTTAGTATTTCAAGATATTTTTGTGTAATTTTAGTAAATATATGTGTTAAATGAGATGTCAGTGTTATTTTCATTTTTGCATAATTTAGATGGCAATTTATCCATCACACCCTGTATATATTCAAATGTCCGATACAAAAATCTGCTCTCTCCCAAATTATTTTTGACTGTTGAAAACCTTTCTTAGAAATCTTTTTTTTATATTGCATTTTTGGCCATTTTCTTTATTTTAAAATTTTTCAAACAATTCTTTCCAAAAATGCTTTACTCTTAGGTTGTTGAGGTAGGAGCCTAAATTATGAGGATATGGAAGAAACTTTATAGTTGACCCCTAAACTTGAAGAGGCTAAAATTGTAGCAATGAGGGAAATGTCCTTTCAGGATCCTGTTCTACAAGGTAGCACTTCTTGGGAAGAAGCTGTCTGAATGGAACTTCCTCCTTAGCAATGAAATACAATGGGAACAGGGATAATTTGTTACAATATATGTGGCATTGTGTTTCATAGCTGGGAAGGTCTGACTGGTCAAACTAATGAACGTAACTTTTCAGAACTTCTTCCATGGAAATAACAATAGAGTAATGAGAGGCTTGCAATGTTTCATCTGTTGGAAAGAGTGAAAAAAATTACACACAAGGTTGCATAAAAGCTTTTGAACTCTGTCAAGACTAGAAAGTAAGGTTTGTGCAGCTCCAGCCCAGATATGATAACAGTACTCCATTTTTGGTCTGTTCTGGCTTTTGTAAAGCTAAAAGCAGAGCAGGTGGAGTCTAGTACCTTCTAGAGTCATATAATGAACCAACCATTTTTACGAGCATCTTTAACATGGATCATATATATGAGCTCTGATATCACAGTAAACACAAGATGTGTTAGTTGTCCACCATCTTTTTCAAAAAACCAAAACTATACTACATAAAACAAGGGTCACAACTGTGTAAAAATGCAAAATAATGTTCGACAACTTGACATTAATAAATTCCACTTCAGGTTTGAGATGAACTTAACCATCTTCATGCATAATAACTGCCTTGTATTGATATCCATTGCCTCTCCTACCACGCCTTCTAATGGATTACAAATTTATGGTCTGTTTGCTAACTCTGGCCTTGAGTCATAGCCTTCAATGTATTAAGTAAAGACAATGGAGAATGCTAGTGCATTCATTGCCATGTGTTTTAGTATTATAACCACGTTTGAGTCTGTTGTTCTCTTGTTTATTTATCCTGCAAATAATAAGTTGACAACCATTTGGTAGATTTTTTTTTACTCTCCCTTCTTTTGTTTAGCTTGCCAATGGTAAAGAGTCAGATATTTTAGTCAAATTTGTTTTGCAATACAAAAACTGTATGCATCTGTTTTTTTGTTTTTTAAATTAGGCTTGATAGGTTTGAGAGTTCCATCAATGTATTTCTGTGCTTATTTGCTTATATACACTGCTAATGATATTTTAAGACTTCTTTATCTACTTTAGCTTAACATCTTTAAAAAAAATATTCTTCTTGTTTTCCAGTCAAATTCGATCTTCAAAAATTTAAATGCATTGTCAATTGTTATCTTCTTAATTCCTGTTCTTTTATTGTTCTCTCTCCTTAATAATGATTTCTTTCCTTATATTATCCCACACTCAGTAACCCGTTGCATCTTAGTGGCTTTATTACCTTCCTTGGAGTAAAATGATTAAAAAAAAAGTCAAATTAAATAAGAACACTCTTTCTTCCAATATTTAATTTTATCTACTGGTATAAAATATCCAGTGTTTGATTGAGTATTTCCAAATTAAATTTCCTTGTGTTTCAATTTTTGTCTGAATTTCTGGCATGAAGAGTTATCATTATTTACAATGTTTACACACAGACTATCATCTTTGTTGTTATTATTACGTTTCAGCTATTGTGCCCTCCAGCTTCAATTTTATGGTAATAACAAATATGAGGACATTAGTCCTGCATATAGTTATTGTAAACCTTGTCTTTTACTCTACAGCAAGTAATCAAAATCATTTTTGTAATAAATATTACTTAAAATACAGCAACTTTGGAATTAGAGTTAAAAAGTAACCTTTTTTAAATTGCTGCTTATACTTACTAACAGTTACTGTTACTAAAAATTACTTCAATTAGTGTTTTTTCAAATAAGTACATACCTCTTAAATTTTATTTTTTTAACAGATGATTTGTCTAAAAACATGAAAAATCCCCATTTTTTTCTTTAGATATCTATAATAAATATATAATAATTTACTCAGTAGACTGAAGGCTTTCATTTAAGGCCAGAGCTACCAAACAGGACCATAGATTATGAAACTCAAACAAGATTCATTCTTGCTGACATTTTCTATAAATAGTTTTGATATAAGTTTTTGATATATATATATTCCAATGTTTTAATGAGTATTAAAACATTATCAAGTACAGTTCAATTTTATTTGAAATCAAAGATTTTCATAAATATATGATAACAATTGTCACTTTCTTAGTATCAAAGGCCTTTTAATTTGCAAACCAATAGTACATCAATCAATGAGCTCTACTTATATGTACAGTTCTTTATATAGGCCAACATATATCAGATTTAATGGATGTGTGTTTTTGAGAAAAATATGTCTAGGAAATGGGTAAATAAATACCATTTTCAACAATTTTACACTAAGGATTGTATTTTGATAAGGCCTGATTTTCTAAATTCTTATTTTGTTATCTTCAGAAACATGCACACACTGTATTGAAAGCAGACTGTTTTTACTACATGTATTTTGTCCAAGTGTTATGAAGAAGTCTTAAGGAAAATGGAAAGAAAAAGGACATTTATACTCAGAATCAAAAAGAGACAGATGAAATTTTTTAGACACATAATGAAGGATGGCTTGGAGAATTTGACACTCACAAGACATATCGAAGGCAAAAGAGACAGGAAAAGGGTGAAGACCACCTGCCTAACAAGATTGTCTGTATGGATGATGAAATAGAACTGGGAAGTTTGGAAAAGGGACAAACGCTGCTAAGGGCTACAAGGGATAGGAGGTTGTGGAGAGACATGATTGCCCACTCCTGAAGTGACAAATAACATAGAAGAATGGTTCCAAAGAGACATGAAAAAGTCAGTGAGGATGCATAGCATAAATACCATATCAAACAAACTGAAGATTGAATTTGAGAAAAAAAAAATGTCTGTGACAGGCAGTATTCATTCATTCATTGACTATGAGTGCTACAAAGAAAGAAGGGAGGGAACTATAAAGAAGTTAGAATTGGATTCTTGTTGACCCTGATATTGTAGAAATTTCATTATGAAAAATTAGATATTATATTTCATTTACGTAATTTATGAACTAGCTTTTCTGTTTGGTCAGATGTTAAAAGGTTTGAAATTTTGGAATTTTGGATCTGTTTCCAAAATTTTACATTAATTGATATTGTTGGTTCCAATCTCTATGGGGAATGACTGCTAAGAACAAATTTATAGACAAATCCTACACATTCATACTGGGAATTCTTCCTAACCAATAAAAATGGACAATTCTCTGTTTTGCCTCCCCCCCATTCTTATTCTTTTTGCTTTGAAGTTAGAATGCTATAATCACTTAACTGTATCCTTTTTGCGTGTGAATACAACTCTTACTTTGGGGATTTTTTGATTTATTAGTTGCTTTGTATTGCCTAGTTTTAACTTACATTTTATATATATATATATATATATATATACACTCTAGGTGTAACAGCAAAATTGTCCATCCCATCAAATTACCTAAAAAAACCACTAAACTAATTGAGTTTCTTTTTTCCAGGTTTTCAGATAAGGCGTTTAGCCATCTTGATACTATTTGTCATAAGAATCACTGAAAAACCTTTTGAGTTATTCAGATAGAAATAGAACAGGTTAAAATCCTTTTGTGCCAGCCCTACTGTCTTCCCAAATGAACAATGGTGAGAGAAAAAAAAGATCATTCAGGCCTTCAGTAATGGTACCAACATTCATACTCTGGTTTCCATCTTCAAAGTCCATTCAGGAACAATCAAGAGAATAGTGAATAAGTTTAAAAAAGAGAGAACAGTAGCAAGGAAAACTGGATCAGCAGCTCGTAACAGGAAGAGGGATCATCATTTCAACTTAAAGCTAAAGAGATCAATTAGAAAAAATTTAACTCAACCCATAAGACATTTCACACATGAGAGAGAAGTTTCAGTTGTGACAGTCCAAAGAGCAGTGAAAAAAAGACTTGAAAATGAAATCATACATGAAATCTGTGAGGTACCTTGTTACTCCAAGACAGAAAGTCAGATGGTTAAAGTGGGTGAAGATCATCTTGAATAAGTTGGAAAATGATCCAGGAATAATATATATATATATATATATATATATATATATATATATATATATATATATATATATATGAACTTTATTTCAATCCTTCATGTGCTTCTTGTCCTTAGCTATGATTAATTAATGATGAACATGTCATTTGATCAATTTCATCATGATACTGCTGTTAAGCTTGGAGAGTCATTATACATTCTTATTGCTCAAAGTAGAGTCCAGTAGTGTTATAAAAACCTTGGAGAATTCCAGTAAGATATCTTTAATTGTTTCTAAGATACAACAGTTCAAAGCTTAATCTAAGAATTGGACAATTTTACACCTGATATATATATATATATATATATATATATATATATATATATACATATATAGTTTGCTTAGTATTATTTTACCCTGTTCTTTTTCTTCCTCTTATTGTTTGAGAATTTAGTCAGTTACACTTAGCCATAGTCAATTATTCTACAGATATATTTTACAAAAAAATCAAAGTAACACTAAGTGCCTTTGAACAAAACACAGCCATTTTTAAGGATATGACAGACTAAAAATAGAAAGAAAGTTTATGCTACATCATTCATGTAACAATCAACTTGTTCTACCTTCCAGAATTCTTCATTGTATTTTTTTCTGCTTTATTTAACTGTTACACTAAATATAAGTTATGGTTAACAAGTTAATTATGATCTTGGAAAATATCTAAATACAGCTTATGCATATTTTAACTGATAAACAGATTATTGATGTTTTAAAGTGTGTACTATTATATCTTTAAAATTCTTTCAGTTTCATTTAAAAAAAGAAAAAGAAATCGTCTTTTTAAATTTTGAAGTCTAATTTCTTCAAATATTCTATGTGCTGCGTCACTTCAGGACATGGGCGATAATGGTGTTATACTCCATCGCAATTAAATCTCATTCTGCACACTGGCTGGATGTGACTGGCATGAAGTCAGAAGATGAAATAACAAAAGTCGTTTTCTGCACATTAGGCTCAGCACACCATGTTGGGTCTACAAAGTGAACTCCAGCGGTGGCCAAATGTGAACATTCCCACTGGTAAAAGAGATGTCCCTTGGAACTACCAGACCTGCTTAAAAGCAGGCTCTGGGGATGACCAGAAAGAGTTGTTGCCGGCCGTCATGCAGGGCAGTGCTGCTGCTGCTACCACTACCACCATGATCCCCTTACCATGACAACAGATTTGTGGACTGGCCACCATGCAAGGTATTACTACCACCAATGTCGCTGCCACCACTCAACATGACTGCACATTTCAATGACCATTACCACTTCCTGGCTTGACCTACCACCTTGGCTATCCAGTTTTTGACAGAACAGCTCTACCTCAACTCATTTACAAGGCATTCCCTTTGCAATTGATGCAACAACCTCCGTTCCACAGAACAGCTCCACCTTAACTTGTTTACATGGCATTCCCTTCACAGTCAACGCAGCAACCTCCATCCCACATAACTGGCCTCCCAACACCTGCCATTACCTCAGCCTACCTTGCCTTGTTTACAAGGCATTCCCTTTGTAGTTGACCCCAGTGGCCTCCATTCCACAGAACAGGGCTACCAAGACCATGCCAATCCGATGTCATCCTGTTTCAACACAGCAGGCTAACCAACTGAAAAGATGACCTACATGAGACTACCATGACCTCCATCAACCAAACATGCACTAACTATATCATGCCAGCATAAGAAATGGTTCAACACCTGATCACTATTCCTGTACTCTCTACATACAATAAACGTTGTCTCACTCTAATCCTCATTATTCCTTTCTCTTGCTACCATATGCTTAATATAATAATGGATTTCCACAACTTCCTGTTCTTTGTGCCTCTTAGCAATGTTTGTCTTTTTACTATCCTTCTCAGTCTTTGTTCTATCATCCTTTTACACAAAATCCTTAGGTAGGTTACTTGCTGTTTTCCTTCTTGCCTTTGATATGCTCTGTGAGTGTCACATTTTTCAAGCCTTCTTTCCTTATAATGTGTCCCACAGCATTTAGGCCAGCATTACTTTGAAGGTTTCATATTCTTTCGCTATTATTCTTAAATCAAATGAATTAGACACATTTTGAATGCTGTAGTAATGTGAGCAAGAATGAATTCTGTGATTTTTTTTAAAAGCTGACAAAATTATATTTTTATTTTTTTCAAAGCAAAAGAAAATGCTCTTTGATTCATCTTATTAATAGGCCAGAAGATCATTTTCACCAATAATTATCCTCAGCTTGACCACAGAAAATATTTTAAGATCATATGATATTCTTTGGCAGTACTGATTTCATTGATTTACCCTGTTGACCTATTAAATAAAGTAAAAACTGAAGGTACAAACATACTTAATTGTATTATTCAGTGATTCAAGTAATGGATTGAAGGTTATGAAAGCTAGTTTTATTCCCATTGACTGAAAAGCAGGACAAAAGATTTTTTTCCTTGTATTTATTTTGAAAATCACAAATCCTATAGGCCATTTGGGTCATAAGGGCACCAATTGTACTGCAGCCCTAGTAGCAATGATGTTTCCTGGGCAAGATAGTCTGAGAGAGAGAGTCCAACCCTCTCCATGCTGGTTTAAATTCAGTTTTCCTTTTCCTAGGCTAGTCACCAACCAAGACTATAGGACCCAAGCTGTCCTGCTATTTACCCATAAAATTGCTGGGGATAGAAAAGATAGATTCATACCTTTCCCAAGGGTATTATCCTGTAAGTAAACATAATGAACTCAACTGGAATTTGAACTCTGCTTTCAGATCTCTCTATCCAAGCTGCTATCCATTACTCTGTAGTGCCTCCTAAGTTGTAGTTAAGTCAAATGAATATCTGTTCAATAGAGTTAAATGAGCTGTTTTATTTATATTCAAATAATTTAACTTTGTGGTTTATAAATATTCAAACTAAAAATTGTCATGTAACAAATGTATATTAGATTTAAGAATTAAACTATATCACAAGAACATTCTGCCCAGCCTAGGGATTGAACTCACTATAGCAGTAACTGAGCAATACTAAAAATAAGAACTAGACAAGATCTCTTGACACATGGGCAGCGGAACAAAAACAGTCTAAAGATTAAATAAAGAGTTCAGTTTGGAGTTCCCTGTGGGTTACCCGGATTGATATACACTTGATGAAGGCCAGAGGGCACAACAGCCAAAATGTTATGATAACAATAACAAAGATGAGGATGATAGTTCATATGTAAATAGTGTAAATGATAACTCTTCATTCCAGAAATTCAGATGTAACTGACTAACTTTAAAATTAGCTAAACCCATTCTACAAACAGAAAAGTTACAATAGAAATTTTCTTACCTCTCTAAAATGTCTGTATAAACAACATTTTCAGTGTGACATCTATTTTTTAAAGTTCTTTTTGTCATTATGCTAATGGACCTTGCTACATAGAGCTGACCAGGAGAGAAACATTTGATTAATTTTTCTGATGCTTATTTTAATAATAATAAAAATTGATTCAGTAAACTTACTGTTTTTTTTCACTTGTTTAAATAATTTGGTACAGTTTTAAGAAAATCTAATTAAACAGATTATTTTGACTTATTTAGATAATTCCATTATTTTTTTACCCTTGTTTGACTAATTTGTAGTAATGTGAAATATCAGATGACAACAATGCTTATTATTATGAATGCTGTAGGTTTTCTAACTTACAACTTAATTTTGACAAGGCAGATATAAATTCTTTCTATACAAACACAATGAATTAACAAAAAACTTTATCAACAGAAGCATTGCTTATATTGGCAATTTGAATTAAAAATAAATAATACAGAAGAAATGTTTATTGAAATATGCTATCAAAAATTGTTAAATGCAAATTAAATATTACTGCTAATTTTGTAAACACCATTTGTTAGTAATATATATAAAAGGCTGGTAAACGTGTTAACAATGATTATTTACCTGACCTCCCCACTAAGGTCTTTTTTTATGTGAAGTGCGTATACACATGCATATACATATGGGTCAAGGACAAAAATTACGCAGTCCCCATGAACAGTGTGGGCTGCTTTGTTCTACTGATGTAAGATATGAACATACAGTCAATATTTAGCCTTACATGAATTTATAAGAGATGATCACATTTATTTTAAATTATGTTCCCTTGTGACAATTATGGTTTGTACTTGCCATGAGTACAAAATGTTGTTTTTTACTCATAATAAGCACTGTCCTGTTAAAATTAAAAACTTTGAAACTATTTATTTAGAGTTTTTTTAATAAAATTCATTGTGTGCATCATGTCACAAGTCCCATAACTGATTAAGTTCACTACATGTACTTACAGCCATAGCAGCAATGTTAGCCTGATGAAGCCCATCCCTCCTCAGGCTGGTTTTGAATTCAGTTTTTCTTCTAGACTGGTTGCCACCTCAAGGCAAAAGAGCCCAGTCTGCCTTGTTAAACCCATAGTTGGAGGGAATAGAGATGAATTCATACCTTTTCCAAATGTATTTGTGTGAAAGTGAATCTAACTAACTCAGCTGGAATTTTAATTTGGTCCACTGATTTCTGTTTCAGAATCGCTAACAATTGCACTAAATCTGTACATGACTGTATTCAGTTCCAGTAAATAAGTCATGGTGTTCTAGACTATATATAACTGATTAATCTCAAAGCTTATGGCCATATCATGTTGAAACATTGGTTCCTATACAATCACTGAAGTTAAGTAACATTGAGCCTGGTCAGTACCTAGATGGGTGACTGCTTGGGAATACCAGGTGCTGTAAGCTTGGATGTGCAGATGGTGTAATGGATAATCGCTCAGAATTGTTAATTGGAGAGCAGAGTTCCAATTCCTGTTGGGTTTGTTATATTCACTTATGTGCAAATACGCTTGGGAAAGGCATGAATCCACCTGTTCTCCCCCCAGCTATGGGTTAATTAGTAAGACTTGTATCACTAAACCATTATTATCTTTAAAAAAAATTCTCACAATCTAAAAAATACTTTCTGGCTTTAAATATCCTGCAAAGGGTTAATAAGCCACAAAAAGCAAATCAATCAATTATTAATCTCACGGATTCACTGTTGAATTTTAATGATGAATTTGCAAATCATTTCACATGGATTGCAGTTCTTATTAAATTATAAACTGACGGGCATTCTTTAGATTACCTCATTTAAAGGAAATCTTTCAGTGGGTCTTTATAAAGAGTAAAAGTTCAAACTAGTAAATTAATTTGGCAAGTTGCTTGTGGACAGCTTAGACCTTTAAACATTTCAAATGAGATAAACAAATGCTTCCTACTCCACCCCTTAATCTCTACCATCTGTTGTTTTGTTTTCACTCCTTGTTGATAAATGTTTTTCTGGGTGTGACGGTTACTAACTTTTAACATTTTTTGTATGATTATCATTTTGTATTAAGAAGGGAACATGTCAGTTGCCTATATCAGAATATGATATCAACTAGCTTACTGGTGGAAGCACTGGTTCATATACAATAGTAAACAATATTCATGACAATGATTGGCTTATCTTCGGTAGCAATTGAAAAACAACAAGTGATGAAATTAATCTACTTATTGTAATAATGAATTTATTTTCAGCAGTAATTAGAATATCTATAATTAATTAGCATGGAATAGCAAACAGGCGAGTTAATGATGATGATTATCATGGAAGTGGGTCATAACTGTATGTTTCCTTTTACCACCAATCTGAGTCATGAAAGATGCCTTCCAAATGCTAAATACTAAATTGTTATCTAATATCAATCTTTCTATATGGCATTGGTTGTGAGACAATCTCTTCACAGATGAAGAAAAGACTTATGTCAACTGAAATGTGATTCTACAGAAAGATGCCAAGAATACTATGGATAGAATATGTGAGCAACAATGAAGTTTTAGAGAAGATGGAAACAAAAAGGAGTTGAAATTTTATGAGGAAAGAGGACTTAGAGAATTTGAAACTCCCAGGGCATATTGAACAACCTAACAAGTTTGTGCAAATGGCTGGTAGAACAGGTATTACAAGGAATAGCAAAAAGACAAGTATTACTTAGAGGTACAAATGGCAGGAAGTTGTGGAGAGCTATAATCGTATGGTACATAAAAGATCATTTAGGGTGTTCTAAACATCTTCTATAATAAATAAGCAATAATTCTCATCTCTGTGTTTCTATTAAGTACAAAACTATTATTACCATAACACATCATGAGTACTGCTTTTATGATCAAGATACTAAAACAGTGAATTATTATGAAGGATTTCTCTCCTGTTGTGAATGTTAAATTGTAAGAGTATCATATTGAATGTCTTGCATTCCACTAGACATTGTATTTTAGTCAGATTATATTTGTTATGGATTAAATAGCAGGGAAGACTGGGTTCTCTAGCTATGGCTAACAAACAGTTTCAGAAAAGACAATTCTGAATTCAAAACCCAGCCACATGAAACTACAAAAGTGGTTAGACATGGAGTGCAGATAATATAACTGTACAATAAAAACAATAGATTTCACCAACTATTGATGATCTTGTGATTGTTCAGAATGCTGTTGACACCAATGGGCATTGGGCTCAAGGAAGGTGGTAGTGGATAGATGTGTATTTACAGAACAACCATTCTATTACCAATTAATTGGTTTAATTTAAAGGCTTGAATCTTGCATGTCGTTTGACTGTATTTGTTATGGCAATGTAAATTTAAAACACCTAGTAAGCATGTGATAAATGTTCAGGCTTTCAATGTTTGATCATTTTTTTTAATAAAAACAAAAAAGTTTACATTAAAAAAATTCAAGACAGAATAACTGTCTCGGCATTACATGTAATACTTGTGGGAGAATATATATAAATTTCTATATAACAGAACAATGTCATGTAATTTAATGACAAAATAGAAAAGATTTTATGTAATGTGTTTCATCCTCTAACAGTAAGTTTGTGTAATATAACTGGTGTTAAGATTTGTTACCTCTCCTCTTTATTGTAACTCTTCTACACTTATGACTAAAAGGTGTCTGTCTACATGGCAGCTCAATAAAGCTTCAGTAAGCACCACTCCAACTCTGTCGTCATTCATAACAATAACACTTTTTTTTTCTTTATATAGATTACTTATCTTATTTTTCTCCTCTCCATCATTTCTGTGATTTTTTTCAGGTGTTAGAGATTTTATTGAAATGAAGAGTGCTCTTGGGAACTTTAAGTACCTTATAAATCAAAAGACAAAGTTGTAAATGCTAATTGTTGTGTACAGTTAGTACAGAAAAGTAAAGGATGGATTTATTTTGTTTTTGCAAAAATGTACTTTTCTTTACTTCAATCAAATACACAGGTGCTTGCTACCTTATTGTTTTAATTAAGGTACAAAAAATAAACTTATAAGAAAGTGTTTTGGTTTTCTGTTTTCTTTCAACTGCCAGAGTTTTGTTATATCTATTTATCAGGCTGTGTAGAAAGTGCTACAAGCAAACAATCATTGGTAGCACTTCTTTGATAATATAAAGTCTGGGTTCTTAGGAGAAAGTCTCAACAAGCAGTATAATGGTTCCATTATCACTTCTCAGTGAATCTCAGAAAGGCTGTTGTTGCTGTCTTCTGCATGATTTTTTTTTTATTGATTTTATTTTGGTACTCTCAGTTCATGTGTGTATATCAATATACATATTCCATAAGTGAATGCATCTGTGTATACATAGATATACATATTCTATACATAAAAGCACAAATATTAGTCACTTGTTGCCAAAAAAATAAAAGATTGCAGGTACAACCTTATCAGTTGGTACCACTTGGTTTCTTATTTCGTAAGAATGTTTATAGAGGCCTTTTCCATATTTTTAATGAACAGATGTTTTGATTTTTATCTGGCATTCACTATTTACCTTACCTTAGCTAAGATACAGGTGTAGCAGTATAATCAAAAGCCTATTCTAAGTACTAACCATAAAAATACTAGTCTCTATTAACAAACATACTTAATTTTTCATCATGAAAGACTCACACATTATCATTTGAAGGCTTAAAATTCAGCATAAATATAAACTCAATCTGAGATTCAAAGCAAATGGTGTTATTTCTTTCTGAACCAATCCCAGCAACAAAACCTATTTATGTTTAATTCTTCAATAAAACTGCTTTTACACAGACAGTATGCCATATACCAATTCTATCTGAGATGTTTTATCTAAATACTTAATTCTTGTTTTGTTGCTAAAAATAAACTATGATTGAAAATGTTAATTGAGGTTTCTTAAACATTGGCTGTATTTTCCATGGAATGAAATTTGTTGATCTGAAAAATTGTGCCTGATGTTCTTTCTTTCTCGTTCGTTTGCTCATATTTTCTTTCTTCCTTTCTAATACATGTTGAATTTCGGTTGTACCTCTATTATTGTGATGATTTTTTTTTATATTCATAGTAACCCCCCCCCCCTTGTAATTTATGGATGAAAGAGTTTGAGGTACTACTTGCTTGCAAAAAAAACATGGAAGAAATTTGGGGGATTCATTTTTGTAGATTAACATTCATTCATATTCCTCTACCCATAACATTTGTCAGAATAAAAAAATATTGATTTTATTATCATTTTAGAAGGGGATCCATTACATAATATAAATATAGTGTCAAATCAGTCCCTGTTATTGTTATACAACTCTAGATAAATTTTTAGTCTATTATCGTTGAATTTTTTCTTATTGCAATTCCCCTCAAAACAGTTTATTATTTTTTAATCAAGCAAGGCAATAAAGTAACGAAGGCACGAGGGGTTACTGAGAGTAAAGGAAACTGAGAAAAAGTTATTGAGACAAGAGTACAATAAAAGAACAGGATTCTGGCCTGCTATTTATTTAGAGATTCTTGATAAAATACAAAGAAGAATCTGCAATGTTATTGGCCCTGACCTGGTATCTTGGTTTCAGTTACTTTTCTACTTCCATAATGTAGTTTCCCTGTACCTTGTCTATAAATATTTTCATGGTAATTGTTCTGATGAACTTTGCTCTATGGTACTTATGAATTTAAGCACAATACTAGATTGGCAACAAGGTCTCATCATTTTACATTTGAAATGGCTAAATGTAACGGCAGGTTCTATGCTAACAGTTTCTTCTATTACACCTCTGACTTGTGGAACTCTTCTTCATCCATCCTCAGTCAAATTTCATCTTTAAAAATTTAAATGCAATGTCAGTTGTCATCTTCTCTTTTCTTAATTCCTATTCTTTCATTGTTCTCGCTCCTTACTAGCATTTTTCCTCATATTCTCTAATATTCAGTAACCTTTTGCATCTGAGTGACTTTATTAACTTGCTTGGGGTGAAATGATTAAAAAAAGGAAACAACATGACACTGTAGTAGCAGTTGGAAAAATAAAAATTATAAACTATAACTATAAACAAATGAATCTACTAATAAAAAAACAGTGCTCTTGTTTTCCCTCTAGAGGCCAGTGTATTGATATCAGGAAGAGGGGGCTATACTATTGTCAGTGTTGGTTTGAGAATGATCTTGAACAAAACATCAACATTCTCTACCAAGTGTACCAAGAAGAACTTATGATAAACCATTCCAAAATTGGAATTGGAATAAAAGTAGTGATGGTATATACTCAGAATTCATCATAAAATTCAGAATGTGGAATTAATAAATCCCAAGCACTTCAAATACTTTGGTGTATGGATCAGTATATAAGGAACTTGAATACAGGATAAGTTATGTTAGGGGTATTTTTTTTTCAACACTAAGATGTTACAAAACAAAAATATTAATTTGAAAATTCCAGTTATGTCAATCTAGACTTTCATATGGATATTATGCATGGTGTCCAACTCATTCAGAAATGCCTAAACTATCATCTATATAAAACTTTTTTTTTTCAAATCATTGATTTACAATGGCCTCAAGCAAAAAAGGATTCTTTAGGTCCTAAAAAGACAATCCTTCATCAGAATCTATAGACTGGTGTTACAAAATGACAAAGAGCTTTACCAAATAGCAAAGACTTACGGCAACATCATGTTGACACCGAATCACTGAAGTTAAGCAACATCATGCCTGGTCAGTGCCTAGATGAGTGATCATTTCGGAATACCAGATGCTGTAAACTTAGATGTGTGGGTGGTGTAATGGATAATGGCTTGGAAATGTTAATCAGAAAGCCAAGTTCCAATTCCCATTGGGTTCATTATATTCACTTACACACAAATACCCTTGGGAAAGGTATGAATCCACCTCTTCTTCCTTCATCTATGGGTTAATTAGTAAGACTTGTATCACTAAACCCTTATTATCCCCTACCACAAAAAATTCTTAAAATCTAAAAGTATTTTCAGTTTTAAATAACCTGCAAAGGGTTGATAAGCTGTAGAAAATGAATCAATTAATCAGCCAAATGTAACTAGAAAAGAAAATACTGATATAATCAAGATGGTGATTTTCCACACTAGCTTAAACAAAAGTTTTGGAAGGAAATTCTCAGTACTAGAAAGTGCAATAACAGTGAACTTAAGAAGTCCATTTTTCTGAAAAAATTTTAAGGAAAAGATTTTATAAATTTCAGTTGACATTAACACTAACAGTTCGACCAGTAGAAGCCAATTTACCTTTCTGGCAAGGGCTAATTTACAATATAGCTTATTTGAGTAATGCTTACTGGTAAAGCCTTCATAGACAAACCATTAAAACTACTGTCAAGGTAATACAGGCTTCTAAGGATAGGAAACATGAGTTCAAGCCTCATCATAGTCCTAATTTTTATTTTCAATCCACACCATTTTTTTTAATCATTTCGCCCCAAGCAAGACAATAAAGCCACTAGGATGCAAGATTACTGAGAGTGAATGAAAAAAAGTGCACAAAAAAGAACAGGATTCAAGGAGACAGAAGATGATGATTGACATTGCATTTAAATTTTTGAAGATCATGGTTGACGAGGAAAGCAAGAAGCCAGAAGAGTTCCATAAGTGAAAAGTGTGAAAGAAAAACGGTCAGCATAGAATTTATGGTTACATTGAAATTATGAGACCTGGCTGCCAATCTAGTACTTTGCTTAAATTCATGAAGTCGGGCTACAATAAAGGAAAGCTCATTAGAACAGTTAACATGAAAATAATTACAGAAGAGGCAAAGGAGAACTATGTTATAGTGGTGGGAAAGCGACTTAGTTCAAGATACCAGGTCAGGACTGATAATCTTTGATTAACAGTTGTAGAATATTGGTTTGAGAGTTGTAGTAAAAAGTCAGCAAAAAATATGATGAAATACAGACAAGTCAAAAATTAATAAGAAATTTGTCAATTATTGCCAATGTATTCTTATCTTCCTGTATAAAGTTTGTACATCATGCAATCTATCAGTGTAGTTATTTTTAAGCTCTTTCTAAATAATCATTGAATCTATAATTTTTTTATATTTACTCATCTCAGAGTAGCATAGGAAGAGAAAGAATGTGTGTGTGGAGGGAAAGCCTGCCTTAAAAATTGGCATTTGAAATACTGTTTTTTTTATTTGGGATTTTTTTTTAATAATATTCACCCAATACAAAGACTAAGAGCCACTCAAGATAGAGGGTCACAGAGGAGGTGTGTTGAAGTAGGAAGTGAAGATTATGAGAATATGGAGGATAGATAACGGTTGGCTCTAGGTTTTAAAAAGTTAATATTTTAGTGTACAGGGAAGCATCCACATGGGAGTTTCTGGCATCAATTAGAAATATGCAATTATCTTAGATATGAATGAAGGTTGTCCATAAATAATATTTTTCCTTAGAATGGATTCTTTTGTGTTCATCAATTCAACTGTTATAATGATAGAATAAATCTCAAATGGTTGTATTAGAGTATTACCTGCCATGCCAAATACACAGGTTTAACTCATCCTCATTCCCTTGGTAAAGAGGACGTTTCACTCAGACAGCTTCTTCCTGAAAAATGTTACTTTGAGGAATAGATACCTGTGAGAATGCTTCTCAATCACTATGATCTTAACCTCTTCAAGTCTAGAGTCAGTGTTATCTATCCTACATATCCTCATAATATGCACTTCTTACTTCCTCTCTTTATGTGCTTACAACAATCTTTTTTTCTTTTTTTAAGCATTTCACCCCTAGCAAAGTGGGAGGGCCACTAGTACGCAAGGGGTTACAGAGGTTAAAAGTAAGAGTTAAGAGGTGTGTTTGAGGAAAGGATAAAGAGAAGGACAGAGAACAAGATCAAGGCATCAGAAGCTGTTGATTGACATTACTCTTGAATATTTGAAGTTTATACTTATCAGGGAAGCAAGTAAGAGGAAGGGAGTTCCACAGACGGGAAGTCTGAGAGAAGAAGCTGTTGGAGTAGAAGAGACAGCTACATTTAACCATTCCGATAGTGAAAGGGTGGGACCGAGATGCCAACTTAGTAGCACACTTAAATTAATGCAGTTTGGGAATCAGCAAAAGTAGTTTTTCTAACTCATTACAATTCTCTTGGGTTTTATATTGGGTGAATAATAGTATTAAAAAAATGCATTGCTAAAATAGTTGCAATGTTTGTATATTTTTTCTTATAATAAATTATATTTTGTGTTGGTCTTTCTTCTCTATTGTATCTCAGAAAATGTTTCTCTGGAAATCTTTTATGTATTTCATTTGGATATTCTTGTTAACCCTTGGTCTCCTGCACTCTACTAATCCCTGACTCATTCTCAGTCCCCGTACCATGAGAAAGCCATGACTCAGCAGTTCATAAAAATAGAAAATGACATCATATGGAAAAGGAGACTGAGGGTCAATGTGAGAAGTCAGGTATTATCTTAAATAAAGCCACACATAGTTGGACATTAAATCACTATCCAAAGAAACCAAAGGTCTCAGTAACAGTATGGCTAGCAATTCTTCACCGACATCCTTTAAAGAATTTTCTCAAACAAAAGACAGCAATAGCTAATTCTACTGGTTTGCTTAATATCATCAAAATAACTATCTCTTTTAAAATTTTTGACAGTATATATATATGTATGATAAAAACATTTTTAAGGTATGCTATATTTATGGGTAAAAGTGCTCAATATCAGGGATAGAGCATATGTAAATTTAAGTATAAAAGCCATTGTAAAATAAATATAATTATACCAAACCACTGTAAAATCAGTAGATAACAAAGAAAAAATAGGCATATGAGTAACAGATGGACTTTGGAAACAGAAACTACATATACAAAACATCCTTTTCAAATAGTAAATGTGTAAACAGCACAACCCTTTCTAAACATATATGAAAAATTAAAACCAAATTGCACCATAAATATGGAAAAAAAAAAAAAACAGCATCAGCCTAAAACAATAAATCCAAAAACTGTAAACTCTGTCTCGAGGAGAAAATATGTATAATCACCTTCCCAGACCAACACAAATTACTAAATAAATGATCAGAACTTCTCAAAATGAAGACACAAAAATATATTTTTATTACATTAGTTAAAAATTGAAAACTAAAATTAAATACCTTGTAAAATACCATAATTAAAAATGCAAATATATGCTCTATATACAACACATATAATGTAACATACTTTAGACAAAAACCAATATTTTAAACTACACAAATAAGTTAGCTAATCCCTAAAAACTATATAAAATAGATAAAAAAAAATTAAGTAAATAATTAACAAACTACGAATATACACATAAATGCAAGTAAATGTAATAATAATAATCAGCAACAAAATAACTGTTAGGATAATACAATAACTTCACTACTCATAATGAACTATTGACCAATATATATAAACACATGGCCTGAAAATTACATTCAACCATGAAACAGACTGATGCCACTTGGTATATTTATTTATATATACATATATGTGTATGCATGTAACTGTATTTAGGCTTCAAGAATTTATATGAATAAGTTACTGACAAGGTCTGTCTATTTAATATTTTAATTGTATTTTTCCAATTTTCAAATGTTGTATACCAGGATCAAGTTATGGATAAGCTGCCTAAAGTTCATGTTTATTTTTTTTCTGTTTTGTTCAAGTACTCTTAAACATCCAGCTCATTATGAAGAACTGGGTATTGTCAGTATGGTAGACAAGATTTTATTAATTATATCCTGGAATTTTTTTTAGATTCCTGCAATTGAAATTGGAATATTATTCAAACAATGTAAAATGCCAGGATGTAATTAACAAAATCTTCTCCCCCATAATGACAACACCCAATTCTTCATAATGACTTAGTTCAAAAAAACTTTGGACAGCTTATCCATAATTTTGATTTTGATATACATCTTATTCAAAAATTGGAAAATATAATCAAAAATTAAATAGGCCTTTTTAGTGGAATTTAACAAAACTTGTTTATTTGTTTGTTTGTATGTGTGTGTATATATATATATATATATATATATATATATATATATACATATGAGACTATTAATAAAAGAAATGACGAGGAAAACCTTTTATATTAACATGTTTTGCCTCTTGAGGAACTTTATCAAGGCAAATGTAGAAATTTTATTTATAAATATTTATTAAATATTTAAAATATTGTACTTATAAAAAGAGGTTTCTAAATAAAATATCTACATTTGCCTCAATAAAGTTACACAAGAAAAGAAATGTATTGGCATAAAAGGTTTTCCTCTTGCCATTTGTTTTATTAATATACATATATATATATATATATATATATATATATATATATATAAAGGTAACTCTACTGGATGTTTCTATTAAGCTTTTTCTCATATATAATGCATGCATGGATAGTTTAAAATAAAAGAAATAAAATAAATTTTTGTTGCTGTTGTTAGCTTTTTTGCAATAGCCATTTTAAGAATGAAGTCAATTATGAATAGTATCATTATTGATTCAGGAAAAGGTGTTTTAGGTCATGTGTTTATGTGAATGAGTCTCTTATTTTATTTGCTATTGGCCAACTGATAAAGAGCACTGTTATCAACAGTCTTCTCTATATCTGCTAGATTTTTTCCTCTCTTATTTTTTTTTCAATTGTATTGCCAGGTTGTTGTCTACCTGCAGTGTCAGAACCAGATTTCTAACATAAGAATTTAGAGTGCAGTCTTCAAAAAAATAGTCTCCTTTTGTTATGCAAAATTGTCAGAATTTTTTATCTTTTTAGCATTTTGTGTCTACAGATCTATTTTAAAAGTTTTTCTTTGAATAGTAAATATTGGTTTTTCAATTTTGAATTAAAGCTTTGGACTAAGTGATCACTAAGTTTTGTCATTGATGGATTACTTAAAGTTTTTTAAAAATTATCAAAATATTCATGTATGAGAAATCATAATTCTGCTTGCTCATTCATTCCTTAGTCAGTTAGCAAGTACATTACGCTCTATACCTAATAAATAATGGAGTATTCCATTTTGGTAGTGAAGAAAGATGGAAAAGATATATCAAAAGCTGTTTGATTTCATTAAGAAAAAGAAAGAAAGGGGAGATAATACGCTCATGTATTTAAATGCTGCTTCAGTGAAATTGAAAAATTTGTCGATTTCAAATATTTTCATTTGTATCCTCTTACTACTTTAAGTAATAATCTGCATTCATATTTATGATTTTTATATTTATGATTGTCCAACAAGAATTTCCATGGGTATTTTATAGTCATAGAACTTGCAAGGAGCTTATTCAGTTATTAAATTAAAATTATGATTCATCAGAAAACTAAAATAGCAAAACCATGGTATTTCTAGTTGTATTTAACGCAATACTTTATGTATATTTAAGTGTGTAATTAAGTTATTTTTTATTTTGCTGTTTTTTCGTTTAATGCTGTAAATTTTATTATGTACAAAAGGTTTAAATTTTGATCTCTTAGTGTATGAGACATTAGAAGGTTCTTTCAGCATAATTTACCTAAGAGGAATTATCCTTTTCTTAGCTAAAGCTTTTAAAGGTAAATCCCTAAACAAAATTCAAACAAAGACACATATTCAGGTGGCATGGAAATAATGAATGTAATTTTCGGCCACTCCCATTAATCCCAGTCATCATAAAAAGCAGATTTGCAGAGAAAGGTAAGTTATGCAAAACCGGATACAACCAGTAAATATGACTGAACCATTTAGTGTGACATACTTAGAAAACAATTTATAGCAAACAAATAATAAGAAATGTACACGTAGTTGGTATATAAAATGTCCATACCTGAAATGTAAAATTGTGTTAATCTTTTATGGGATGATGAAATGGGCCCTAGTGAGAGCTTCATTTTGGGAGGTGTTAATGTCTAGTGACCAATGTCTAGAGGAAGAAAAAAAGAGAAAGAAAGAGTCTTACTGCCTCTATTTTTATGTTCCTGCAAGCAATTCTGATTGGCTCCATGGAAGCCTATATAATATTTATTTTTGGTCACAGAAATAAGCATGACATGTTGATTTTAATTTTCTCTAAACTGCATAAGAGAAAAAAATTGTATTTAATCCATTGTAAAAAAAAAATCTTCATTTTTATGAATATTAATAAAAATATTTATATAACTGCATACTGATATACAACTAAGAATTTTTATATTGCTACTTATTTACAAACAATAAATGTGTAAATATAGTTTTAACTGAAGTGTCAAATAGATTAAACAAATTTGAGCTTACTTCTTAAAATCTTGCTTTTCATTAATAAGAGTTTTAGATTGTTTTTTATATTTCAACTTGCAAATAATCTTGGGTAAACTACATTAATTTCTATTGATCATGAAAACATGATTTACATGATAAAAGTAAGTTAGAATTTACTCAAATCATTTAAAATAAAAGTTATTTCATAACCAACCTGTTTTGCTAAGAATGTTTTGAACATAGTGGGATAACTGCCTTAATATTTTTCCCTTTCTTTAGTTATAGCATAATTTTTCAGTAGAAAAAAATAATAGTATTTTTTCTTAGTGCTAATCTGGGACATGATAAAATTTAAGTACTATCAATACTAAACTTATGTCAAAACTGAAACCAATCAAAAATATCTTAAAATGGGAAACCATATATCCTTAAATAATTGTTTGTCTCTGTTAAAAGTCTAACAAGCTTATAGCATATGCCATGGAATTTTGGTGGCCACTATAAAAAAGACATGTTGACTTTGTTTATGTTGTTATAGTTTCTTTGTGTCACATATGAAAACTATTTTGGTACTACTTTAATAATGAGAGTTTCAATTTTATAAAATTTGTCTTTGTTAAAGAATTATTATGTGCAGTGAATCATGTTTTAACAAGCACATGACTGAAGACTTGAAGTAAAATCATTCCTAGTCAAGCTTTAATATCTGTGTTTTTCTTAGTGTACAGAGTTGTGATTTTATCTGTATACTATACTATGGAAGTAAACCACCAAATATTTGTTACTGATTAAGCAATCCTCTTTCTGATCCATGCAGATAGATACAGATACATAAAGTGTTATTACATTGAATGGATTGAATTGAAGATATGGATTAAATCTGACAAAATGATTAAACAAGAAGGAAAGCCTTTATAAATTTGACATGTTTCCATATTTTATTTTAGCTTCATCAGAAATTTTTGAGAATAGGATAGAGCACTGTTGTTTCAATTTTGAAATTCTGTGTTTTGTTTAGATAATGCAACCAAAAGATAAAATTTTTTTATTGTCTTACCATTTCAAAATTTCAAAATCTAAGCAACTCCACTCTGTCCAATTTCACAAAATTTCTGATGAAGCTAAATAAATAGCAAAACATGTTGAATTTATAAAGTCTTTCCTACTTGTTTTTTATTTTATCATTGAATAAATAGAATATACGTATTTCCTAAGATTAGCTTAGTCTGGCGCAAAGCCATATATATATGGGTCGCCCAGTAATGATTGAACTTACTACATAGTAGTTTGTTATAAATATTAACTAAGCTTAGCATAATCATAGTCATGACAGATCCATAAGAATTAATTGCTGAGCTTTGTTTGGCACAAGGCCACAAGCAAGGAGCATCCAGTGAGGATTGAACTAACTAATCAGTAGTAATGATCAGTCAGACTAGATTGCTTGCCATTACTCCATGCTGAGATGCCCAGGCATCCATGAGAATTGAACTCAAGAAACTATCTAATTAGTCTTGCACTTAGGTGCCAAATAAATGTCCCCTCCCAACTCCACTTGTAAATTTTTAGATTTTTTCTAACATCACCTAAGCCTATTAGGAATCCCCCTGCCAAACACTTATTAATTCTTGATGTTTTTTAATGGATATTTATTTATATATATTGGCAAGACTTCATGGAAATATTTTTAATTCTGTTATAGCATTTTACTTAAAGACATTGATGGACGTTTATTTTTAGTTTTATTTCTTGAAGGTCTTGTTATAAAATTTGAAAACCTTGTTTTTAATCATTACCCCCATTTATTATATGTCTTGACATTTTTCCAACTCACCTCATTTATTACTGTTTCTGACCCCACTCCACCACTATTTATTACAACCTCCCCACCTTATTTGGTAACTGAGAGTAGTAGACTGGAATGTGCTTGTACTCATCCACCCACTCTTTTGTAATTACCATTGTGACATGATAGTAACAAGACTGGGGTCAAGGCAACTGGCAATAAAACAGAGTGTAAATTTAGACTTATACTTTTCTGAAAGGCAAATGTTTGACAGTGACCAAAATACAAATGAACATTTTTCTTTTTCAAGTCACTAACCTAAAAGTCATGACACAGAAATCCAAAGACACAGTGTAGTAAAATATGCCTTTCAGAAACTAACCAAAGTATTGAGATATCGGAATCTTTTTGATTTCATTAACAAATTTTAAGTTATTATTTTAGGACATTATTGGAAATATATATATTTGTTGGCCACTGATTGACATTTATTCATATTGTAATATTGACAAGACTTGATGGAAATATTTTTGATTTTATTAAAGCATTTTACTGAAAGACATTGATAGACATTTATTTTTATTTCTTCAAGGTCTTGTTATAAAGTTTGAAATACTTGTTTTTAATAATTTCCCAACTACCCCATTTCTTTGTTTCATTTTCTCACTATCTTAATTCATTACATTTTCTGACTTGTTTCCCAACCTTTCCATTTATTATGACCACCCTTTTTATTTGGTACCCAACAGTAGTTTGTTGATAATCATGCTTTTGTAAGTATTCACATTGAATGGGTTATATTTGATTTAGGATTTGGCCAGTTTTAGCAGAGATCAGTTAAAAGTGCTACTAAATGTAAACAAGTGATATTTGCTTGTGCTACAAGTTTATAAACATAATAAATGATATTTGATTACAAAAATATAAAACTGGATGTCCAGTTGACTCATACTATTCATGCTAGTACTGAATCCTTTTCCTGGATTTAATAATGTACTATTGTAGCCTTACTGCTTTGTTTTCTTTTTTTTGACATTCAGATAACTTTTAATATATGAAATGATTACTTAGTGTTATCAGAGTGAGAAGATGTTTTATTGCTTCAGAGACTACAAGGAGACATTCCAACCACAAAGAAAAAGAATAATCATTCCAACTTATAATAAAACTCCACCTGTCATACTTGGTTACATAAATACTTTACAATATCAGTGCTGGTGAGAGTAACCAACTAAATTTGCTACAAAAAAAATTAAAAACCAACCGCTACTTGGATGTAAAAGTATTGATTCATTTTGTTATGGAAACTTTGAAAATAGTTTTATTTTAGTATTTATTTGTCATTTGTCTGAATTTCTCAGTTGAAGAGTTATCATTAATTACATGCAGACTATTGTCCTCATCTTTGTTGTTATTACATTATTATAATTATTCCCTCCAGCCTTCATCATGTGCTTGTTGATCCAGGTAACCTTCAGGGAATTTCAAAATGGACACTATATTTAATCTATGGGGTTAAACTGTTCTCATTCCACTGACCTTGTCAAGGGATATTTTGTCTAGTTCTTATTTAGTATTGCTTAATCATTACTCAGTGGAATTTGGGCAAGTAATAGCTGGATGAAAGCTGGAGGGCACTATGGACCAAAACATGATAACATCTGTCTGAATTTTGGGGATGAGGAGTTGTCATTATTTACACTATTTACATTCAGACTATTGTCCTCATCTTTGTTGTTGTTATCACCCAATCTAGGTAACCTACAAGGAATTCTGAACTGAACCCTTTATTTAATCTCTAAGGGTAGACTGTTCTCATTCCACTGCCCATGTCTAGGGATCTCTCATCTACTTCTTATTTTTAGTACTGCTCAGTTATTGCTCACCCATTTCACTGCATCTGAATATACAATGCAAAAACCCAGTAGTTGAACTCAAATTACTATGTCACTAAATTCACAAACTAACCTTTTCATCCACTAGGCTATTGTCCCATTGTAAGAATTAGATAAGATATCCATAGATATTAAATAAAATACAATAAGATTTTTATGAGTTAGACAAAAGAATTTGATGGAAAGAATTTAACTTAGAGCATATGAGAATCAAGTACATAGTTTTATGTTGAGTTACTTAGGGAATGGCTGATATATAGTTAAGTTTTATAAGTTTCATTAGCTATTATCAGCTAAAAACAACAGGAAATGAACTACCTTTATTACCGGCTAATTTTTTTAACATTTTGGTGTGGGTGTCAGCATGATCCGATTCAAACTTAATAACAACAGAATTCAAAAAGTAACTAGATATAAAGTTCCAGACTTTCCTGTAAATAAAATAGCTAAATAAAAAATTTTCTTTCCATTGACCAATTAGAAGCACTTGTGAAATTATAAGCAAAGAGAGAATTTAAATTATTAGAATAAAATGAATGAATAATCAAAATATAAAAATTAAAAGGTAAAAAACAAAAACTAAAGAGGCATACACACGAGAGCAATATCTGCATAAAAATGGTGGCATTGCTTATTGACCAATTATAGCAGATTAGTTGTCACTCAGTTATGTGCCATATGTGATACACGCTTAGGCGATCATGTATCTTTCAATACATGACTGACCAGGCAGATTTTTTTTCCCCCGCAGTAGGTTGCCATTTTTTTCTATGGTAGACCAATTGCCATCCATGGCTATAGAATCCAGTCTGTCCTGCTATTTATCCATAGCTAGATGGAGAAGAAAAGGATTCATACCTTTCACAAGGGTATTAGCACGTAAGTGAATGTAATGGATTTGACTGGAATTTGAACTCGGCTCTCCAATTCCTCAGTCCGAGCTACTATCCATTACTCCACCATGCCTCCTTGTCACTACAACGAGTATGTAAGGTCCCTATTTTGAGAAGGCCATATAGACATTATCATTTTGTCCAAATATTGACAACTCTTTGTCATTGTAGTATGAAACGTTTGTTAATGGGGTGAAAATTCTTAGTGGGTATGGTATGAAACCTCTGTTGGATGATTGCAACAGTGAGCTTAATTATTACAAATTTAAACTCCCTTTCAGATCTTGACTTACACAGCACACATAAACAAAAACAATTTCTGTCACTATTTTCATTGCACGTGTTCAGATGAGCTACATTTTTTAGGTCCACCATTTCAGACATTCACAGCTACAATTCACCATGCCACATACACAGGATCGACTCATCCTCATTTTCTCAATGTTCCATTTGTAAGGAGGGAATTCTATTCAAACAGCTTCTTCCCCAAGACTATTACTTTATGCTTTCTAGATCACTAGAACCATTTCAATTTTAGTGCCAAACATTACCAAGCCTACATATTCTCCTAATATGTACTTTTAACGTCCTCCCTAGATCAAAAGATTTTGTACAATAAAAAGGGTTAAATCATACTGATTTGGAATTGAAATTTGACTCAATGTAAGATTATGAAAATAAAATCTTTTGTCAATGATTATTATAATTTTAAAAAAATTAAATATTATAAATGCTTATCATATACATAAATAATTTATTGTAAATTTTCATACATGTCATAACTTTTAATTATGTTATATAATTCTCCTTGTACCTTTATTCCTTAGCACATACATTACACCTTGTCAACACTTTATAAATAATAGGCTATTCCATTTTGATCACCAGGAAAGAGAAAAAAAATTAGAGAAGGTGTTTGGTTTCAGTAAGAAAAAGAAAGAAAACTATAATGCTCTCATCTGTTTAAAGTCTGCTTCAGCAAAATGGAAAACCTTGCTAATTTTGCATCTTTTCATTTTTACCCACTTACTTTTTTAAATAATGATCTGCATTCATATTTATGATTGTTATTGCAACATTTTTTAAAATTGTTAATAAGGGAATCTCCATGGGTATAGAACTCATTTAAGAATTGATTCATCGGAAAATAACAACAGAAAATGGAATTTCCATGGATACTTCTTCTACGCACCATATCTCTTGAGAACATTGGTGACTATGACTCTCCACAATTTCTTGTCTTTTGTAGCTTTTAGTAAATTTTGTCTTTTTGCTATCTCTCTTAAACCCTGTTCTGTTAATGTAGAGTAATTGGCTATGGTTAAATGTAATTGTCAGAAATGCCCAACAAACGGAATTGACAAAGTTGGCAATAAACAATAACAAGAGAATGAAAAGAAACAGAGCAAAAATAATATAGAGCAAACAATATATTGCAAGGCAAATCAACAGTAATAAGGTAAAAAGTTCACAAATTAAAAATGGTGTTAACATACAAAAAGACGATACAGACAAGCGATCGCAGCAGTCTGGCTTCAAGACAAGAAAAAACAGATCTAAGTTTAATTAGACTGAGAAGTGGCTTATCTTATTGACTCAGGAGAAATCCCAGTATGCATCTCTGTGTTTTGTCTATAAATTGGCGAGGGGGAAATATTTTGCAGTCATTCCCACTATTGGATTGTCACTAACAGCCAACCATTCACTCAAACTCATGAGGTAGGTTATGCAATGTTTTCCTCTATCCCTCTTTGTTGTTGTCATCACAATGTTTTGGTTGTTGTGCCCTCTGGCCTTGACCAGGTGTATGTTGATCTTGGTAACCTACAGGGAATTATGAACTGAACCATTGATTTAATCTACGGAGGAGACTGTTCTCGTTCCACTGCCCATGTTTAGGGATATCTTTTCAAGTTCTTATTTTTAGTACTGCACATAACAACAACAAAAATGAGGACAATCGTTTGCATGCAAATAGTGTAAACAATGATAACTCCTCATTCCAGAAATTCAGACAGAAATTAACAATTTGTTTTCTGACTATAGAAACATTTTCCCATCTGAAATTTAATACAAAACATTTCCATATGAAAAACTGTTGGTTTAACCCAAAACAAATAAAAATAGTTGAAAACTAATGCTTATTTTAGATGACGATAACAAGAAGTATATTTTACTAATACTTAGTGATGTGAAGTCGAGGTTTAGCACTAGTCCGTCGCTAAGCTTGTCCTTCCAAGTTTGTGGGATATGCCATGGTGGAGACTTTCATTATCACCTCACATCCAGCTGTAGCCAAGAATAAATCCGTAATTTCATTTTCGCCTCCCTTCTCCTTGTTGTCTTTCAGCTTTTTACTTCTCGCACTGGCAGAAAAACAGCGAATCCATGCATCCACAAAATCTGAATCTTCTAGAGACAAATGGTATCCTATCGGTGACGCCATTGATGTGAAGTCAAGGTTTAGCTCTTAGATCATTTTGTCATGATAAAATTAAGACTTAACCAAATACAAAATCTCTGTTGTTCTTAATGTAAGTATTAGGTTGGTGCAAAAATAATGTTGTTTTTTGACGTTCAACTTCATGTGAGAAAACGACATTATTTTTGCACCAACCTAATAATTTTAGTATTTTCTATTGATCACTTCAACTGGATATTTGTTATTTGTTAATATTTAGTAGTGAAACAGTTATAAAGAAAATTCTGTATTCCAAAGCACCAAGTATTAAGAGTTTGAAACCTTTCACACATTAACTAATTTTCAAGACATCTGGGTTTCCTCTTTTGAATTGGAAATATTTAAATGTTCTTTTTTATATATTTTAAGTTCATCCAATAGTACATCATTCTAATCTGAAGTTAAAAAAATAAAAATTATCAAATAATATTTTTCTCTGGGTTATTTAAATTTCTTCTATTCAAAATAAATCTCTCTCTTTGTCTCCCTTACTGACTTTTTGTTATATTTTATTTCTTCTTTAAACTACTGTTAATTCGTATCATCATTATCATCTCATCACACCCAAGAGGCATTTTAAATCACTATAATGCATCTTGAGGATTGTATTCAGAAAATAATTATTTATTCACATATAGATAATTTTCAATTTGTTTGCATCTTTAGAAACCTGCCACAGTATAGTGGTTACTAGGTTTACCTTGCACATAATTTCTAGTAAGTGCTTTTCACTTAGTACCCTATCATGGTGACCCCTATAACAAATTAAAGTAAATTTAGTAATTATCAACTTTATTTGGATATTTTTAGGATATTTTTTCTTATTTACAGTTGGATTAAAATCCTTATCTTTATTTTTATTATCACAACATTTAAGCTCTTCTGCCTTCTGACCTCCTTCAGGTGTCTGTCAATTCTTCAGGGAATTTTGAACTGAAACTTTGATTTATGAAGGAATATTGTCCTTGTTCTACTCTTGTTCTTTTTAATGCTGCTCAATTACTGCTTATTTTTTAATGCTGCTCAGTTTCTGCTTTTTTTTAATATTGCTTAGTTACTGTTTATTTTTTAATGCTGCTCAATTACTGTTTTTTTAATATGCTCAGTTACTGCTTTTTTAGTACTACTCAATCTGTCTCTACTCAATCTGAGTCTTTACTATTTTTTTTTTAATTATTCAAAATTCTTCATTGGTTTTGACAATCAAAATTTAATTAAAATAGCTAAATAAATTCTAAGTTTTAGTGTTATATGTGTTGTGTATTTATATAGATAGCCAGTATTTTAGATAGATTTTTCATCTATAGTTCTTAGTTTTTTCAGCTGTAAAACACATTCCTAGGACCATTTGTTAACAACTGGACAAATCAACCCACTTTGCATTGTTGCAAACAAAAACTGAGAAAGATTTGGTTCAACAAGAGAAAAGAAGGTGAAATAATGCTATGGAAAGAAATGAAAACACAAATCCTGCTTCCAATAATAATGGTTTTATTTGTTTTTTTTTTCTGGCACAGTTTGGGGAGGGGGATAGGTAAGTGACACACATTTTGAATATCTTTTTTGCTCATTTTCTTTCAAAACAGACTAATAGACTAGATCTTCCCTTCAGTCAGCGATAATTCTGACTGCCCCTCAACCCCTCTAAGACTGCAAGTGTCTTTACATCTTGACCATGATTGCCTTTTGCTCACAACTCACTAATGGCTGGCTTCCTTCTCTAACTGTAACTCTGCCTCTCTACATTTTGATAGCTTGTCTTTCCACCAGTGGTTTGTCAACCACCAAGGGGGAAGCTTGGAACTGACCATTCTAACATGCATCTCAACTCTACATAAGCCCTTGACTGGAATTCCCTACCTTCCAACCTAGTGGCACTTGATACTGAAAGTTTTCATCTATTTATTTACTTCACTTCCTTTATCCCTGCATGTGAGTAGCAAGTGGTTTTGAATTCCTCATATTTTGATTTTACTCCCAGCTGTTATAAGAACAGGTCCAAGCAAATTCATTTAGGGCCCACTTGATTTTGTGTCTGTCTTAAGGGGGACCCAGTTACTTCGTTGTCTTGAGAGAGATTTGTTTTTTTGATAATCTTAGTAATCCCAGCAGAATAATGCAAGTTGCATTGTATTTGTGCAATTAATATAGCATTTATTAAAAAATGTGTGCTACAATATATCGGACTTGGTAATTGAATTTCAAACAGTGTATGAGATGTTACCACAAAGTTCAAGGGGACTTAAGATGTAAAATGCCTTCTTCAAAGAAAGAAATAGAAAATGAGTCTTTTATTTCTTAGTACAGTGATATTTTTTAGAGAAATTTGTAAGATGACCTGCAAAGCATTGGATAACTTGACAAATGAACAGATTTTATCTATTTGTTCAGATTCCCTGAACTTTTTGATAACACTTTGTATTATATAGTCAAATTGCTCAATGTTCATATTTATTATAACACTATTTTTGACTTTCATAGATTTATGTTTAAAATCTTGTTAGTATCATACATATTTTTTCAAAAAATAATCATATATTTGCCCTTTACAAGGCTGTGTCATGAATGCATACACAATATATATTCTTAGAAATTAAAAAATACATAAAGTCCTACCAGGATTCACCATTATCGATGGCCAGATTCTTAACAATATATGATATATAGATGATGCAGCAGTATTGACAGCAGATGCAGAAATTAAACTATAAGAACTCCTACAGAAGGTAATGAAGGAAAGCGAGAAGAAAGGACTAAACATTAATTGTAAGACAATGTATGGTTGTCAGCTAAAGGAACAGCCTAACATGAAAATTACAAATTGGAGATACCAAAATAAAGCCAGTACAAAAATTTAAATATCTAGTGTATTTTAACAGAGGGCGAAAAGTGCGACATTGAAATCTGAAGGCACATTGGGATATTGAAAGAAACCTTTCAAAAACTAAGTAAAGTATTAAGAAATAGGAAAATTTTGTTAGAAACAAAGAAAAGAGCACTGAACTGTTATATAGTATCAGCCCTCCTATATGGCAGTGAATTCTGGACATTCTCCTCACAGATGAAGAAGAGACTTGAAGCAACAGAAATGTGATTCTACAGAAGGATGCTGAGAATACCATGGACTGAACATTTGAGCAACAACAAAGTTTTAGAGAAAATGGAAACAAATAGGGCATCTACACTTTGCATCAAAAAGATACAGTTGAAATTTCTAGGGCACATAATGAGAAAAAAGGGCTTGGGAAATTTGATAAACACATATTCTTGAAAGCAAAGGGGATAGAGGAAAACAGTGCATATTCTACCTAAACAGCTGGTATAAATGGAGGGCAGAACAGGGTTTAGGAGAGATAGCAGAAAGAAAAAAATTTATTAAGAGATATAAAGGACAGAAAATTTTGGAAAGCAATGATCACTAACACCCTGAAGAGATGTAGCACATAAAATATGATGATTCAGATTATATTAGATATGTTCAGACTAATGTGATAATTCAAACAAGATTCTCTATCATGGTTTTGGTATTGCTTATTAGTCTAGTTTCTAATAAATTATTCTTTCTTTTCTATTGTTCACCCCATACAAAGCCCAAGAGTCAATCAAGATAGCGGGTTACTGAATGAGCTTGTAAATGTGTACAAGGAAGGAGCAAGAGGTGTATATCATGAGGATATGTATGATAGATAACATTTGACCCTAGATTTGAAGAGGTCAAGTTTATAGTGATCAGAGAAGCCTCCTTTTGGGAGCCTATTCCACAAAGTGACAGTTTTTTTTTATCTAAAGGGAATGGGGATGAGGCAACTCTGTATACATGGAATGACAGGTCGTAGTTGTGATGGTCTGGTGGAACTGGCATCTGAGCATCTACCATGAAAATAGTGATAAAGTAGCAAAATATTAGTGACATTTTGTCTGTGGGAAAGGGGCAGTATGGTGGGAAATAATTAATGACTTTAAGGCTGCATAAATGCTTTTGAATTCTTTTATTAATATGAAATACTTGAAATTAGAATCCTTTTCTGATCTCTATTTTACAATGTCACAGAAATTAGGAAATTCGGACATTACCTTATGTCTGAGTTGTATGTTACTAAGCAGGGTTTTTAAGGCATTCTTTCAACCAAAGTCTGTTCTTGTAGACACCACTTTAATTTTCTGATTATTAAACTATAATAATTTGCAATACCAAATTTTGAAATATGAAATAACAGAAAATTTTAATAACCAAAATAAATCAAATTGTTAAAATGAAGTTGTATACAAGATTTTTATTATCTTAGCACTTATTTTACACCTATAATGTAAAGCAATTTATTAAAAAATATTTAAAAGTATATAACACAGTGGTTGGTTGAATTATAATTAGAAAACCTGTAATCCAAACCCCATCAACTTAAACATCACACTCTCCATCTCTGTCTCTTCTTTTCTTCATCTCATTAAGTTGTTAGCTTCACTAGTTTTGTTGAGTAATACCAACCTTACAACTTTCTTTTCCCTCCTTGGTTGGGGATGGTGTGTTGTCTCAGTAGGGTTGATTCAGTTTTCCCAAAATCTTACAATATTGGGATTGATGGTGAATTCTAGTGTGAACTGCTCTGTCTACATTGTGTACCACAGACAAGATTGTATAATTCCTGTCTCTGGTCATGGTAACTTTTGTCTCTTTGCTTCCAGGGCAACTTCTGAATCAGGCTGGAATAAGAACTTCTTCGATAAAATGGACAACATTGTTGATAACTCTAACAACAGGTTTATTGAAATGTCTCTATAATCTACTGTAAAATCAAGTTCTGTACTGCAGGATGGTGATTTGAGAAATTTAATCACAAATGCTGAAGTAATAACCAGCTCATTTATTCTCATTCAGTTCTTGTGTGTGTCTGTTTTTGCTCTGGCCATAGGAAGTGTGACCGTAGCAAATCTCTGGTGACCTTCCTTGTTGGGCCTGATTCTCTGACTCTCTAGGTAGTTCTCATTTATATAAATGACTCCACTCCTCAAATTTGACATTGATATATCAAATGTCTCCACCCGAACTGTCTTAATCTTAGGAATCCTTGTTTTAAAAACATATAGTACTATCTATGTTTAGCATCTTTCTAGATAACTGTGTGCTTGGGGGATCAACATAAACAGATGCCATCTTGGAAATTAACAAAATTCAAAGTTCTTCTTTGTCTAGAATAATTTGTAAGAACATGCATGTTTTGGACAGATAGTACAATGTAAAAAAGTTTCAAGTATGGAACTTAAACAAAACAGATGCCACCTTTCTTTGTCTAGAATAATTTGAATCCATCCATTTATAATGAAACACATGTTTAGGACAGGTTGTATAATGTAAACAAACTTATTTCATTTCTTGGGATCAGACAAATTCAGACAACTTATTAATCATGCTGTCTTCTTATTGGTGGGAAATAGATAGGATTGGGGATCTTGGTTTTGCTCAATTTTGGCTAGTTCATTCTGGGGTCAATACTTACTGGAACTGTTCTTAAATTCATTTTATATAGTTTAAAACATCATTTTTACCCCACTTCTTTCTTCATTTTTTCTTAACCATTCAACTTAACTTTCCAGAGAATTGTAATAATTATTATCTAATTAGTAGTCCCTCCAAATCAATGTCCTACAATCTCAGGCAATTAAAAGTTTAAACAGAATCAGTGCTTTGTTACAAAGCCACAAATTGCTTAAACATATGCAGACTATAAGTAATTATCTTACAAAGAAATATATATATTTTTTAATATTGTTCCCTCAATACAAGGTCTAAGTGCCACTCAAGGTAGAGGGTTACTGAATGGAGATGTTATAAGGGCATATAAGGAGGATTGCATATTATGAGGATATATAGGATTGACCCTTGTCAAAGATTGTTGTGACCAGAGAAGCACCCCCCAGGAGTTTGTTCCACATTGCAACAGTCTTGAGAAAGAAGTTGTCTGAGTGGAGCTTATGCCTTACTAATGGAATATGAAGGGAATGAGGATTGACTTAGTATACAGTGCATGGTGGGTTTTAGCTCTGAAGGTCTGAACTGAGGGAACCAAGAAATATAGCTTGCCTGAAAATTAGCTATGAAAATAGTAGAGCAGAAAGAGGCTTTCTGTAGGAAAGGGGTTCAAGGGTGGAAAACAACTACCCACAAGGCCACACAAATGCTTTCAGTTGAAGCTGATAAGTAAAGGTTAGGTAGCTCTGGGCCAGATGTGGCAACAGTGCTCCAGTTTTTGTTTGATCTGGCTTTTGTAGAAATAGAAAATGGCAGAATGATTCAGGTATTTGTTGGCACTGTACAAGGAGCCAACTATTTTTGCAGTGCGGTGAATCATATATATGAGTTCCACAAGATGTGAGCTTGAGTCCCATTAGAGGATCTTTGAGAGTACAACCATTCATCATGACTGAATAAAACTCAGGGTCTGCTCTGTGATAATGAATTGTGTGTATAAAATAAGAATATGTTAATTTTCAAACAAAAAAGTTAGTTTTTGCGTCTTTTTTAAATTTTATACCTTTAACTCCTCACATGAAAAAAATAGAACATGCATTGCTTTGGTGTGTTCAGACTTTTACTTACCTAGAGAAAATAGAACTTTTTAATATGACCTAAAAATAATCAGAATGACAAAAATTGTAAAATTTAGATCCTATACCCTTGAAAACAGATGCATGACTCAACTTTATAAACAAATTTGTTCCCGTTGTGGAGGACAAAAAAGTCTTTGTATAACTGCTTAATGGAGTTGCTTAACACAGTTCTGTAAAGAATGGACAGCAGTGTGTTATGTTGTTTAGAGTTGCTGCTTGCAGCTGGAGGATAATTTACATGGACAAAGAAAGAATAGCTTCTCCATTCTCCCCTATCTTCTTGATTATAATAATATTAATCAAAATAATGATAAAATTACAGTATTGACTAAATGGCAACACATTCCCTTGTGCTGAAGCTTGTAGAGAGACTAAATATATATCCTTGTTCTGAAATAGATTTTTTCCAACAACTTGATTAATGCAATGATGTAGGCCAGTGTTTCTTAACCTTTTTTACTTCAGGGGGCACTTGTGAAATAACTAAAACTCTGAGGCACACTCTAAACTTTAATAAGGAAAAATTAGTCATGAAATTTGAAAATATGAAATTTTGGCTTAGTTTTCCTAAAGAAGATTAGTGGTACAGTTTTCATTTATGAAGAATCTATTTTTTTAGAGAGGCTCATGACTGATTTAAATCTCTATAGGAAGGCAAAAGGGAAAGTATTATCCATTCTCTAAAGATTAAGGAATTTAGCATCCAGTCTAAAATATTAAATGATAAAGACTTAGATATGGAAGCCATGTGCTTTGGTGTTTCTAGCTTTTTAAAAATAAAGATTTTTTTGAAATATAAAAATAATTCAAAATTTACTCTTCTGTTGGGACACACCTGACTACCTTTCAGTGTGCATTAGTGTCCCCAGGTGCACCAGTTGAGAAATGCTGATGTCAACCAAGAAAATGTATTGAAAAATAAAAAGAATCACTTCTTAGACTTAAACTCAAAGGAAGAATTTTCAGTCTCTAAATAAAGTCTTCTTTAGAAGATACTTTAAGAATGCATTAAAATCTATTTATTTTTTACTTTTGATGATAAGTCTGTGATATAATTATGCTCTGAATGATTTTTTTACATCATACAGATTTTGATGTTCGATTATAATATATCTGTTTACAAGTAATGTTGGCATCAATACATGAGCTCACACACATATGTACATCATGTCACATCACAAGTCATATAACCTATTAGGGTTGTAGGGGTACTATATGTACTGTGGCCATAGCAGCAGTGGTGTGTCTAAGGCAAGATAGTCTGATAGGTCCTAGCTCTCTTCAGGCTAATTTTGAATTCAGGGTTATTCTTCTCTTTGAGAGATAGTCATTTCAAGTTCAGTCAGCCCTGTTATTTAACCCATAACAGGAGCAGAGAAAAGATTGATTTATGTCTTTTCTAAGAGTATTTGTGCAAAAATGAATATAACAAACTCAGCTGAAATTCAAACTTGGCTCTGATTTCTTTTTCTGAGTTACTGTTACACTACCTACTTATAAGTTATGTATATAAACATAAGGTAATGAACTCAAAGGAATATGTACAGTTAATCAATATTTGATGATCCAATAGAATTCACTGTTGATTTTGTTAATATTTTAATTTTTCTTCTCATCACTTCAGAACATATGTTAATCAAATACTGATTATTTATAAGTATTCTTTCCATTATGCTATTGGCATGGAGAAGTAATTCCATCATGCAGTGCCAGAAAACCCTACCACAGGTTGATCCAAGCCTTGTGAGTGGAATTGGATAGATAGGACTGTTTGAAAGCTACTGATGGTTGTGCCAGCACAAAGTTACAAATTGTAACCAAGGGTTTAAGTTTACTGGCCTTGTTCAAACTGTTGATCATGCCAGATGATGTACTCTCTCTCAGAAACTATAACTAAGGTCTATTCAGCATATAAACCACATGTGGGCTCTGTTAAACAAAGATAAATGTACCTGAGTAGGCATTTGCAACAGGGATTGCTTAGCTAACCTTGCAGACAAGTGTACTTGGAAATGAGTAACCAAGTATATATATATATATATATATATATATATATATATATATATATATATATATATGTGTGTGTGTGTGTGTGTATGTATTATGTACAAAAACAATTTTACTGTCGCAGCACATTTCAATCAACTGGATCACAGCATTACTAACATCAGATGCATGCTTTTAGTGTCTTTATGTAAGAGCCAAAAAGAAAGACATAAATCAGAGTTAAAATACATTTTCAAAATAGAATCATATATATGATTAAACAAGGATTTAATATTACTCACAGAATACAGTTTCAACTGAAAGGCCTTCAACAAACCCTCCACAACCCTGACCATGACAAACTACTAGGCCAAAATGAAATTTCTTACAGTAATACAACATGTGAAAAAAACAAAAATAAAACAACAAAATTACCCATAAGCGTGAGTTCCACTCCATTGTTTGTTTCTTGTCTCATTGAAAAAGGACACAGCTGTGTCCAAAAATTTTTCTGTGTTTTGGCTACTAATATATAATAATAAATATCATCAGTCTTAATGACAATATTTTTATCATTTTGTGGTCTTTTTATTCTTTGAATTTCATTAACTGGCCTATTAAATCCACACACACACACACACACACATATATATATATATATATATAAATTTACTATGTTTTGCTCAATGCTATAACCATAGGGCATTTGATAAGGATTGAACTCATTAATAACAAGCTGTGCGACTAACATGGTAACAGTCTCTACCTGAATTTCTAGAATGAGGAGTTGTCAGTACCTAGATTAGAACTATTGTCTTCTTCATTGTTGTTATCACCACAGTGTTTCCTCAGGACAAGAGTCAATTAAAGCATTGATTCATGAATTTAGTAACACAGTTATTGCAACTTCTCTCATAATCACCTCACTATATAACTTAAATAAATCTGGTGAGAGGAAATATCCTTGCCTTACACCCCTTTATATCTTTGTATAATTACTGAATTCATTTTCTATCCATATGCAGGTGACTTGCTGCCAGTATAGGTTCTGGATTATTCTAATATCCTTCCAAAATATGTCAAGGTTACCTAGCAGTTAGAACAGTTTTTATTTGATGTACTTTATCAAATGCTTTTGTATAATCTATAATTAGCAGTATTAAATAAGAAAACAGTCTACTCCCCTCACCCAGTATTAAATAAGTATCCTTTTTGTTTCCATTGTCTCTAGAACATTTCAGTATTCTTTTCTTTGTTTCTAACAAATTTTTCCTCTTAATACTTTGCTTAGCTTTTGGAAGGTATCATTCACTATCCCAATATGCTTTGGATTTCAGTGTCACACTTTCTATCCTCTGTTAAAACACTTCTCAGATATTTAAATTGTTGTACTTGTTTTATTTTGGTATCTCCAATTTATAATTTACATGTTGGGCTGTTACTTTTGTTGACAACCATACATTCTCTGTTCTTATAATTGATGATTAGAACTTTCTTCTCACTTTCCTTCACTACCTTCTGTAGGAATTATTGTAGTTTAATTTCTGTGTCTGCTATCAACACTGTGTCATCCTTATATCTTATGTTGTTAAGATTGTGGCCAGCAATATAGTTTTTGCCAGGGATTTTGTGTGAGGGTAATACAATGCACCTTTATCTTCACACAACACTTAACACCCTAGAGGCCAAATGATCCCCACTTTCCACCAGCAGCCACCAATATTATATCTACAGTCGGATGAACAACAACTGAAAAGACTCTGGACTCAACAATTTTCTGCACTTCTGTTATCTGAACTTTGGAAAAAAATTCTCAATGATAAAGAAACTGATGATTTTACTTCAAGTGGATGGGTTGGGACAGAGATCTCAAACTGTTGGCAAATTGTAAATGTCTTACCTTGTTACAACATGTACTGTAACAGTAAAATATATTTTATCCATGTCACAAGACAACACATTGAGAATTTATGACAGTAGCAAATTGATTTTCAAACTTACATGCCTTTAATCTATCAAACATGATACTCAAACTGGGTGTTGGTTGACTAAATTTTAACCAGGGTATATGAATATATGTAATAACGTAAAGGTATACTTGGATTCTTCCCCAACATTAGAGAAGATAAAAAGTAGAAGTAAAATAGAATTTAATAAAAATGTCTTCTTCTATGTACCACATCCCTTGAGGACATGGGCAGCCATGACTATTTTCACAACTTCCTATCCCTTGTAATTCTTAGCAGTTTGCTAAGGCTATTGCCACTTCATTCCACCAGGTAAGTGGTTCACTGCCTTCTTCTGTCTCCCTTGTCCTCAATATGCTCTGTGATGGTTAAGTTTTCCAAGCCCTCCTTCCTCATTATATATCAAAGGAATTTAAGCTATCTTTTCCTGATTCTGAGTAGAAGTGTTCTTTCTGTTGCCATTTTCTTAAAGATTTCCTTGTTGCTGACTCAATCCATCCATAAGATTTTTAGTATCCTACTGTAAAACCACATTTAAGCTTCCTCTAGTTTCTCCTCATCTTTGGAGAGATTGCCCAGCATTCATTGCCATATAAGATGGATAACACATAGCACTCTTTTCTTTGTTTCTAATGAAATTCTTCTGTTCCTCAGCACCTTTTGGAATGTTTCTGACACTTGTCAACTGCATATTGGACCTCAGTGTTGCATTTTTCATCCTCTGTTAAAAACACTTCCCAGATATTTAAACTTCTGCACCTGCTTGATACTGATATCTCCATTTTATAACTTGCATCTTAGACATCAATGTCAGCTCATTGCTTAACCATGATATCTGATGTCTCTAGCTATTCCTGGGTTGTATAGTTTTTGAAACAATGGAGGCTAAGTGTATATTCTTCTGCAAACAGATTTTATATTATTCAGTGTAAAAGCCAAATATATCTGGGATATGGTAATACTGGTTAATAATTAGCAAAGTCTCTTTTTTGGGGACTGGTTAAAGTGTTAATACAATCATGTACATCTTTATATAAAGTTGTTTATTTCCTAATTGCTTATTGTCAGGGATATTTTAATTAAACAATGATAGAAAGTAAAACAACTTTTGTAATGCCTGTTTGTAGGAGAGACTTTGTAAATCACAGATACAATAATAGTAACGCCTTCGAACAGTACTTGGTCAGGTGTCGTGAATTCCCATATATATATTTTTACCTTTACCCGTCACATGATCTAATTATTTCAAGATGTACTTGCACTCTGGTGATCTGTGTTCAAACCCAAATGTTGACAGTCACACTTTATTCCTATATAACAACAACAAAATTCATTTAGTAATATATATATATATGTGCTTGTGTGTTATGTTCTGATTCTGGTTGGATCAGAGAACAAACAAAAATGAGCAATAAACTGCCTGTGAGTTCATGTGAATAAATAACAGCAAGTTAAAGTTAAGATAAAATTCTTTATATTGCCGATACACAGCATATGTGTAAAATCTCTCTTTGGGAGCAAAGGAAGCAATTTGGTGGAAGGAAGAGTTGGTGGAGCCTGGAGTTGATATGTGTGTCTGATCCTCCGGTTGACTGAGGTCACTTGTGGTGACATTGACAGCTTGCCCATTTGCTGTAACTCTCTTACAGTGTCGATGTCCAGTGTTCTCAAAACCAGATAAGGTGGCTCATGACTTATTGTTTTTTCATGTTTCTTCTTTGGCGGCAATGTTTGTGGTTGACTCCTTTTATATATATTTTTTTTTAGGTGTATTTGTTTTATAAACTGGATGTGATACTCAGAGCCCCTACACAAAGAGTGAATTTATTATTTTTGCTTTCTTAGTGTTCACATCAGCCAACATGTAGAGTTAATTAGAAAGAGATCTAATTTAAAGCATAAAATATATATATATATATATGTATATATATATATGTGCGTGTGTGTGTGTGTATGTATATAGACAAAAGGAAAATTCTTTACCAATGTGTATCATCCTCTGATAGACTTTATCAAGGCAAAAAAATGATTACATCAGTTTACAACTCGGTATCTCTGCTGCTGACACAACTATTTACTCCTGCCTTAATAGTAAATCTGATTGGTCCGATAAGGTCAAATTGGTATTTGATCTCAAAAATGATGGAGAATCTGTTATTAAATCATTTCAGAGAACCTTTTCTACCTTCCATCAGCATGGCTGATGTTAACCTCCAGGAGAGTGACTCATTGAGCCTTTTTGGACTAACATTTTCAGTTGACATGAAGTGGAAAGTGTATATTGAATCCATGGCTGAGTCTTCAGCTAAGAAAGTTGGTTAACTATGATGTGTGAGACAATTTTTCTTGCCAGAATCTATCTTACATATTTATAAGTCTACCATTTGTCCCTGCTTAGAATATTGCTGCCACATCTGGTCTGGTGCCCCTGCTATATATTTCGAGATTCTTGACAAAATTCAAAGAAGAATCTGCTATGTTATTGGTCTTAACCTGGCATCTCAGCTTCAGTCACTTTCCCACCACTGTAACATAGCTTCCCTGTGCCTTTTCTATAAATATTTTCATGGTAATTGTTCTGATAAGCTGTCCTCTTTAGTACCTAGACTTTATGAATTTAAATGCAGTATCATATTAGTGGCAAGACTTTATCGTTTTACAGTTGAAAATGGCTAGATGTAAGTGTAAGTGCTATGCTAGCAGTTTCTTCTGTTGTACTTCTCACTTGTGGAACTCTCTTCCGGCTTCTTGCTTTCTAGTCAACTTTGAACTTCAAAAATTTAAATTCAATCTCAGTAGATATCTTTTGTCTTAATTCCTGTTCTTTTATTGTTCTCGCTTCTTAATAATGTTTACTTTTCCTTATATTCTCTCACATTCAGTAACCCCCTTGCGTTTTAGTGGTTTTATTGTTTTGCTTGTGGTGAATGATAAAAAAAAACTGAATTATTTTCTTGCTTTTTTGATCTATTCATATTGTAATAAGAAAGAAAGAAAATATTTTACTAGAGGAAACAAACAAAGAATTAAAAGAAAAGCACAAGTTACACATATTGCAACTTGGCCTAAGACAAATATCAATTCCTATATGACAATGTTGATAACATTTCTGCCTTTCTGTATGAATTTCTCGGATGAGGAGTTATCAGTATTTACATGCAGACTATTGTCCCTCACCTTTGTTGTTGGTATCCAAACGTTTTGGCCATTGTGCCCTCCAGCCTTCATCTAGTGTATATTGATTTGAATAACCTACAAGGAATTAAGAACTGAACCCTTTATTTAATCTACAGGAGTAAACTATTCTCGTACCACTGCCCATTCTAGGAATATCTCATCTAGTTCTTATTTTTAGTACTGTTCGGTTATTGCTCACCCTTTTTCCACTGTATCCCAACCCAAGGATTGAACTCACAATTACTATGTCACCAAATTCATGAATCAATGCTTTATTCCTATATGGTTTCTGCCTTTTATTGTAAAAAATGAAAGCAGAGAAAATAAAAAAAAATAGTGTTATGGTGAAACACACCTATTCTATAGTTATTAGACTCTCCCACCTAATATAAGTAGGAGTAGTAAGAGGAACGAGGGTCAGTCGATGTCAGACGACAGTAGTCGACAGTTGAATATGAAAGTAGTCAGCGACAAACAACAAGATTACTCTGTGTAATACCTATTATATCAAGTTCCTAACGTTTGGTACGTCGAACATATTTAAGACCGATTTAGTACAAATACAAGCCTCCACTGCGAAATAACTTCGCAACAACTTTGGCGACGAGGATTTGCACTCATACGGAGGAAGAAAAAATTCACTCACCACAATAACTTTGGTGACAAAGTCTCGGATTCATACTTAAAAAAAAAAAAAAAACTTGGCAAAGTTTGTCACAAGCCAAGACGTCAGCTTAGTTATAAAAAAATCTGTCAAGAAAAGAAATATTTTTCTCGATAATACAGTTTGCTCAAATAGCTCATGAATTGCAAATTTGTAGGACCCTCCCTCTACAGTATTTAGACATTGTGTAAACTTTTTGCGAAGATGGACGAATGCAAAAGTTAAGGAATTCTTTAAGTTCCAGTCAGAAACAACAGACAAAAATATTAGAGCAACAATCAACATTCCAGATGCAGCTACAGGAGGAAACTTTCAATAGACAAATGCAATTCCAACAAAAAATGGAACAGATGCATAGGGAGTTTCAAAACAAAATTCTGGAAATAACTAAGAAGAGGAAAGAGAAAAATCTACAAAATGATTCTTTCCCAGAGAATACAATATGGAATTCAATTGAAATATTCACGTACAGTCCAGATGAAGAGATAACTTTTGAGGAGTATTATAAAAAATATACGGACATGTATAATGAGGACTGCCACTCGTGGTCTGAAGGAAAGACGGTTAGACTTCTTTTAAGCAAATTAGGAACTGCTGAGCATAACAAATTGGTAGACTACATTTTACCGAAAAAAACTAGCGTGTTGACATTTACCGAGGTGGTAAATATATTAAGTGAATTATTTAGTAAAAAGACATCTCTGTTCCACAAGAGGTGGAAATGTTTGAATCTGATGAAAGATGATGAACAAGACTATATAACGTATGCAGCCAATGTGAATAAGCATTGTGAAGAATTCAAGCTGGCAGAGTTAAGCGCAGACAATTTTAAGTGCTTGGTGTTTGTTCAGGGGCTGGTATTGTAAAGAGACGCAGAGTTGAGAAAATTAGTACTGGTAAAATTGGAAAGCGATCCAAGTATTACAGTACCGAAATTGGCAGAAGACTGCACAAGATATGTTAGCGTAAAGAAAGATTAAAAAAAGATAGAAGAGTCTGGCGTTTCGCATGTAAGGAAAATACGCTACGAAGAAGAAAGTCAGTCTACCAAAAAGAATTCTAAAATTGCGGATTATCAAGCAAAAAGTGAAATACCAGAGAAAAATAAACAAAAACTCCCGAAGCCATGTTTTGCTTGCGGTGAACTACACTGGTACAGATATTGCGATTTTAGGAATAAATAATGTTTCAACTATAAAAGAGTGGGACATAAAAGCACGCATTGCAGGTTAAAAAATAAAGAATAAAATAAGAAAATTAAAGTCCAACAAGATAAAAGATGGAATTTGTAATATAAGTAGGAGTAGTAAGAGGAACGAGGGTCAGTCGATGTCGGACGACAGTAGTAGACAGTCGAATACGAAAGTAGTCAGCGACCACAACAAGATTACTCTGCGTAATACCTATTATATCAAGTTCCTAATGTTTGGTACGTCAAATTTATTTAGGACTGATTTAGTACAAATACAAACCTCCATTGCGAAATAACTCCACAACAAAAAGAAAACAAGTTACCAGAATAAGAATGGAATTGAATAAATTTGGCTCTAGAAATTACAGAATTGAAAGCTAATAAGTTCAGTTTAGAAGGAGCTGAGTTATATAAAAGAAGATATTTAATGTATTTTGCAGCATATAAAACACATTTTTTTAAAAATTTCCTGGTGAAGATCAGGCTTGGAATCTATGAGTTTCCTTCAGTAAGGTCTAGAGCAAATTCAGAAAATTTCCTCCAATGTTATTTTTCCAATAAATTTCATTTAGGATTGTGAACTATATGCTGCTGTATCTTATATGCCACAAAATACAGTCGCTAATGTATTTTTTTTTTTGTGTGACAGAGTGACATTATTATATAACTTGATTAAATGCACTTAATCATAAGTGCACTTTTCAGGAAACATTTTTAAAATATTGACATGCCTGATATATTTTTAGAATATTTGTAAAAAATGTTTTTTCAATAGAAAATTTTTATAATTAAATGAACCTGCCTATCTATTGTGCTATATTTTATAGTCTATTCTGTTGTAATATATGAAAATACAACTGAAACAAAATAATTTTTCTTGTTTTCTACCATTTCTATAAAAATTCACTGAAGTTTAAAATAAAACATATGGCAATTTTCCTTATCAACAAAAATGTAATTAATAGTAGTCTCTGTGTGCATATATATATATATATATATATATATATATATATATATATATATATATATATATATATATATATATATATTGTTTGAAAAATGTTACATTTATTATTTATTGAGGAAAGGCGCTCAGTATTCGAGATAGAACATTTATAAATATAGACAATGTGGACATAGGAAGCAACACTGCATGATAAATGTATTATACTTAATTGCAATCTTCAGATGAAATTTAAAATCACCATGCAGTGTTGATTCCTATTCTCACATACAGGGATGGACAAACTTTTCAGTGCAAGGGCCACATTCAAAAAAATTTTATCAGGCCACATAGTATATCAACCCAAAATAATTAATATTTAAAATAGACAAAAAAAAAAGAAGGCTTTTAAAGAAAAATTCCAATTAATTTTTATTAGTTAATATTTTAAAGTACTGTAGAAGATTCACATGAAACATTTATTTGTAAGACAAAGTAACTCACTTTAAAGTACTTTAAAGAAAAAATATTAATAAGTATTTTTAAGTTTACATGAAACACATTTGAAAGACAAAATAGCTTTGTTTTAAGAAAAAAAATATTTTTATTAATTTATAAGGTAGAAAATATATTTATTTGAAAAACAAAGTAACTCTGCATAAAGAAATAAAAAAAACAATTCTCACTAATTAATATTTTAAAGTAGAAACTTCAAATAAAACACATCTAAAGTAACTAAATTTAAAGAAAAAATTAATTTAGATTTTAAAGTAGAAACTTCACATGAAACACATTTGTTTGAAAACAAAGTAGAAGTTTAAAGAGGAAAAAATAATTTTTATTGATATTTTGAAGTAGTAATTTTGCATGAAACAGATTAATTTGAAAAAAAAAGTAATTCATCAACAGGATCTCAATGACTCAATAAGAATGATGCATCTGACTGCAGTCATTTACCAGTTTGTTAAAATTAGGCATCAAGTTGCTTGTGCTGATCTTCAACATTGACTGTGAGAAGTGATCTGTTCTTTGACTTGTTAACTTTCAATATGGATAAAGTCTGCTCACAAATATAAGTTGATGCAAACAACGCAAACATCTTTAAGATTTTTAAACTTTTCTGTGTGCAGAGATGCATAAAACTCGACCAGTGGTTTATTTTCAAACAACCTCTTTAAAGAGTTGTCAGCTTGTAAATAAATCAGTTCCACCTGCAGTTCTTCAGTAGCAGTTTCACATGTCACAGGCAAAAGATGAGCTGAGCTGAGCAAATTGAACTGGCCTTCAATTGCCTTGAAATCAGCAAATCTGATAAATTCCTCTTTTAAAGCCATCAGCTAGGAACTCATAATGCTTGTGTAACAGCTCGTGTTTTCAAAAGAGGAAAATGAACAAAGTTTTGCTCTAAGCTGCTTGGCAAAAAGTTTAAGTTTCATTTAAAAGTCTTTCACTTCTACATACAATTCATGAGCAAATGCACCTTTGCCTTGTAGTTTTGTGTTTAACTCATTCAGCTTTTGCATAATGTCTACAGCAAATGCAAAATCACAAACCCATTCATCGCTCTCCATTCCCTTTGAAAAGTCGAAAGAGATTTCTTTCATATTAAAAAACATGACAATCTCTGCTTTAACGTCTCACAACCTCTTTAGTACTTTCCTCCTGCTTAACCAGTGGGCATTTGTGTGGTACAACACATCAGTAAAATCTGCCTCGATTTCTTCCAAGAAACTTCAGAATTGTCTGTGTTTCAATCCTCATGCTCTTACTGAATTCACTGCACATACCATTGGATCCATAACATGTTTGAGTTTTAAAGAAGACTTACAGAGGCTTTCTTGATGTATGATGCAGTGAAAAGACAACACATTGTGTGATGGAAAATCTTTTTTGATTTTATCATTCATCAAGTTCACAAGGCCACAATGTTTGCCTATGAGTGAAGGAGCACCATCAGTTGTAATACTTGCCAGTTTATCCAGGTTTAATCTACACCTGATCAGACTATGAATGACAATGTTGTACAAATCTTTTCCCGTAACAATATCTTTGAGAGACTCCATAGATAACAAATCCTCTGTAATTTCAAAATTTTCATCAATTCCTCTGTTGTAAATAAGTACATGAGCAGTATTCTGAATGTCTATACTCTCATCTAAAGTAATAGAAAACCAGTGAAAACTACCACTGGCTATTAACAGTTGTTCTTGAATATTCATTGTCATTGCATCTAGGCAGCAAACAATAGTTCTTCGTGACAGAGATATAGCTTCTACTTTTGATTTAACTTCTGGACACACAACACTGACAGCACCAACCATTGCAATCTTTAATAAATTCTGTTTCTGAAAATGACTTGTTTTGCTTTGCAATTTTATTTGTTAATACAAAACTTGCCTTTGTCGTGCTCCTTTGTAAAGATGAAGTTTTCTCAAACACTGTTTGCTGTTGCTTCAAACCTTTTACCAGATCAGTTGCCTTCTTTTGCAGTTATTGCTTTGATAAACTCTGTCCAAAGTTGGCGTTCTGGGTCTGAAAGTGCCGTTTCAAATTGTATTCCTTGAACACAGCAACTGTTTCACGGCAAATCAAACATACAGCTTTAACTCCAACGTCAGTAAAGAAATACCTTTCAGTCCACTCTTTATTAAACACTCGGTATTTGTTTTCTATTTTTTCGCTTTTTAGATGGCTTTGAATATCTCATTTTGGGTAAAGTTTATAAGATAATAAAAATTAGGCCGAAAGAAAACACCCCACGTCTTAACTCTATTGCATCTGCCAGAACACTGAAATGATTCAAATGAAAGGCAATAAAATCATTTGTATGGTAACAAAGTTGCCAGATTAGCCATTGTTACGAGCTTGAGTTGGGAGTCACTCGGTTTTAGTGAAGACCTTCAGTGTCTGTAGCCTTTTGATCAGCACTCTCCCACGCATACGCACACCTGCAGGAAGAAAACAAAAAGCTCACAATATTGGTAACTTTCTCTTTCAATTTTACTAAAATTTGGTGGGCTGCATGCATTCTTTTTATAGACTGCACGCGGCCCATGGGCCATAGTTTGCCCACCCCTAATATATATATATATATATATATATATATATATATATATAATTAAAATGGAGATAAAAATGTTCAATATTTATCAAAGTCAAAGTTTCGTAATTTTTGGATCACTCATTGGGACTCTTTACAAGATTGATTGTATTGATCATAGAAAATCTATTTTATAAACACGTTTTACATTCTTTTCATTTTATGTGCCATGTCCTTTCAGGACGCAGGTGATCCTGGCTCTCTACCTCCCTCTATCTGTTGCAGTTCTCACCACTTCCTTACCTCTGCTTCCTCCCCCAGACCACGTTCTATCATCCACTTGCTTAAGCCTGGTTGATATGTCACACGTTGTCTTCCCTTGTTTCTCTCTCTCTCTATTCGACCTGTGAGTATCAGATTCTCCAGGCCCTCCTTCCTCATTATGTGTCCCAGAAATTCAGCTGCCTCTTCCTGATATTAAGAATGTTTTACATTAATGTTCAAATTTCAATTTTACTGTTGCAGTTGTCAGTTCTTCACAACAACTGAAAAGCCAAATAATCACTTGAGTTCCTCACAATAACTAATCATGTTTGTTTATGTCTATACTCATATATTATTACAAACAAAATAAAATTACTGATATTCAAAACGTTTTTACTTACATTCTAATAATAATTATCACACTAGTCTTACACTGAGCACTTTATTAGCAGAAATTCTTTTAGGGTAAAAAAAAACTATGATAAAGCAGAAAAAGTTTTCATGTGATGCATTTTGTTCTTTACGACTCCATCAGACTAAAGTGATGTTTTACATTGACGTGATTACACATGCACATGAAGAGAAAGGTGATGCTGAGAATTTTAAGATTAAAATTTTTTTAAATAGCAGAAACTCTGTTATATTTGATATACATTAAATTATATAATTTTTGTATATATTATTTGCTAGTATTAATAGTTAAATTCTTTATATACTTATATTGGTGGTATCAAATCCTTTCTGATGCACTCACCGTTCAGATGGGTTGGTCATGTCATCACTTCTGATGACATGACCAGCCATCAGAGTGATGATCAGATGCCAAAAATCCTCATGTACAGCCAACTTTTTCATGGTAAGCATAATGTAGGCCGTCCTTGGTTACGCTTCAAGGATAAAATTAAATATGATTTAAATGCTGCAAACACCCCTATAGAGGAGTTCGAACTTGCTGTTGAAAACTGAGCAAACTGGAGAAACACCTGCTACTGAGGTATAACTAACTTTGAAAAGAATCTTCTCAACCATCTGAAAGAATTAAGAACCAGCAATAAGTCTCAGGCTAACACATCAGCCCATATGAGTGTCAACACTTCAGCATGTCCCTCATGTGGACTTGTTTGCAAATCCCGTGCAGGATTCTTGTCTCATATGAAACATAAACATAAAAACTGAACTGAATGACACTCATACATTGAAAACGATGGGAGAGAGTCCATCATGTGTGTGTGTGTGTGTGTATATATATATATATATATATATATAGAGAGAGAGAGAGAGAGAGTAATTTTGGGCAGTAATAATTCATTTATGAATGTTTCATTAAATATGGACAAGGAATATCTTGTGAGTTTTTTTATTTAATTTTTCTTGTACCCTTACAATTGTTTTTTGAGGACTGAGTGTATAGATAAATTATCTATAGTGTTGATTTTCCTGAGCACTTTTAGTTAATAGTTTATCCATTTTCAAGGGTTGATGCAGATAATCTTTGTGGTAGCAAGGCTATTAATATATTTTTGTTTTGTTTCCTATCCTGTGTTCTGTAAGAAGCACTTTTTGTGGTAGTAATTTCCTTTTTAGAGGAGTTTTTGCTTAGTTTTTGAACACAACCAGGACATTCTAGCCACATTTTAATGCAGTGCTATCATATATATATATATATATAAAGACATTTATGATATGTTTAACGTTCTTTTTATAGATACAAGTATTTAAGCAAATGCTCTGTTTTATAATAAACAGTATTAAATAACATTTACCGGCCTGAATGTCCGAGAAATTTTCATAAATGTCTTTAAATAAATTGTCGAACTATGCCCAATTCAATATATATATATATATATATATATATATATATATGCCCTCTCCACCTTCGGACCTCCCTGTCTCTCTCATCTGTTACCCCTCTATATAGATCACAGGTTCCCCCACACTATCACACATACTCTCACCAATTTTTCCCGGAGTCGTCGTTCCATTTTCTTTTTGAATCTGTAGGTCTGATGAATTGGATCGTTTTTACGATTCCAATGGAATAAATTATGACCATGGAATATTAGTGTTTAAGTCTTTTTAGTATATCCTTACTCTGTCCTGGACATCGAGTTCTACCTGGATCATATCCTCTTGGAATTATTTTTATACATATATGTATGTGTATATATAATTGCATATGTATGTGTATATTCACCACTAATATTGTCTATATATATATATATATATATATATATATATATATATATATGAACAGTGTTAGGTAAATTAATGACAAAACAAAAATATTCTGTGTGATACATTATATCCTTTAGGACTTCATTGGATTAAAGTAATGTTTTTTTAATGGAATTATGTATTTAGGTAAGGTAGAGGGGGAATATGAAAATTATAAATATAAATTTTAGGTAAGGGGAGGGGGAATATAAAAATACAAATGTTGGTTATAATTATGTACAGACAGGAAATGCTGATAATGCTGAAAATGCAGAAATTTTAAACTTAAATTTAAAATGTTGGAAATACTGAAATTTTAAACACATTTAGACGTAAGAGAACTGCTCTATAGTATTAATTGTAAATTGATTGGACTTTGTTTAGAATGAGAGTAAAAAGTCTAGTACTTTGGGTAGTAGTTTACCCAAATGTTTATGCACATATTTTCTTTGTTACTCATTCTATATTATCAATATATGATATATTCTATATTATCAATATATTATATATTTTTTTTGTTACTCAATCTATATTATCAAGATATTTGATAAAGGAACATGGCACTGACAAAAGCAGATTTATACCTTTCCCAAGAGCATTAATACAAAGTAAATAAACTATTTCCCAGTTCTGTTTGCTTTTCTCTGATACTCTGTTACACTATCCCCACACCTCCTGTTGCAAATTATCGATATGATGAAACATTTTCCCTAATGGCTACTTTTTATGGTATGAGTTATTATTATACATATACAAAAAGATAAGCAATAAAAATTACTCCTTTTGTAATTACAAACATGGGAATTCTTTTAAATATATTCAAGAATAGAAAGATCTAAATACAAAAATTCTTTAAAAACTAATTATAAAGAGATTCCGATAAACCAGTAAATTTTGTATTATTTGTAAAAAGGAAAAGGAAGCAACAAAGAAAGAGATAGTATTAATTCCTCTTACTTCACTTTTCTTCCCCACAATCTATTACTGTTGATATTATGCAATAGATTTTCACCACCACGCAGTCATCAATGACATTAAATAAACATTAATGGCAGGCCTTTCAGACAAGCTTTAACTCTACCCACCAGGTCTGTTAAGAGATTGTTGAATGCACACAAGCACATTTATTGAATATATTACTTTCTAAATGAATGATGAATTTTCTTGTACATATCTGAACTAGTTTTCATCCTTTATTGGAAAATTTCCAATTTCTTGTGTTTTTTTGTTTTTTTTTTTGGTAAACAATTAAGTACAACTACTTATCTGTCCTTGAATAGGCTCTTCTCTTAGGAACCACAATCTTTTTAATATTATTTATTTATTAGTGTGAGTCATAAGTAATTTTCATCTTTGGAAACCAATTGTAATGATGAATGTATTATCCGAATTGAATCATGTTTCAGGTAAGAATAAATTTGAAGTACACTAACATACCATGGATTTTGCATGGCAGTGGCAGTGTACAGATTAGAATAAAGGAAAAATGTTCTACTCCAAGACAATGCAAAGCTGCATATAGCAAGAATAACATAAGGAAGAGATTTTGTAACTTGCTTGGCTTGTTCTACTTCACCTGCTATATTCCCCTAACCTTAAATTTGACATTTTTCTCTTTCTTTTTTCATATAAATATATTAGTTATAGTTATAATAAAGAATAAATGGTGACCTTTCACATATATCACACTGATAACATGTTCAGTTTCTAAAAAATATCTATTTTAAATTGCTCTCTGAACCAAAATTCAAGTTAACAAAAAATGCTACTCCACAGAAGTATTGACTTTATGACAGTTACAAAGTTACACATCATTCTTCACTACAATCTATTTGTAACAGCTGCTGGACATGAAAGAAACTTTTGTAAAACCATTACAATACTTCCTAACTCCTATATAAACCTTTTTTTCTAAATGTTAATTGGTATTTTCTCTTTAATACATAAAAATTATTTTTTTTTTACCAATGAAGTTACACTTGAGCATGAAAAAAGTACACCAAATAACTCATTTCAATGCTTATTGTAATTATTTGTATTATAACAATATCACGTTGAAACACCAGTTCTCAGTCAATTACCAAATTTATCAACATTGAGCCTGGTCAGTATTCAGGTGGGTGACTGCTGGGGAATACCAAGTTTTGTAAGCTATGCGACACACCTAACAAGTTAGCAATGGATACAATCTCACTACTTATATTAAAAGAAGGCCTTCATATGTAGCAGTGCTTCTGGAATGACTACCTGGAGTTGGGTGAATAGTTGCCAAATGTTTCAATTCATTTCATTGATTTGATAAAATATATGATTGCTGGTTTGACATTAATTTATTACTTGCTTATTCTTTGCATTTCTTAATAAAATGACCAAGTTTTTAAACATTTGATTTTAATTTATCTAAATAAAACACATGCTATTATAAACATGTTAGAAGAAAAGTAATCAAGAGTAAAAGACATGTTTTACTGGGGCTATATATTAGGTTGAATCATAAATAATTTCTCTTTTTGTTTATGAACTTTATTATTCTTGAAATTCAATTTAGTTTTATTCAATTATATATTTACCATTATTTTCAATGATTTGTTGCTACTTATCAGGCAAGCCCATCAAAACCAGTGTAATTTCTCAAATAAAATAAGCTTAAGGCTTCTACCATCTCACATGTAATAAAGCTCAATCCTCATCATATATCCCACCACACTCTGATAAGAAAACTCATTCTAATGAAAACTACATTCAAAAGTTTGTCAAAAAATCTTTTCACATCAAAAATCAAAACCTGGAGAATTTTGCTCAAAAGGTATCAAAGAGCTGCCTGATAAGTAGCAATAATTCATTGAAAATAATGGTGAATATATAATTGAATAAAATGTAATTGCACTTCATTTGTTGAATAATAAATTTGCTAAACTAAAAAAGAGAAATTATGATTCAACCTAATATATAGCCCCAGTAAAACATGTCTTTTACTCTTGATTGCTTTTCTTCTAACATGTTTATAATAGCACATGTTTTATTTAGATAATTTTACATCAAATTTTGAAAAACTGGGTCATTTTATCAAAAAATGCAAAGAATAAGCAAGTAATAAATTAATGTCAAACCAGCAATCATATATTTTATCAAATCAATGAAATGAATTGAAACATTTGGCAACTATTCACCCAACTCCAAGTAGGTCTTGCAACTAGTCAGTCCAGAAGCACTGCTACATAGAAGGTCTTCTTTTAATATAAGTAGTGAGATTGTATCCATCGCTGACTTGTTAGGTGTGTTGCATAGCTTACAGATCTTGGTATTCCCCAGCAGTCAGCCATCTGAATACTGACCACATTCAGTCTTGATAAATTTGGTAATTGAATGAGAACCAGTGTTCCAATGTGATATTGTTATAATACAAATAATTACGATAAGCATTGAAATGTGTCACTTGGTGTACTTTTTTCATGCTCAAGAGTAACTTTGTTGACAAAAAAAAAATAATTTTTATGTATTAAAGAGAAAATACCAATTAACATTTAGAAAAAAAAGATTAAATAGGAGTTAGGAAGTATTGTAATGGTTTTACAAAAGTTTCTTTCATGTCCAGCAGCTGTTACAAATAGATTGTAGTGAAGAATGATGTGTAACTTTGTAACTGTCATAAAGTCAATACTTCTGTGGAGTAGCATTTTTTGTTAACTTGAATTTTGGTTCAGAGAGCAATTTAAAATAGATATTTTTTAGAAACTGAACATGTTATCAGTGTGATATATGTGAAAGGTCACCATTTATTCTTTATTATAACTATAACTAATATATTTATATGAAAAAAGAAAGAGAAAAGTGTCAAATTTAAGGTTAAGGGAATATGGCGGGTGAAATAGAACAAACCAAGCAAGTTTCAAAGTCTTTTTCCTATATTATTCTTGCTTTGGAGGAGAACGAGATTTTTCCTTTAATCCACTGTGTATGCTGCCACTGCCAAGAACAAATTAGTATGTTACTCTACTCCAAAATTCATTCTTACCTGCTACATATGATTAACAGTTAGGATAATACATTCATTATTACAATTGGTTTCCAAATATGAAAATTACTTATGACTCAAAATTAAAATAAAATTTAAAAAGAATGTGATTTCTAAGAGAAGAGCTAAGTCAAGGGCAGATAATTATTTGTGCATAATTTTTTACTATCAAAAAAGAAAAATCATGGTATTGAAAATTTTCCAATAAAGGACAAAAACTAGTTCAGACATATGTACAAGAAAGTTAGTTTCCTTTTTGAGTTATTCATTTATGGATTGAAACTCATTGAAAAATTCAACCACAAAAATGCATTGTTATGCTTGTTCTTTGTTATAAAAACACATAACATAGCATAAGAGCACAAATGAAACCAGAAATACTACTGGCAAGGCAAAAGGAAAAGAAGACCAGAATTGTTAATATAAAATTCTTTGTATTACCAATGCAGAGGATGTCAGCTGAATGTCTCTTTGTGGGCAAGAGAAATGACTTGGAAGAAGGGTAAAGATGGTAAGGCCTGGAGTTGATGTCTCTGTCAGGTCATAGACCAAGGTCACTGGTGATGATGTAAGAGCTTGTTAATGGCGGATTAGTTGAAGCTTACCCATTCACTGCGATTCTGTTTCAGTCGTTATGAATGGTGTTCTTAAAAGCAAATGTGGTAGCTCATCTTTTTTCCATGTTTTTTCTTTGGTAGCAAACTTTATGATTGGCTCCTTTTATATTGTGTTTTACATTTTTTGAGGGGATTTGTTTTGTGGGCTAGGTGTGATGCTTCGAGCCCCTACACAGAGGATGACATTTTATTTTTGGTTTTATTTTCTTAGCATTCACATCTTGTTGACATGTAGCATGAATCAAAAAGTGATTTATTTTGAAGGAGAGTATAACATTTATGCTTTGAATTCAATGCAACACTGATTTAAAATATATATATATATATATATATATATATATATATATGCAGTAATTCCATTGATTTGTCAGATTAAAAACCTTGCTTTAGTGAAACAATCTCTGCAAAAACCTAAAAACTTAACATATTTGTTCTAGTTCAAATATAAAATGCTACATCACTGTAATTTTTAAATTCTTAGAAGTCTCTACCTTTGTTCTTAGAAAAATTCATTTAAAAAATATAAAGTATTTTTATTGTACTTCTCTCTTACACTTAAAATTCTCTTCTGCGATGAGACTGTGATTTTTTTTCTTCTTACTGTCTCTTTGGTTTCTTTGATAAATGATGTAAATAATTCCTAACAACCAGTGGTGGAAAGTCTAAAAATATTGGTTGCCAAGAGACAAAGGAGGCCCACCCACGACTACAATGATATCATTAAATTTTCATAACAAATGAATAAAATTTTTGAAAAATAAATATGGATAAAATGGGTACAATTAAAATTTTTGTGGAAAAAAAAAATGTGTATTTCTTAATAATTACAGTGTACATATACTGTACATATTACTAGCCATAGATACCAAATATAAATACATAATGTTATTATTTCATTTTTTATTTATTTTTTTAATTCTAATTTGTTTAAATGTTTAAGTAGTTTACTGCACAATTTACACATTAACTGATAGTTCAAAAGCACAATAGAGTATTGTATGCAGTCCACATTTGTGTTCATTAGATTATTGTGTGACTCTACCAATAATTGCTTCAGTATCCAATTTATGTAAGAATTCCTTTTCAAAGGATAACAACATGTATGATTCCAAATTTTTGTTGGGCAGTAAATTTCTTAACCTTGTCTTTATGATCTTTAGCTTTGAAAATATCCTCTCACTTTGGACTTGAGTAACTGATAGTGTGCAGATGACTTTATAAAGTTCTTATTTTTTAGTATCTAATGAAATGACATTTTATATCAATATTTTGATTTTTGATGCTGTACAGGATTTTATGCAAGAACTAAAGCAGCTTGATTATAATGGCATAGTTCAATAAACAAAAAGTTCAATAGAATGCCATGTAATTCAATAAACAAAAACTTCAATAAAAAGTCAGTGTATTTAAATCAATTTTATTTTGCTGAAGATTACACTCAATAAGAAACTTGTGAAAGAGTAAAACATTTTTCGCTCCCCACCTTAAACCTTGAAAATATACCCTGGAGGTTGGATTTCCCCAATTGAGAACCTCCTGTTCTACTACATTTTCTTGTGCATAATACAACCTCATATTTCTAAAACTAAAATCAGGGAATAAATTACATCCTTGAGTATAATACGACCCTGAAGTACAGTCATCCCTATGTACATTTTTTGAAAAGTTGTACAATATTATCCATTAAAATCCCAATGTCACATATATATTTTTCAAAATATTAAAGAATAAAAATGAACTGGATGTTTATTCAGTGTGTTTCTTCTCCTAATTACTCATTTCAAAACTTATTTTCAGGGAAAGGTGTTAACAAGACATACCCAGTAATACATTTTAAGGTGTTAATTTATCATACTTTTTACACTTATTTCACTGTTGCCTACACCTGGTGGTATAACCACATTTTAGTGGTCCGGTCCTCAGAGTCTTAGAACAACGTTTTAACCATGGAGCTAATTCTGCACTGGTCAATGCTGGGTGTTGGTGACTTACCACTTCGATCCACACTGACACTGCCCACATTGTGTTCTTGATCCCAGAGCAGTGGAAAATTGAAGGTCTTAGTCTCGCCGCGGTGGGTGCTATATTAAGGAAAAAAATAACTTCACAATGAAAAATAAAATGAGAGAATTATGGGATTACTCTTCAGTTGGTTTATATAGCTCTTGGCACAACAAAAATTAACCCTTCTCACATCCTCGTCTAAACTTTTGGAGGAGCTAGGTTCAAATTCTTGGAATCAGAAAATCTGGCAGCAGCTGACATGGATTCCAGAGCCACTCAATGCGGGTTCTCAGCCCAAAGTCTCTGAGCTCCCCAAAGTCATCTGCTTATATGCATTTTGGCCCAAAACTGGTGTGGGGACAAAGGGTTCTGGGAATTTGGTGATTCCCCAATTTTCATTAATTCCAATAAAGGTTTTCTTTGTTACTTATTTCTGCTTTCTTAATCAACTTTCCAAATTTGGAGAATTATCCACCTTCTTTGGAAGTAGTCAGAGGGATTGCTCCTACCTTAACTCCAACCTGCTTCACTTCACATCTCACACTGCTACTCCACCCAGGCAGGTCTAAATTCTGCCACTTCCTTCTTGGTACTCTAACTCTGCCCACTTCTCAGGGCTGGTATAACTGTCTTTGTGACAAATCTAATTTTTGAAGTGCAGAGAAGAAAGGGTGTAGCTTATTCTCCTCATTAATTTCAATTTTCTGATTCCTTTCCTGGACCCACTTGTCCAGTGAAAATACAAACCAGATCACCTTCCCATTTTAACCTTCCAAGCGATAGATAAAAATTATTTCCCACTTTGTTTTCATCAGTGAAAATATATTTGTTTACCTAAATTCACAACAAAGGGACACACTGTTTTCCATCCTTTTTCCTGCCTCCCCAGTCACCAACTTATCAAAAACATAAACCAGATCACCTACTTGTTATGACAAATCAATTTTCATAATCCTAACCCTCTCAGCGGGTTCATTCTGTTTTCATTTCTCAACTTGTTTTCACTAACAAAAATATAAATTCTGGCTGCTTCTCTTTTCACCAATGAGGTGTCTTTCTGATTTCCCAAGAAAGAGATAAAGCCATTTCCCAATTTACTTTAACCGCATGCCAGATTTTCAATAGATAAAATCGTAAACTCTTGGTTCATCAGTCCAATTGATAGGGGTGAGGCAACCCAGATGATCCTTTCTTCACTTCCACATTACCAGGGAAAATGTTTTCCATTTTCTCTTTCTATCTCTTTATCTTCCAGTTTATATTTCATTTTGGGCTTAACCCTTTTTCTACTTAGAATTAATGTTTAACCATCTTACAGGCTCAGTGTCACATATTTTCTATTTGATATGACTTTATTATATTCTAAATATTAATAAATTATGAAAATAAAAAATGTCTTTCATTAAAAATGAAGAGGGGGAAACAAATATTTTTGATATCTCAAATACCTTTTGTAAACAATTGTTATCAACATCTGCCTACTTTATGTTTTATTATCTATTCTGTTAACTGAGTGTATTTACAAACTTGCTGTTTCAAACAAGAGTTTTTTTAAGCTGAGTAAAAAAATTTTCTAAATTTTTATTTTTTAATATTTAAAAAAAAATCATTTCACCCCAAGCATGGCAATAAAGCCACGAAGACATAAGGGGTTACTGAGTGTTAGAGAATATAAGAAAAAAAAACACTATTAAGCAGAGAGAACAATTAAGAGAACAAAACTTAAGACAGAAGATAACGATTGACAGTGCATTTAAATTTTTGAAGATCAAAATTGGCTATTAAGCAAGAATCCGGAAGAGAGTTCCACAAGCAAAAACTGTGATAACATAAACTGTTAGCATAGAGCTTACAGTTACATCTATCCATTTTCAACTGTAAAGTGATGAGACCTTGCCACCAATTTAGTACTGTGCTTAAATTCATAAAGTTTGGGTACCAAAGAGGAAAGTTCATCAGAACAATTACCGTGAAAGCATTTACAGAAAAGGCACATGGAAGCTACATTCCAGTGGTGGGAAAGTGACTGAAGGTGAGATGCCAGGTCAGGACCAATAGTGTTGCAGTTTCTTCTTTGGATTTTATCAAGAATCTCTAAATATATAGCAGGAGCACCAGATCAGATGTGGCAGTAGTATTCAAATCAAGGATGAATGGTAGACTTATAAATATGTAAGATAGATTCTGGTGAGAAAAATTGTTTAGCATGACAACTTTCCTAGCAACCGACCTAGCAGTTGATTCAATATAATCTTTCCATTTTATGTCAGTGGAAAATGTTAGTCAGAGAGGATGCAATGAATCACTCTCCCGGAGGTTAGCATCAGCCATACTGATGGATGGTAAAAAGGGTTATCTAAGATAATTACAAGTGAGCAGTTTCATTTTGGAGGCATTAAAATTAACAAGCCTAGTTAACAACAGATGGTAGACCATTTTCAAGATTAGCTGCCAATTTGACCTTATTGAAACACTCAGACTTACTATTAAGACAGGAATAAATGGTTGTGTCATCAGCATAGCTACTGAGTTAGGAACTGATGTCATCAAGAAGGTCATTGATGAAAATTAGAAATAATGTGGGTCCAAGGATAGAGTTCTGGGGCATGCCTGCATTAATGCAAAAAGATCTAGAAGTGTGGCCAGTCAGGTCCCTTTCATTTCACAATTCAATAAGAAAGATTGAATCCATTCAAAAATGTGTCCATGAACTTGTGAAGAAAACCAATTTGCCAAATCCTACTGAATGCCTTCACGATATCTAAAGCAACAGCCTGACCTTCACTATTCTTATCTAAAGTTTGATAGACTCTTTCAGCAATAAACATTAACACATCAACAGTTGACCTAGAGAAATGAAAACCATATTGCTATCTGGAACAATTCAGAGTTGATTAGAGCCTCTAAAACTTTGTCAAAATGAATTTTTTTTGTATGATACCCCCCCCCTTTTGCCTTTAATTTTCATTCAGAATTTCTCATATAATGCACAAGAAAATATGGTAATAATTTATTTTCTTGCACTTCTCACTGGTGGAACTCTCTTCTAGTTTCTTACTTCCCTGCCATCTAGAATCTTCAAAAATTTAAATGCAGTGTCAATCACCAGCTTCTGTCTTCTGTTTCTTGTTCTTTTATTGTCCTTTCTCCTCATTAAAGTCTTCTCATCCTCTTTCACTTACAGTAGCATCTTAATGGCATTATTGCCTTGCTTGGGGTGAAATGATTAAAAAAATATTGAAGATGAAAGAAAATAAACATTTTGGCATATTGTACTTTTTTACTTGAAGGAATAGAAAATGTGACCCAAGTATTTAAAAAAAAGGGTTTGTGTAGTTTATAGGTAGACAGACTTCATTAGCCTTGGTTGGCTGTCTGTCAAGGAGAAGGATCACTCTGATTCCTCAACTAGGGTAGATGAAACGCCTTACTTTGATGACAATCCTTCAAGTGGCCAACAGTTTTATCTTTGTGACGAGGGTAGATTAGCAGTGATTTGGTAAACAGTTTTTGTGTAATGGTTGGAATCAATTTATGACCTACTGACATCACTTTTTTTTTCTTAATAAGAATCATAGAAATAAGGATGTATGGATGATGTAATGGATAGCAGCTCAGAATGAGAAATCACAGAGCTGAGTTCAAATTCCAATTGAGTTTGTTACATTCGCTTATGTACATTGGGAAAGGTATGAATTCATCTCTTCTCTTCATTTATAGGATAAATAACAGGCTGAGTTTTCTCATTGTGGATAGCAGCCAGTCTAGAAGAAGAAAGAACTACTCTGAATTCAAAACCATAATCATTTTATGTGGTTCCCAACCCTCAGCAATGAGAATTGGAAGAAACAAGCAAGTAGTTTATAAAAAAAGCCATTGTAAATGACTGATATATCAAAGGTGGTTTACAAAGTTTTTTTTTATATGGGAGATTTTTTTTATATGGGAGATTTTTTTTGTTGAAGTTAAGGATGAAATAATAGCACTGAAAATTATTAGAAATAATATTTAAAGAAATAAAAGTTATTGTAAATAATGTCCAATCAGAGAGGAATATTAAAATTAGAATGTATAGCTTGCTTTACAAAGCTGTTGGTTTTTAAAAATATGGTCAAAGAATACAAACATATACAGAATATATACTAGAATGGAACTAAGTACAATTTATGTATGCTGCTGGAATCTTATAAAATTATGACATCAGTGTGAAAGCGATAACTCTTTCAGTGAAGACCATGTGACAGTCCTATTCAAAAAACATTATAGATCTAATCTAGTGTATGATCAGTTGGGAGTTTGAAATTAACTGCAGTTTGTTTCCAAATGTTTGATGAAATAAAAACTCACTTTAAGCATTTATTAATATTTTTCTAATTCTATAAAACATAGCACAGACAATGATCTATTTTAGAAAACAAATGTGCAGATCAGTAGGAAGAAAATTTAATGACTTTTAAAACATATCTCTGGTTCACACTTCTTCCTAGTCTTTTGAACAGGTGTAGAGGTTTATCCCTTGTTTCTTGTTTAGGATTGGGCTTCTGGCTCCTAAAGTCTTTTGATTTTCTTTTTCTCCCAGTAGCCCCTTTCATCTTAGTGGCATTTTTACCTTGCTTGGGGTGAATTGATTAAAAAAACAAATATGGTGGTCTACTTTTTTTTTTTTCTTAATCAGTATCATCCCATGCAAGGTAGTAAAGCTAAGACACAAGGGGTTACAGGGTGTGGAAGAATTAAGAACAGAAACTTTACTAATGAACAAGGAAAGAAAAGAGTAATCAGGGCAGTAGTGATTGACATTGCATTTAAATTTTTGCAGATTAAAGTTGGCTATCTTCTTAGATATCATTTAGACATTGTTTTAGGTAAAAGATGTTAATTCTGACTATAACTCCCTGAGATTGGTAGCAGATTCAAAAACAAGATAAGGTGGATTATGAATCTGTGTTAATTAGTTAGAATTACTAAAATATACTTGAAATATACTCATTAATATATATTCTTGAACTTTTCTTTGGTATCATGAGACAGTGTCTGAAGTCATTCCTATATAGTTTTTTCAAGTAAATTCCTTTAGTGAATGAAATGACCAAAATCTATGATGTTGGGATTTGAAGTTAAAATATTGTTTCAGATCTTACTATTAATAGCTATAATAATGTAATCATTATCTTGAGCAAAGGTGCACATCTCTAAACTCCTATTCCTGTAAACATATACAAGGGCACATGGCTCAGTGGATAAAAGCATTGGTTGAATCCAGTAACTTGACCTAAAGAGTTGTGAGTTCAATACCTGGCTACTGCAGTGATGAACAAAAACTTGGAGAGTTGTTAAAAGGGAGATAACTGAGACATGGCATGTGGAACTAAAGCAATCTACCCCAGTAGATGAAATAAAGGGCTCAGTTCAAAATTCCAACCACCTGAAAAAGGCCAGAGTGTACAACAAATGAAACATCGTGAATATGGCAACAAAGATGAGGACAACTGTCTAAACAAGGTAAATAATTACAATACGTCATCTCGGAAGTATCAGCAGATACAAGGAAATGTTGAAAAGCTCTCCGCTCAACCAAGAAAAGATTAAAAACAAATGTTGGTGTTTGATCATTTGATCAGAATTTTGAAAGTGGGTTGGGTCAAGAACTTTCCAGCAACCTCTTATACATTTACTCAAGTACATATTAAGATGAAAAATGTGATTTAAATTGAAGTTTTTTATGATTATACCAAACACCACAAATTGCTATAAAACAAAAACATTAGACTAAAGACATGTTTTTAAATAGCCTCTTCAGATTGAAACTTTTATATGGATATCATGCATGGTGCCAAACTCATTCAGAATTATTCAAACTGTCAGCTGTATAAAACCACTTTCTTAGATCAATGATTAAAAATAGCTTTGAGCAAATGAATACTGTAGGTCTTAGCGAGCACCATCATTTTTTGAACATCATAGACAGGTACTACTGAGTCCTAAGTAAATTTATTGATTTGTTTATTTTTTACGGCTTATCAAACCTTTGCAGGTTATTTAAAGCCAGAAAATATTTTTAGATTGTAAGAATTTGGTGGGGAGATAATAATGGTTTAGTGATACAGGTCTCCCTAATTAACCTATAGATGGTGGGAAAAAAAGTGGATTTATACTTCTCCCAAGGGTATTTGTGAATATATGAATATAATAAACCTAACAGAAATTGGAACTCAGCTCTCCAATTAACAATTATGAGTTATTATCCATTACACTACCTGTAGATCCAAGCTTATAGCATCTGGTATTCCTAAGTGGCCACCCATGTAGGTACTGACCAGGCTCAGCTTTGATTAACTTCAGTGATCATAATGAACCAGTGTTTCAACATGATGTGTCCATAAGCCAGTCTCAAGTAAGGAATTGTACCAAATAGCAGAAACTGCAGGACTTGAGGACTTTCAACTGCAGTGACAACTAAAATGGGTATCACATGTAACTCAAAGAGAAAATGCCATAATCAGCATGTTGATGTTCCATACTACTTCAAACAAAAGGTTAGGAAAAAAACCCTCATCAAGAATGATAACAATGCACTTTCAATGGCAGCAGCAATTAAAATGTGTATGTAACTCAAAGAGAAAATAATGATATAATCAAGATGTTAATATTCTACATTACTTCCAACAAAAGTTTAGGACGGAAACTCCTATCAATACTGGAAATAATGCTAACACGGACTTGAGAAACCTATTTTTCTGAAAATTTGTTTTGATGCAAAGATTCAATTAGCTGCTTGGTAAATGAATGCTGGATGTTTCCTAATAAGGAAACAGCTGATATTGCCAGTTATCTTGACTATTGTAAATAACAATAAGGAGAAGGTTGGATTGTATGACAAGGGAATCTTTTTTTTTAAGGTTACTGCACAGGGAATTACAGGTATGGCTGTCATATATGATGACAGTTAAAGACTTTTAATCTCTTAAACCAAAAATAATTTATCTTTAAAAAATTAAAGATTAATAAATTAGTGTGAAAATAGTTTTGCAGATCTTTGTTATTTCTCATCTAAAAAATTCTGACGGTGACAAAGCTAAACAAAGGATTATACATTGCATGTCTTTCTAGTGTTCTATTAATAATAGTGTAAGAAAAACTAAAATGCAGACAAACTAGATTGTTAGCCTTTGTTAACTCTTTTAAGCTCAGAATTACTGAAACCACTTGAGAAGCAACTTTGTCAGCAACATCAGCTCATTTGCTGTAAACTACTGACCCTTCCCATTTCTCCAGGTGTCATCTTATCATGTTTTTGTTTCATAAGATGAATGACATGGTTGCTTCTTTATGTTCATGCCACAAACATTGTCAGATTTCTGTGTCAAGCAGAGCAAAAAAAAAAGATGTCAATTTCTAAATTAATTTCTTTAAATTTCTGATGCAGTAAAAATGAAACCTTGATTCACCATATTCCTGAGTATAAGGCTCAACAAGTATAAAAAAATAGAACTATTTCATGTGGATTTCCATGTAACTGTTGTCCTTATAAATAGCTTTTGATCAATGCTAAGCCTGCTAGGAAAGTTGATTCACTATGTTATGCTAGACAATTTTTGTCAGTAGAATTTATTTTACACATTTATAAGTCAGCCATTCAGCCATGCATTGAATATTGCTGCCACATTTGGTCTGGTGCTTCTGCTATTTATCTATAAAGTCTTGATAAAATAAAAAAACAATCTCTAATGTTAGTGGTCCTGATCTGGCATTTTTGCTTCAGTTACTTTCCCATCACCAGAATATAGCTTCCCTGTTCCTTTTCTATATTTTCATGGTAATTCTTCTGGTGAGCTTTTCTCTTTGGTACTTTGTCTTTATGAACTTAAGTGCAATACTAGATTTGTACCTCGGTCTCACCCCTTTTACTGTTGCAATTGATATATGTAATTGTAAATGCCAATTTAATAATTTCTTGTCTTACACTTCTTACCTGTGAAACTCTATTCTGGCTTCTTGCTTTCCTGTTAACTTTAATCTTCAAAAAATTCTTCTGTCTCCTTGAAGTTTTTTTCTTTTTTTAATCAATTCACCTCAAGCAAGGCAATAAAGCCACTAAGATATAATGTTAGAAAATATGAGAAAAAAAACCTTATTGAAAAGAGAGAACAATAAAAGAACATGAATTCAGAAGACAGTAGATAACAATTGACATTGCATTTAAATTTTTGAAGATTGAAGTTGACTGGGAAGCAAGAAGCCAGACGAGTTCCACAAGCAAGAAATGCAAGAGAAGAAACTGTTAGCATAGAACTTACAGTTACATCTAGCAATTTCAACTGTAAAATGATGAGCTCTTGCTTCCAATCTAGTACTGCACTTAAATTCATAAGGTACTACTGAGGAAATAAAAATAACCTCTGGCAAAGGATGAGGCACAAGTTTGATTATTTATTAAGTGTTCTGCAATCACAGATTCATATGCTAATTTTTATACTGCCCTCGATGGATCTTAGAAGGTATGTATTGATCAGTCCTAACAGCATGCTATAAGTTATGTAATAGATTCATTTTCACTGTAGACCTCAGTATCAGACATTTTTCTTTCCATTTTAAGGTTGAGAAATTTCACCTTTTAACCTGAAGGAAGCACTTCATGATTTCTCTGGCATATCAGAATTTCCAGCATCTCTCATATTTTCGGATCATTATTAAATAAAACATTGGTAATGGTCATATTAGCCTTTTCTTTATAAGGAAACCTTTGACATTCATTGACCAAGCAACCATTGCTACTTTCAGTTGAAATTTATAAAATCTTTCTCTTCAAACAGTTTTCAGGAATATAGGTTTCTCATGTCCAGTAACTGTTATCACTCTTTCCAGTATTGATGAGGGTTTCTTTCCTAACCTTTTATTTGAAGTAGTGTGGAAGATCAACATCTTGATTATATCATTATTATCTTTTTGAGTTATATGTGATATCTATTTTAGCTTTTGTTGTTAAAAGTTCCCAAGTAATGTGGTTTCTGCTATCTGATACAGTTCTTTGTGATTCTGTAACACCAGTCCACAATGTTTGAAGAAGAATGGTCTTTGCGAAGATCCACAGGCTTTACTCATTCAAAGTCATTTTTAGTCATTGATCTCAGAAAGCAGTTAAGCTTTGGTATCTTCACTTGATGCATTTTTCCAATGGCCATCTGACTCTTTTTAGAAGAACTTGAAATGGTTCACATTCATTGAAAACACCAGAGGCTAATTTGACTCTGAAGAACTATTTAAGTATATTGGTTCACTCATAAAAAAATAAGTGAATAAATTTTTGGAAATAATTTTTTTTTACATTAGTATTCATTAGACCTCCATCAAGCCATTGCATTTGTCAGAACAGAAAAATATGATTTTTTTTTTTTTTTTTTTTTTCTAGAAGAGTTTTAGGTCCTCTTCATAATATTGATACAGTGGAAAATCAATCCCTGACTTTTTACAGAGTAATCTGTTTTATGTATTACAACACTTTCTTTTACCAAAGAAAAGATTTATTATGAGTAAAGATCAAATGGATATATACATTTTTAATTGAAGAACAAAAATTTACATCAATTCATAAAAGCATATAGATATCCATCTATTTTTCATTGAAGATAAATAATTATCCCCCAGTGTATGTGTTTCTGAGAAAATCTGAAAATTAAAAAAAATGCAGATATTCATGATGTAAGCACATTTTCAAACTTGACATTTGTAAATAACAGCTAGGTTCAATAACTATGTAAAATAACAGATTGATTTTAAGCAGTATCAATATTATAAACAAGACCCCCCCCCGATTCTAAATCAATAAAAAAATCAATATTTTTCTGTTCTGACAAATGTCGTGGTTTGAGGAAGGTCTAACAAATGCTAGTCTACAAAATCTATTCCCTGAAAATATTTTCCCTATTTTTTTTACAAATGCACCACTCTATTTAAGTAGTTCACACTCTGCTCTAACAAATATCTTCAATGATAACATTTTTTTCAATGATCTATGTAGACTAGAATGGAACAATGTAGCTTCTCTATGCTGGAAAGTTAGTTATTTATCGCAGCAATGTTTGGAGGATGAAATGGAAACAGAGTGTGAATTTCAAAAGGGGGAACATTAAATATTGTTTTATACTTGAAAAATAAAGTATAAAAAACATGAGTGTCCTTGACACTGAACTTATGAATAAAAGAGATAAGCAGTAGAGTAACAGATAGGTGGCACACAGATAGGAAGGCTGTCTCAGTAAATAGCTATCATATTTAGATGATTAGCTACAGCTAGTAGTTAAGAATCTCTTTGCTGTATTTGAAGATTTGTTATTGCTTCAGTCACCTTCAAAGCAATCAATGATTTGAAATTTCTGCTATGACTTTAAAGCAGACTTTAGGAAAGTGGATTGACTTTATGAATACATTCACTATCTAAGACTGTTTTCAAATAACTACCAGACTGTAGAGGTTGTATCACTGGATCAATTTAAAAACAATTTTTTTATTAAATTTAAAAAAATGTAATTTAAATAAATGAGCAGTTTATTTCTATTTTATTTATTCACTGATTCTTTAAAAAAAAAAAGAAAAAAAAAGCAATAGACAGTGATACATTTGATAGAGTAGTGGGCATTGAGAATTAATTTCTGACCCCCCTCCCCCAAAAAATTAGGAACAGAAGAAGAAAAAATGAAAAGAATGCTTGCAGCAGCTTTTAGCTCTCATTTCCTTTTTTTTTGCAATCAGTCTTGGCAAGCTGAGATTTTCCAAGCTAATTTCTGGAGCATTTTTTTCTCTTCTCTTCAAATCTGACTTTATTGATGCAGAAGCCTGTTTAGATGCTGCCATTTAGAAACTAATCATAATAGCTTCAGTTACTTTTTATTTCAGAATTCTTTAAATAACTCACAAACTATAAACCAGCACATTTTAGCATGCTACAAGATTTGGCAATCTTTAACATTGGCGCCCACAAAAAAAAAAAAAAAACGGTGTCAAAAGGACAGTTATTCCCTTGACATCACTATTACCATAATGATTTTTCCCTCATTTGACAATTTATTGTTCTAGAAGTGATGATTAGAATTTTAATAAAACTCAAACTCATGAAAATAGATTTATACATTTTCTTTATTCTTGATGTTATATACACATATATGATAGCACAAAAGAACAAACAAAACAAAAAGTACCATCAGTGAGTCAAAAGGAAAAGGAAACAAGAATTGTTAATGTAAAATTCTTTGTATTGTTGATACAGAGGATGTGAGTGGAATGTCTCTAATGTGGGTAAGGGAGGCAGCTTTTGAAAGAAGTGTAGAGTTGTTAAGGCCTGGAATGGATGCATTTGTCAGGTCAGTTGACTGATGTCACAAATGGTGATGCTGAGAGCTTGCTAGTCATCGACAAATGGTCCATTTCGCTGTGGTTTTGATCTTTGCTGATAGGATGCAAGCAAAATTTCTCTATGTCGGTAAGGTGTAGCAATTTGGAGGAGAGTGAGTCTTGAGTGAATATATGTGTTGGGTCAGTTGACCAAGGTCATGGTGGTGATTTTGAGAGCTTGCCAGGCATTGACAGCTAACATGTTTGCTGTGATTTTGCCCCAATTGTTGATGAGGAACTTCCTTAAAAGTAGCTCCAGACTCATCTTTTTCATACTTTTTCTTTGACGGAAACATTTTTGACTGGCTTATGTTATTATTTTATATTATTGAGGGGTATTTATTTTGTGGGCCGGATGTGATGCTCACAGACCCTACACAGTGGATGATTTTTTATTTTGGGTTTTGCTTTCTTAGTGTTCACATCCAGCTGACATGCAGAGTGAATCAGAAAGAGATCTAATTTGAAGTGGTGTATAACATTGAGAATTAACAATAATAATTTGATATTTTTATAAAATTATTAATAAAAAACTTATTTTCATAGTTATTTATAAAATGGTAAATAATAAAAATTGCATAGTAGGTATTTTACATATTTTGATAATTTTGTAATTTAAAAAAAAAAAATTTTGAATTAAAAGATTTCTTTTGAAATTTATTTATAAAATGGTAAACAATAAACCTTTATAAAAGATAAATAATAAATAATGCATTGTTCTTGGTTCACATATTTTTAAAATCTTGTAAATAAACATTGCCAAGGGAGTCAAAACAATAAAGTAATAGTGTTGTCAAGGGAATAAATGTCTTTTTGCAGGCATAAAGTTTAAACATTGCCCAAGGTTTAATTCATATTATGTGGCTAGCAACCTTAGACAATTGATCATAATTTTTTATGGAAACCTTTTTGGATTTTTGTTCTGATTTTAGAAATTTCCTATCAGTTGCATCCCAACAAACATTTTACCTTAAAAAAATTATCAGCACTGACTATTGGCTTATGCAGTTTTTGCTCTTCCCAACCAACCATTTCTCTGTGACATATTTCATTTCTCTGCCAGATTAATGAAGATTAATGAAAAATAACCTTTACTTTAAATGCTGCTCATATAATTTTTGGTTGAATTCTTTATCACTGAGGGGAAAAACTCTGGGGAAGTTGAACACCCTATCTGCCCATATCTTGGATATATGTCATCATTTCTTTAGTTTCTGCTAATAAATTCAGTATTTTTAAATGGAATTTTTTAATCTAGCATTATTTCTTATTAATATGTTATTATTAGTGAGTACACATGTTTGAGTTGTTATCACTGTTTTTTATTTTCTTAAATAGTGAATTTCTGTTTAATAAAATAAAAACAGGGATAGCATCTCAAACACATACTCATTAAAATAATATTTATAGTAATTATATACAAAATATATAAGCATCTTATGACACAAATCATACAATCACAAAAATTTAGGAATATTAGCAACTATCTTTGAATTTACCAAATAGACAAATTAACTTTTTTTTTAATCAAAGCAGTAAAGCCACTAAGGCACAAGGGGCAATGAGTGTAAAAGAATAAGAAAAAAGATAAACATTATTAAGGAGTGAGAACAATAGAAGAGTTATCAAGAAGTCAGTAGATAATGATTAACATTATATTTTAAATTTTTGAAGATAAAAGTTAGCTGGAAGGCATAGAGCCAGAAGAGTGTTTTACAAGTGAGAAGTGCAAGAAAAGAAACTGTTTGCATAAAACTTAGAGTTACATCTAGTCAATTCCACTGAATTGATGGGACCTTGCCACCAATCTAGTACTAGGCTTAAACTCATAAAGCCTAGGTACCATAACAAAGAGTTCATCTGAACAATTACCATGAAAATATTTATAGAAAAGGTTCAGGTAAGCCATGTTATGGTAGTGGGAAAGTGACTGAAGCCAAGATGCAGGTCAGGATCAAAAACTTTTCTGATTCTTTTTTTGATTTTATAAAGAATCACTAGATATACAACAGGAGCACTGCACCATAATGTGGCAGCAATATTCAAAGCATGAATGAATGGTATGTTTATAAATATGTAAGATAGATACAGAAAAGAAAAATTGTCTAGCACAACACAGGGAACTAACTTTCTTAACAGCAAACCTAACAATGGATTCAATAAAATCTTTCCATTTCATGTCAGCTGAGAACGTAAGCCTGAGAAGGTGCAATGAGTCACTCTCATGCAGGTTAGTATCATCCATACTGATAGGAGGCGGAAGGGGGGGGGGGTCTTTCTATCCCAAAAGTCTCTTGTCACTGAAAAAAACAAATCTTATTAAATATTTTTCTTATAAATATTCACCATCAGATTCATTATGAATCTTTTGATGTTTGTCTTTATACCAGCATATTTTTCACAATCATGTCTAAACAAGCTATAACATTAGACCAATTTTCATAAAGTATTGCCCCAATGTTCATTTTTTTATAATATTATCTTAATAACCATAACAAAGACTGTGTTTTATCTCTGCCCTACTGCCCCCACCCCAAAAGCTTCGGCAGTGCTTCTGGAATATGATATTTTTAACACAAGCAGTTGTATTTTTATTCAATCTTAAAGTCAATTCCTAGCTGATGTAATCTCCACAGAACTCTGAATAGGGATAAGATAAATGAACATTTAATTTTATTTATTATTAATATTATCTTATACAGGCATAAAAATTATAGTAATTAATTAAAATAGTGTATTCTTTTTACATTGATTATACTAGACCAGTGATTCTTAACCTTTTTCTTTGTTTACACTCTCTTTCAAACCACCAACTAGTTCTCACCCCACCCTTTCTAGAATTGATGATAAACAATATTGATCTCATGTGTAAATAACAAAACCATTGTGTTTCTTTAATCTTTATTCACACAACTGACAACAAAATAATTCATTACAAAAAATCAGATTACTTTCATATTAGTAAAAAAATAAAATAAAAATAAAGTTTTACTAGCAATTTCCACTCGTTTTTTTCCCCCTAAGTATACATTATGCTATTCTGATGGTAGCAATTGGTAAAATTTCTACAAAGTAAACTTTTATGTCAGATCGCCAAACACTACACTAGAGTTTCTTTAATAAACCAATCCTCATGATGCAGTATCCTCACACCACCTAGGAACTGATATGACACCCCTGGTGTACTTAAGACAAAATCAAGTATACTGATTCTAAATCTGCAGTTGAAATTTTTTAGCATATTTTTAAGGTAAAATTTCAGAACCTGATGTTAGAAACATGCTTCTACCATTGATCACTGCCATAACATGTATGCCTTATATTCCTTACTAGTTCCAGAACATTATGGAATTCCATTCTTCAAGCATAGTAACACACAATTCTCAGAGTTCATGGACTCTGACCATAAATATGTTAACACATTGACTGCCAACCATAAGATAACTTTTGATTAGCGTCATAATAAAAACTGCCAGCCAAGAGTTATCTTCTTTTTTTTCTCATGTCATCAAGGCTACAACCACAAGATTTTCACTGTTTTTAATGCTGGTACCTGGCATCTAAGGCAGTAATGAAAAATTGTACTGGCAACTAAAATGAAATTTTTATGGGAAAAATTTATTGAAAACATAAGAAGCGTTTGAAAAATATTTTATTGTCTAAGTTGGCTATTATAAATTTAGCATTTCAAGTTAGATTTCATAATTGAACTCTGACAGTCAATATGTTTAACTGGTCCCATACGTGTTCTATTTCCTCTTAACTTGATATCTAGTGGCACCAGCCTCTTGGAGACCTGTATTAACAACATGAACATGAGTTGCATTATCATTCATGAAGATAAAGTTTGAACTTGATGAGTGGTAATGGGGTCAATAATATTCCACATGCAAGACTTATCAGTGATAGTTCCATCAACAATGACTAAGTTTGTTTTCCTGTTTCTGGTTACTCATCCCTAGAATGAGTCTCTATTCATCAATAAAAAATTTAAAGGTGGCTTTGGGCAAATGAATCTTGTAGGTCTTAGTGAAGACCACCCTTCTTCAAACTTTGTGGACTGGCATGACAAAGTCACAAACACAGAACTGTACCAAATAACAGAAACCACATCACTTGAATACTTTCAACAACAGCAACTTAAAATGCATAGCAAATGTAACTCAAAGAGAAAAATAATGAAAAAATCCAAATGTTGATGATCCACACTACTTTTAAAAAGGTTAGGAAGAATAGAGGAAGACACAGTGGAGTAATGGATAACGGCTTGGATTGAGGAATCGGAGAGCCGAGTTCAAATTCCAGTCAAATTTATTGCATTCACTTATGTGCTAATACCCTTAGGAAAGGTATGAATCCTCTTCTTCTCCCCCCAGCTATGGGTAAATAGCAGGACAGACCGGGTTCTATAGCCTTGGATGGCAACTGGTCTACTGCAGAAAGAAATGGCAACCTACTGTGGGAAAAAATTTGCCTCGTCAGTCATGTATTGGAAATTACATGATCGCCTAAGCGTGTATCATGCATGGTACATAACTGACTAGGAAGAACCCCCCACCATTGATAATGGAAAATCAATAACAGTTACTGGACTTGAGAAGCCTATTTTCCTGAAAGATTTTATAAATTTCAACTGTCAGTGGCACTAGTTGCTTGGTCAGTGAATGCTGAATATTTCCTTATAAGGGAACAGCTAATGCTACCATTACCATTAGATATGAGAAGAACAGATACTACACTTTGATCTCGCCTTAATGGAAGCAAAGAAAAGCATAACTTGAGTAGCACTAGCAATGAACACCAAATGCTTTCTTATAAGGTAACTGCTAATATTACCATTAACATTTTTGCTGTCTAATATATAGTTAAAAAGGGTGAAGCCTAATATATATTCTCTAGCAGGATACTCTTGTTCCTCTGGTAGCTCTCATTCTTTTTTTAAAAATTGAGTTGCAATTAGTAATGTTACAGAGTAGTATATGAAAGTGGGCTGAAAAGTTCATAGGCTGACTATGAAGGAGTAATGCTAGAGCTGTGAAATCTTGCATGTCTTAATTTCAACACTTATAAATAACTGCATTATTTCTTTCCTAGTATGAGGGTGGGCTGAAAAGTTCATAGGCTGACTATGAAGGAGTAATGCTAGAGCTGTGAAATCTTGCATGTCTTAATTTCAACTCTTTTTATAAATAACTGCATTATTTCTTTCCAAGTATGAGGGTGGGCTGAAAAGTTCATAGGCTGACTACGAAGGAATGATGCTAAAGCTGTGAATACATTAATTTCAACTTTTCTCAATAACTTCATTGTTTTATTCCAGGTAAACTAACATATGCCTGTTCAAAGAAGACTTTAAAAGTAACTACTAATGACAGCTCTTGAAAATGAACTAAATTTGGCATTGTGGTATTATCAATTACCTGCAGAAAAAAGGGTTTAGTACCCAAGGACATTTATGCTGACATGATTACTACATTAGGGGATGATGCCCTGGTTTTATCAACAGTGCAAAAGTGGGCAGTTGAATTCAAGAGGGGAAGGAGGCATCTTGAAAATGACCCAAGTTGTGGATATCCTGCAACTGCTACCACTGAGGAAAACATTTATAGTGTTCGCCACATGGTGATGAATGATAAACGATTGACTATAAATCAAATAGTGAATGCTATTAGCATATGCTGTGAGAGTGTTGAGATATTCTGCACAATGAACTTGTCGTGATGAAGGATTCTTCTCGGTGGATGTCATGTCTTCTAACATTTGATCAAAAGCACACCACCCTGATCACATCACAGCAAAATCTGGCATTGTTTGAAGCAGATCTAGCTGGTTTCCTTGAACAATTTTTTAAAAACCAGTATTAGTGTTCTATTCATCACTTTAAACCAGAGACAAATAGACAATTCATGCAGTGGATACACCCCACCTCACCTGCTCCAAAGAAGTTCAAGGTTGTTTCATCTGCAAGGAAAATGATGGCCTCAGTTTTTTGTTGTGGGGGTGGGGGTACAAAAGGCATTGTGTTTATTGACTATCTTCAAAAGGGCAGTTATGAAAGGCTATCAAAACCAAATGCCCAGGAAAACTGATGAAATGTCTGGACATCCTGTACCTATGACCACCGAGGAAAGCATTGATTGTATTCACCATATGGTAAAGGATGACAGGCGATTAACTATAAATCAAATAGCCAATTCTATTAGCATATCCCATGAGGGAGTTGATAATATTCTGCACAATGAACATGGCATGTCGAGGTTTTTGCTTGCTGTGTGCCACGTCTTCTAACATCTGATCAGATTGATCACATCACAGGAAAATCTGACATTGTTTGAGGCAGACCCAGCTTGTTTCCTTGAACGTTTCTGAACCCAGGATGAGTGTTGGGTTCATCACTTTGATCCAGAAACAAAGAGACAATCCATGCATTGGAAATACCTCTCGTCAGCTGCTCCAAAGAAAGCCAAGGACATTTCATCTGCAGGGAAAGTGATGGCCTCAGTTTTTTTTTATGTTTATTGACTATCTACAAAAAGGCCACACCAGTAGAGAATTTCTGAGCAAAGCATTCAGCTTTATCTGCAGTAGATAACTCTACTTCAAGGCAGTTACAAAAGGCTATCAAGATCGAGTGCCTAGAAAAACAGATAAATAGAGTTTAATATTTTGTTGTCATTTCTCGAGAAATAAAATCCAGATGCTTGCAAATTATTTCAGTGAATTTAGGTTGTCAGAGAAAATGAAAGAAATGCCTGAAAAATACATTTTCCAGAATCTATACCGGTTACTCAGAGTTATGCATTTATTTAAATTTTCTTGTTTACTTGTTTGGAGACATTCTTTAAAATTTATGAATAAAAACATATGTTCTCATAGTTATTTCTTTATAATATATAAAGATATAAAGCTTCTTGCTTTCCAATCAACTTTGAACTTTAAAAATTTAAATGCAATGTCAATTGTTATCTTCTGTCTTAATTTCTTTTTTTTTTATTGTTCTCTCTCCTTAATAATGATTTTCATTTTCTCATATTCTTTTACACCCAGTAACCTCTTGTGTCTTAGTGGCTTTATCACCTTGCTTCTCTTTTTTTTTTTTTTTTTTTTTTTTTTAAGCGTATCACCCCAAGCAAGGCTGGAGGCCACTATCATGCAAGGGGTTAAAGAAGGGTTGGAGGAAGAGCAGATAGGAGTGGTAAAGGAGAGGATGTGGAGAAAGAGAAAGACAGTGGGTCGATCAAGGCAAGGGGGTTACAGAAGATTTGGAGCGAGAGCAGATAGGAATGAAAAATGAAAGGATGTGGAGAAGGGAAGTGGATAGATCAAGGCAACTGGAGATGTCGATTGATGCTACACTTAAACCGTTGGAGATTGTATTTGTCAGGGAAACAGTAATAGGGAAGGGAGTTGCTTGGAGTGAAATGATAAAAAACATTATTTGCATAATAAAATATTAAATATTTCTCAAGTTGATTTTAAAATTACTACATTTGATCTTTTGTAACCTTTTGTAAAATTTGATAGGAACCATTTTCATCAAAAAATCCAAATTTTCTGAAACCATTGTATGCACTTGAGACATTTATACTAGTTTAGAGATTTGAGAGACTGTGGGTTCATTATTATTTTTATAAATATTCAGAAATAAATATTACATTATTATTTAAATTTTTTTGTGACATAGCAGTTAAGAATTGTGTAACTAACAATACATATACTTTGAATCATAAAGAGACCATTAAAAATTTCTGGGGCACATAGTGAGGAAAGAGGGCTTGGAGAATTTGTCACTCAGAGGATGTATTGAAGGTGAGAGTGACAGAAGGAAACAAATCGTAACCAACCTAACAAACTTGTGTAAATGGATTTCAAATCAGAGAATGGAAAGAATAATAAAATAGCAAACATTGCTAAGAGCTACAATGGCTAGGAAGTTATGGAGAGCCATGATTGGTTGTTTTGAAGGGTCATAGCAGTTACAAGAAGAAAAAGCTGGCCCAAGATAATAAAGGAATTAGTTTGAATTAAACTTTTTTTTATACTTTTCTCCTATATAGCTTCTAAGAGGTTATTAAAATGCAGCATTGTGCTTATGTATACCTCACAGGTATCTAAAAAACTGTTGAATCAACAATATTCAACTAGAAGTTGGCTTTTCTAAATATATTTTTAAATATGAAATATTTACAATAGATGCCCTTTTTTCAATAAACAATAAAAAATGATTTAATTGTTACTGCATCCTGAATGTAGCATGTATATTTCTTCTGTAAGTGTGGAAAATAAATGTGGTTTAACCCTTTAGCATTCAACATGCTCAAACCCATCCCATAAATCTGAGAGTCACATTACTTGCGTGCCTTTCTGTGTTATTTGTGATGATGTCGCTATATATTATGGCAGTGTATATGGGGCAGGTTGAATGATAAAGGGTTAAATGAAAAGAAATTGAGTGAATTTTATCTGAGAAAAGCAAACAAAAAAAAAGAAATACATTTAATTCTGAAATTAAATTTGTGGAATCACCCTGTTTTGTCTCCCAGGGGACTTAGCTTATCACCCATTAGGTGGCATGGTAATAAGCTGTATAAAAAGAAAGGCTATAAACTCTCTTTCTTGCTTTTTTGCTCTCTCACTTACAGCATGCAGTAGTGACAAGATGGATCTTGTCCTTCCAGGGAGATACTCTCCAGGCAAGCTGGCTTCTTAATTTCAAACAAACCATGTGGTGCACTCACACAAACTACAGCTAATCATATAAATGTTTTTCCTTTCCTTTTTTTTTTAGTTATATCTATATAGACGTGAATATAATTGTCTCATTTTTTTAACTATGATGTTCTGTCTACCTGTGTATAAAATATATGTAAAATTTTTCATGTATTAAATCCATTTATTTTGAAAGTTTTTAACTGAATTACTCCCAAATTATAATGAGAAATCAGAAAGCAAAGTTTGAATTCAAGTCAAATGTAGTATATCCACTTATGTTCAAATACATCTGAGAAAGGTATGAATCCATCTCTTCCCACAATCTGTGGGTTAAATAGTAGAACTTGTGTTTGGAAATAATTATTATCTCCAACTAATTGTTTATACAATATTCCCTCATAAAAAAAATTTAAAAAAATTATTCTTACAATCCAGAATATGTTTTGGCTTTAAATAACCCACAAAAGGTTGATAAGCCATAAAAAACAAATCAATCACTCAGTCCCACTACAAGTGGTACCTGTTTGTTAGAAACTAAAAGTCCCCTTAGTACTGAGAGTTTGTGAAAATATAGATATTGAAAAAACATTTTTTTTATTTATTTTTTCAAAAACTCAAGATATTCAAAAACTTAAGATATAATTTAAATTTCTTTTTTCGCAAAAAATGATTTAAAAAGTCTGTTAAATTTCTATATATTGATGATATACTGGGGAGGCAATCATGAGATTCAGAGTTGTTTTTAGTTGTTTTTCACTTCTATATTCCAAGTGCAAATTCATTGGCTACAAATAATTCTGTTACTTGACTAAAGAAAAATACAATGTCATTGAATTTTCTTTAAAACACTTAGCTCATCATATAAAAATGACATTCAAAAAGCACATAGAAAAATCAATAAAATTATAATTAGATGTATAGGATTATGATAATTTTCATACCCATGAATTTTAATACATGGATAAGATACAAGACTTATATATGAACTGCAACATTTCTTGTTAAATATATTTTTAAAAAGGCAGACAAGAGAAATGTACTTGATTATATGGCCATTTATTATAATTTCATACTAAAGGAAGTTTTATTCCTCTTTGGTTTTTATTTTCAAACATATCTTCAAGTCATGTAAATTAGTTAAAAATTCTCAAAGCCGTTTTTTTTCCTTTACTGTTATATTCTGTGCTAATAGGAATATATACTTGAAAAACAAGGTGGATAAAATAAGTAAAGGTTATTGTAAAAACCAGTACAATAAGAATAAAGGTAACAGCTATGCACAAGGTCATCGCAAGTCAATCCAGTAGTGAGTTCTGTTGGAAGGTTGGTAGTTCTCGCGTAAGTCTTAGTTGTACTCAACAGATCCCAGCTAGTCAATATTTACTAGCCCCCCCCCCCATGAGGGTAGATGTGGCACAAGGCCGGGTTTAATGTGGGTCATCCGAGCCTGTAGGCTCGGCCAAAAAATTCCCTGTAGAACCCGCATAAACAGTTTCAGGTCTGTCAACCTCCCCAGATGAGACTCTGCTCTTCAGCATAGCCTCATCTGGGTTCCTCTCAGCCCGAAGGCAGAGAGTTCAAAAGCACAGCTGGAACAGATTCCAGGCTAGTCAGTATTTGCTAGACCCCCCCCCCCGGCGAGGGTAGTTGTGGCACAAGGCCGAGTTTAATGTGGGACATCCGAGCCCTTAGGCTTGGCCAAAAATTCCCTGTAGAACCCGCATAAATAGGATCGGGTCAGTCTACCTCCCTGAACGAGACTCTGCCCTTCGGCGGAGCCTCGTCCGGGTTCCTCTCTGCTCAGAGTTAGAGAGTTCAACCGTCTAGCCAAAAAAGATTTCAGCTAGTCTCTGTAGTCTGTTGACTTACAGATACTTATAGGTAGTTACTACCTACAGTGTAGTCATTCATGGGGGTGACAGATTATTCCATTACATCAAGTACACTATGTATAAGTAGAACCTTGCTTAAGGGATACTTTCATTAATTGAAGCAATTTATTATTCCCTCATGTCTTGTTGTATCAAACCCATTTTAATTTCTCCATGTAAGTGGGACTCTGCTGAAGTGGTACTTTCATTAATTAGAACAAATTATTCCATCAGTTTTTGTTGTATCATATCTCTTTTAATTTCTTCACATATGTGGGACCCTACTTAAGTAGGGCATTGATTAATTGGGAAAATTTATTATACCCCCAGGGTTTCTTGCATCAAATCATTTCTCAATGAAAGTGAGATTCTGCTTAAGTGATATTTTCATTAATTGGGACAATTTATTATTTCCACAAGTTTTGTTGTATCGTATTCTTTTTAATTCCTCCACATAAGTGGGACTTTCATTTAACTGGGATGATTTATTATTTTTTCTATTTAAGTTGGTCTCTGTTTAAGTAGGCCTTTCATTAATTGGGACTATTTATTTCCCCAGGTTTTGCTGTATCAAACACCTTTTAATTTCTCTGTGTAACTGGGATCTTGCTTAAGCAGAACTTTTAAGTGAGATGATCTATCATACCCACAGCTTTTTTTTTTTTGTATCAAAACCCTTTTAATCTCTCCACTTAAGTGAGAACTTTATTAAGCAGGTTGATTTTATTGAACTGGTTGCAAAATCTCACCAATTAATTGTAACTTTGAGTAAATTTTGCAGGATTTAATCTTTAGTTTGAAATGTAAAAACAAAATCCTTTCTCAAACAATCACATGTTCTACTATGGTGGTTGAACTAACATAGTAGATGTATCTGTGGTAATGCTAAAATTAAATTGTTACTCAGTAGGGACATGCAATATACTTGGTATAATACATGTCTTTACCTCAACTTTTTCTTTGTATTTTCTGCGCTGGTTAACAAGATATCTACTCCCATCATTTTTTTTTAAGTCACTAAAGATTGCTAATTTTAGTGCCATTTTTAGCCATCTTTCATCACAATGTAATTCCCTTTATTAAAAAATCTTTCAAAAATAAAATATACTTTTTTGAAACTTTATTTAAGGAACATTAGCTAATTTAAAGTTTAATTAATCTGATTTGAAACAAATATTGCTTGCTTTTAGTTGAAAATATTGCAGAGATATATTTTTTAACATGGAGGTAGGTGTTTATTTAAGGTGTTGACAGCTTGACTGACAGCAAGAAGTTTATCTAGTTTTATTATGGTGGACATATCAGTAAAAATTACTTGAGGAATATAACATGAGCGCCTATTTTATATAATTTTTAACTATCCAGTAATCTTAAAAATTTAGGTAAATATTCTCTGTAATCTAATGTTTTATTGAATTGTAGGTACTTTGGCTTTAAATTTACTATAGTTATTGTGCCTAATTTTTGATAACGTAATGTATGGACTTCTTTATTTACAAAAATTGGCTTATTTATACACACACACAAACACACACACACAAAAATTAAAAATTCTTTTAAAAATATCGGGGGGGGGGGTCACTGACTTGATTTATGATTAGTAAATATAGTTTTTAATTGATAACAATATCACCTAACTGGTACAAATTAATACAGAAATTTAAGAGATTTAAAATGTTATAAAATTATTCTAATTAAAATTTAAAAAAAGGAAAACAATTCCTGTAAAAATTCATTATTCATTGAAAAATTTTTCTTAAGACAATAGAGTGTCCATAATATATTTCATTCATAAAAGTAATTAAAAGCTTTTCTAAATGAATAATGTCTGCATTTTTTATTTTACAATTCAGAGCAGATTTTTTGGTAATTGGGGGTCCTGTTTTACAAAAAATATTTTTGTTTTAAATTCTCCAGTGATTTCTGCATCGAATATAGACATTAAGTGGTACAAAAATTAATTTCTCAAAATTTAATAAAATTAAATAAGTGGGAGATAACAGACATAAAAATAGTTTTTTTCCCAAGATTTAAAAAAAAAAAAAGGAACATTTTTTAAATAATTTAATTCATTTGTGAATAAGTCTGTAAAATTCCATTAAAATGTGACAATTATTTGATTTTTGCAAGAATTTCTTAACGTTTTTCACTGCAAAAAAGACAGTAAAATTTCCTATACTAATCCTTGATCCTCATAGTGATGCATGAAAAATAAAATTTTTAACAAAAATTTTGAACATTCTAAAAAGGACCAGGAAATATAATTTAATAATCAAAAAATCCTTTGATTTTTCCTCTTAGTAATAAAGATTTTGATGATAAAACTGTTTTTATTAAGTTTGGGGCATTTTGTTTATCATGTATTCTCATTTTTTAGTGAATCTATGGCAGTACCTACATTAATATTATGTAACTATACTGAATCTGAGGTCTTTTTCATGTATTCTAAGATTTGATGTTGGACTTTTTCTCATTTTTTTTCTCACAAGTCCTATTTATATGAAGTTCAATTTGGGACAAATTTTTATTCTCTTGAAGGGTCCACTTACTTGAGAGTATACTGTTTTAGTTTTCCATGACCTTAAAGACAAAAAATGGACTGTCAATTTAAAAAAAAAAAATAATGTGTCCCAAGTTTGGTGTGGTGAAAGTATTTTATGGCAAAGTTCCAAAAAGACTTTTCAGAATTTTTTTTTCCTAAGAGCATTCATTAAAATGAGACACATGCTTTCTGCTTGTATTGCCTAGAATTATTTGGTGTCTCTAATCTTTAAAAGTCTTGATTAAAACAACAAAACAAAAAAGAAACACTTGTTGATAAAAGACAAGTAGTCTGACCCACTTTATCAAGCTCAGTGGGTGGGGAAAACCTTGGCCTGACTGAAAAGTCTCAACAACTGTAATACAATTCCCACCTGAAGGCAAGCTTTAATTTTTAAAGCTACTGCAGAGCAGATATTTATACCAGAGGTTATTATGTTCGCCTATAAACTAATGAATACCTTAATGTTGAACTGTAAGCACTAATTGCAACACATTTAATACTAAAAGCAACCATTATTATTGTTTGTACTAACCATTAGGTACTTTAATATTCTACTAACTGCAGGATATTTCATTTTATAAAGTCAGAGCTGTATATAGTCTTACAAACATTAACTTGTAAACTAACTAAAATGAATTTAACTATATGATTAAATATTTATACTGTAGTATTAGGAAGTATAAGGTGCAGTTAAAAAAGCAGAGAAATTCCAAGGAAAAAACTTATTTCCGTGTATAAAACGCACCTGATTTTAGAGCAAAGAAAATGATTAAGACTTGTGAAAAAGGAAGAAGAAAAAAACAGAACTTATATATACATACACAGGCATACACTACAGTTTAAAAGATTGAGGCAACCCCTGGAAATTTTTTTAATTGGCCCCAAAAGTTTTGTACTTTAAATAAGAGAAAATTATTATACATGATTAAAAAAAAAGTGAGACATGGTTTTTTATTAGAAATTTTATTATGAAAAAAGCATTTTATGATTAAATTTTGCTCTCATCAAAATGTCTTCCTTTAGCCTTGATTACTGCAGCACAAATTTTTGGCATTTGTTGCAAAAGTTTTTCAAAGTATAAGTTTGATAATTGATTCCATTCTTTTTTCGATGACTTTAAGATCTCTTTTTCATTTTTTTTTCAGTCTTCTATCAAGTTCATCCCATGCTAATTGTGTGGTTGGCTTCACAGTTTTGAACTGTAGTGTGTGTGTATGTATGTATGTTTATATATATATATATATATAGGAAGCAATCCCTCATATACATGTTTCATTAAAGATGACAGACAAGGTACTGTGATTAAGCTTTTTATTTAGTTTTTCTTGTGTTCGAACAAGTGTTTTCTTTTTTTTGGACACAGAGTGTATAGAAACTGTCCAATTGTTCTGTAATTCCGGTCACTTTTGGCTCTACTTTAAGCCATTATCAAGGATGATTTTATTTTTACTTTTTAACTGGATGTATTGGTTGTGTGTATGTATCTAGAGTTATAAGGATGTTTTATTTTCCGAACACAGCACATTGTGGCTGTGTTCATAGTTAATATTATTGAGTATTGGCTTTTTCTTTTTTATTATTAAGGTTTCCATTATTTTTAATCTTTTATTACATTTTTTTTTAATTTTTCAATGAACAACGAATATTTTACATTTTTTTTTTTAATTTTAGAATAATTTGTAAACTTTTAAGTCTTTAAAAAATTTGTATTAATTTCTAGCAATCAAATGATATTAAAATAAAATTTTATTTAATAATTATAAATGGAAAAACAAAAGAATTTTGAATTTTTATGCATGTATAAACATGTCGATTTTTGGAAATAAAAACATTCCTACAAGACATAATCAAACAATAAAAAAGATACCTATAATAAATTTAAAATTTATTGGTAATTTTTTAGCATTTTCTCAACAAACATTTTCATAAATAAGACTACAAAAACAAATATAAAAAATTCAATATTAAATTGCTTAAAATATTTTCTTACGTTTTTAAGATAACTGAATAGTTAAAAAAATTATGTAAAAAAAGGCATTCATGTATCCATCAAGTATTTTCTTTCATTTCTGTTTCCCTTACTTCAGTTTCTCAAATGTCAAGCTGTCAATAAATCAATCAACACATCAGAAAAACATGCCTCCATGTGAGAAAAAATGCTTTTCTGCAATATTTTAAATTAAAAGTAATATTTGTTTCAATTCAGATTAATTAAACTTTAAGTCAGCTAATTTTCCTAAAATAATGTTTCAGAAAAGTAAATTTTATTTTTGAAAGTTTTTTTTAATAAAGAGAATTATTTTGTGTTGACATATCTGTCAATATGAATGAATTTATAGATTTTACTGATAAGTAGAAAAAAAAGATTCCAATAAATTTAAATTTTGTTTGAAATCCAACAAAGTATTTTGCTTATTGAGAATATTAAATTTAATCTGTTAGCTTGGAATTAAAACTTAAATTAAAGCCTTATGAAAGATTTTTCATTTTTTAAAATTTATTTTAAACTTAGGTATCTTTTTTTCTTTTTTTTTTTTTGTTGAGGTACCTACCTACCTACCTTTAAACTATAAGAAAACAATTTAACACCACTGAGTGTGAGATTTACATGGTGGAAACTAAATTAATATAACTTGGATTAGTTTTGCTCTTCTGTAAGAGAAGTGAAGAATTTACTTGAAAATGATAAAAGTTTAAACTTAGTTGCACTATAGTCCTGGTTTGGTTGATTGTTGGTTTATTTAATGTCAAATTCTTTTATGGGGCCCCCAGTGAGAATTGAACTGACTACTCAGTAATAATGGCCACCCATACTAGTCTTGCTAACCATTACTCCATACTGAGACACCTTCTGTTATTAAGTCAGATTTAATTTTCTTTTGAAAGAACATGTTAGTTTCCTACTAAATATGTATCTTAATTAGTGTTGCTTCAGAGCAGTTTTTTTTTTTTTGTTGAAGCCCATTAATTCCACCATGCAAAATAAAAGCTACAGTTGTTGTTATTATTCATGGGTTAGAGTATATGGCTGATATTTGAGAGGCTCTATTCCTTGTATTTTGTTGTTAATACTAAACAGAGGTTCTCAAAGTGGATGAACCTGGTTCCCGTACAGGATGTAAATGTGTAGTGTTTGATAAAATTCATAGGGTCAAAGCATAATAAAAATAAATTTAGAGGAAAGACATTATCTTTTACATAGGAAATAATGATCATATGATTATCATCTGAATAAGAGAAATGACATATTTACACATAAAGACTAATTATTACAAGATGAATTAATCTAAAAAGTAATTACTAATTCATGTGCTAAATTTTTAGTGGTTTCATTTTACATTTATCCACTTTTGTTGCTCATACATATCTACATGTTTCGATAGTACATATATTGCAAGTTAGTCTAACAGGATAATGTTAGCATGTTTCATATTCACTGGAAGCCTAAGCTAAATTTATCAAATATTTAAATATTTTACTGGGAAGGGTTCAACATTTTTAATTGCAACAAAAATGGAATCAAACAACTGGAATGAATAAGAAAAGTATCTGTCTATATTTCTGAGATGAGGTATTATATACACTATTTACATTGTTTGGACTATCGTCCTCATCTCAATGACGCATGGCACAGTGGATAAAGTTGTTAGTTAGATCCAGTGACAGGACCCAAAGAGTGTGAGTTCAATACCTGGTTAAGGCAGTGAAGAACTTGGAGAGGGAAATTCACAGGAGATAACTGATAAGTGACGTCCATTAGACATGGTACGTTGAACTAGAACAGTCTACCCCAGTGAGCAAAATAAATGGTTCAGTTCGGCATTCCAACCATCTGAAGAAGGCCAGAGTGTACAATGGCCGAAACGTGATAAATATGGCAACAAAGATGAGGACGATAGTCCGAACAATGTAAATAGTGAATAAGAAAAATATTATTACCATAAGGAGGTAATTAAAACAAAAAGATTAATCCATTTTCATTCCTCTCTTGTCACATCTGTAAAATTGATTTTTGTGACAATCTGAGGTATTTCTTTCAAAATTATTTTTGCATTCCTGAAAAGGACTCTTTGTGAGAAATCCAGGTTTTTTTTCTATGCTCATAGGCATCCGAGATCTGAAAGTGGAAGGTTGCCTCATCATGACCCTTCAAATTCACCATTGTCAGACCTGTAGAACTGATTGAATTATTTCTGTCAGGTTGGGGTACAGATCTGTGCAGTAGGTATTATCATAGTTGCTTTCTTGTGGTACCTCTGTTGACTCCCCCCACCCTCACCGTTTCTGCCTGAATTTTGTTCTGTAGGATATCATCTTCAGTGCTGTCAAGCATGTTCCAGACGCAGCATTTTTTGAAGGCATGAACAATGATAACTGTTCCCAGGTGTTGACGATTCATTTAGAGATGTCTTCAAGCTCTGGCTTTCTCATTTTACCTCCCAATGTGTAAGTGTGATTTATTTAACTTTGTTGAAATATGCCATTAGATAGATATTATCTTTCCGATAAACAAATGAATCCAATTTGACCTATTTTTTTCCTGTTTTGAGTCCTGGAAAAATGAATAAAAAAAATAAAGTATAAGATTCAGCAGAGATTTGGACACGATTTTGAATGAAAAAACCCTTGTCTTATACACACAAGAATACTGTAATACAATTATTTAATTGAAATGTATTTCCAATTAAATGCAGGTTATTGTTGATTTGTAAATACAGTGCTCAATATCCCGAGGATAGATCCACATATAGTGTAAATTTTGTTTTTGGATCTTATTAAGATATAAATAAAAGTTTCGCAATAATAGAACTTATCATCACATGCTTAAAATGAAATAAAAAAAATAAAAGGGACAAAAAAAAAAATTAACCAGTTTTCATTCCTTTCTTGTCAGTTTTATTGAGAATGTACATAAATATGCATAACAAATAAAATGGCTAAAACACCAAAAGACTGGATGTTATATATTTTAAATATTTAATCATTAAGCATTCAAGCCAAAAAGTCACTCCTTCTGTTTGCAGAGGGAAGGCTGGAATGACTTAATATATATATATTCTATAGGAGCTTTAGATGGAAATCTGAATGAGCCTTCCTAAGTACTAAAATGTGTTTTGGCTTTAGTAAATATTTATATACAATTGTGTATATGTAAATATTATTTATTTATATTTATTTTCTTTTATTATGATATAATGATGTTTGCTGAACTGAAACTTACACTAGAAAAGTGGTGTAGAAAGGTAAATTTGTTGTTGGCCTAAATTATATAAATTGGTGTATTACTGTAGTTTTAACAGATTCTATAATAAGCAGTCAATTTTCTGATTTTGGCATTTGAGATTTCCAAAGACACTAGACCTTTGGCAGGAACGCTGCACACTGGAATTATGAATTGACTAATAATATAAGAGGAGGAATATGAAAAATATTTAAAAAATATATCAAATTATCAAAAAAACATCATAAAATATAAAAAAGATTAACAAATATAAGAGGAATATCAACATAAAATAAAAATGAGAATTTGTGTGAAAGAGAAGAGTATTTATACAATTTTGTGTTTAATGAATGGAAACAAATTTGATTTGCACTACTAAAGTTAAGCATTAATTTCAACCTAAAAAGATAGAAACTATGTTATGAATAAATTATGTAGATGTAATTATATCAAATTTTTTCCATTTCAGATAGAATAATAAAATTGATTGATTTGCATTTTTATAGCTTTGTAAGGTTATTTAAAGCCAAAAGATATTTTCGGTTGCAAGAATGATTTTTTTTTATTATTATGAGTGAATATTGCATCAACAATTTTTGAGAATAACAATGATTTTTCCAAATACAAGCCATACTATTGACTTATAGTTGAGGGTGGAAATAGTCATACCTTTCTCAAGAGTTTTTGTGTGTAAGTGAATGTAATGAACACAACTGGAATCTGAACTTGGGTCTCCAATTTCTTATTCCGAGCTGCTATCCATTACACAACACTGATATCCATCCAGAACAATAATAAACAAAGAAAAAGATTTAAAACCAAACAATGCAGAATGGTAGTATATTTTTCCTCTTTTATGTGCTTTGTCCCTTCAGGACATGGGTGATCATGGCTCTCCACAACTTCCTCTCTATTGCAGCTCTAAGTAGGCTTGTCTTTTTCCTATCTCTTCTAATCCCTGTTCTGCCAATCATTTGCATAATCTTGCTAGGTAAGTTATTCAAATGCTTTCCTCTGTTTCTCTTGCCTTCAGTCTGCCCTGTGAGTTCCAATTTTCCAAACTCTCTTTCCTCATTATGTACCCTAGAAATTTCAACTGTCTCTTCCAGTTTTCTTTTTGTTTCTATTTTTTTCTAAAACTTTGTTGTTGCTCACATATTTGGTCCATGGTATCCTCAGCATCCTTCTGTAGAACTACATTTCTATTGCTTCAATAGAAACTAATAAATTAAAAATTCAGCGAGCTCTGAAATTGTTACATCTTGTCAACAGGAAATAAGAGTACCATAAATCTAATTTTATATATATATATATATATATATATATATATATATATATATAACCACATTATAGCAGTTTCATCCCTCAGATCTTCAAACTAGTTTGATTATCAGTATATCTTATGTTACATGCAGTAATGTGTTAATTTCATTATTATTATTATGGAATATATGAAAAACTCTGCAGGAAAAGAAAGTCTCTTGTCTGAAGTGACCTAGTAAATTAGTTTTGAAAAAGGCATGCAACCTACAATTTTTAGGTGATTCTTTGAAATTCAGAGGGAGGCCCCAAACTTTTAGCTAATAGTATACATTTAATAACACTATTCTGTCATTATCACTCATATCTACAATCCATTGCTTAAGAGGCTGGAAAAATGACCAGTTCCTTGTGCTACTTCAGAAAGTACTTCACTCCTCATACCATATTCTATGTTTACAAGAGTCAGATCAGACTCCAAAAATGTAGTATTGCTGCCAATGACTTGTCTGGAGTTGCCCAATTTTCACTTCCCAGTCTTGACAGAGTTCAAAAGTGTTTATGTGGCTTAGTGGGTGAGGAATTATTTTCAACCCTACAGCCACTTTTTCGCAGTCAAAATGCTTATAAACTTTTCACTACTCTATTTTTACTTCTATGGGAAAAGTTCTAATGAACTACATTCATTTGTCGTAACAATTCAAACCTTTACTGCTAAGACCCACCATACTATGTGTACTTGGATAAATCATTCTAGTTCCCCTCATATTTAATTTGTAACAAAGAAGTGTCATTCAAACAGCTTCTTCTCAAGAACTACTACTTTGTGAAACAGACTCCCAAGTGGATGCTTCTCTGATAGCTACAAACTTGACCTTTTCAAGTTTAGGTTCAACTACATATCCTGTCCTATCTTGACCTTTTCAAGTGTAGGTTCAGCTACATATCCTAATAATCTGCACTACTTACCTCCTCCTCTGAAGCAAATACAACAATGTCATTCTGTAAACCTCTACCTTGAATGGCTCTTGGGCCTTGTATTGAGTGACCAATAATAACACATATGAGCAAACAGGAAATAGAAGTAATGTCATAAATCTAATTATATATGTAATAACCTTGTTCTGTCAGTAGCACTTGCTTTAATTGTTGGCAGTAAACAATCTTTTTACAAATGATTTTTAATCCACAATGCAACATATAAATTGAGTTTCAAAATGTTAATCTTCATGAGTTGCTCCCCTTAAATACTCTCCTAGCTAGGAAGGGACAAACTTACATGAAAGTGCCAAGCAGCCATCTTTCATTGGGAACCCACATGGAGAACAAAGTAATTCAAATAAATTATTCTCTCTGCAACACTTGTCCAAGTTCCTTAATATAATTTATATAAAAATCTAGTTTATAAAATACAAAATCCCTGACAAATTCTTCTCAGTAAAGCATATATTTTAAAGCATCAAAATTGGGTCAAGAAATACATGAAAACGGATTTTTCTAAAGTAATTTTAACAGACGAATCTTGGATGACACTCAATAGACCAGATAGATGGACCAATGGATGGATTTTATCCAATGCAGATGTGCCTGTGGCTAAAATAAGGTAGCAAGGAGGCAGTAGTGCAATGATATGGGTTGGAATTGTTGACCAAAATCGATGAAGCAGTTTAACTGAACAGTGCTAACTATTGCAATTTCATGAACAAGACTTCTTTTGAATAGTACAAGTCTCTACCTCACAATTTTAAATTGAAATGTATATTTATGCATGACAATATTCCTTTTCATGTATCTAAGGTCATTCATGAATTTTTTTTAGCTTAAAAAAGGTTTACAAGAGAGAAGATAATGGAATAGTCTCCCTCAAGTCCCAATCTGAATCCAATCAAAAATCTATGGTGAATTGTGACGATGAAATTATATGAAGGTGGCAAACAATATAACAGCAAAGCAGACCTATGGGAAGCAATTTAAACCACCATGTCAAAAACAGGACCTGCTAAAGTAAAAAATTTAACAAAATAGTAGATAATAGATTGCTGCCTGTTATTGAGAAGAAGAGTGACTATATTAAGATGCTAATGCTTCAAAGACTTATCATATATTTGTTATTTGTTCTATCATAGGTGTTGATCATTTAAAATGAATTGTAGCTAGTAAATGGAGCCCCTCCAACTATTAGAAAAAAAGAAAAGTATATGTAATATATGTATTCACCTGGTTGGCATGAAATGGCCCATCAGAGTTGACTCACCATTAAACAAAATCAAACCAAACCAAACTGTAGGTGTTTATCAATTGTTGATGATTTTATATCCTTGTTATCGAAGTAAAAAGTGATTTTCTAGTTTTGCATAATTTCAGACTGTAGTTTTTATGATAAATCCAATAACATTAATAAAACATGTTTAAAACAACCTAAAAGTTTATCTCAAGCTTTATTTGACATCTAAATTAACTGTTTAAAATTTGACAAAAATTTTCAAAGCAAATCCAAGTTATTGAAGTTTATGTGATTTGCATAACTTCAGATAGACTGTAGAAAGTCAAGGAAATTACTCCAAACCAGCTGCATACAAAATTATTTTTATTATTTTTTTTTATCCAACTACCAACATTTTCTGTGTTGCTATATAGGCAATCATTAGAGTGAGTGAAAGTTTTGACAGATTTGTTTATTAAATCTTACCCATTATAAGGTGAGTAATATAAACAGCTAATAATAAAAAATGTTAACTACAAGATTATTTATTATGGAACAACCAATACTATTAAGTAGGCACTTAATACTTTTAAATTAGTAAAGAGATATTTAATTTGAAAGAGTAAATGCTGATAAAAATTCATAATCAATGAACATTTGTAAATCTTTCATTCCAAAATTGCTAGCTGAACTATTTGAAAGGAAACTTTTTGTCCAAAGTTGTTTTTCTTCCCTTGTAATGGAACATAGGAGGCAAACCAAACTGGTAATTAATTTAGATTGTGGCTGATTAAGTGTCTTGAACAACATTTAAATAATACTTTAGACTTGAAAATTGTTGTTGTCAGCATGTGGTTGGGGGAAGAAAAAAATTCATGATCTCATTTCTGAACTAAAGTATGTGCCAACTTCCATTGCATGTTGTTTGTTTTCTTTTCTTTCTTTCTTCCTTCCTTTTTCCTTCCTTCCCACTTACTTTGCACACACAAGCAAGTAGCCACACATAGATAAAACACAACATATATATATATATATATATATATATATATATATATATATAAAAGCTGGAAAGTGAAGATTGGACAGCTACATTTTTGGAGTTTGATCTAGCTCTTGTAATTATAAGAAGTAGTCAGATACTTTTTGGAGCTATACATGCCTCTACAGTAATCGATTGTAGATATGAATGCTAATGACAGAATAGAATTATTATATATACATTATAGGCCAAAAGGTGTGGGCCACCCTCTGGATTCCAAATTTACTAGCTCACATTCTTTCTTTGCCTGCAGAGTTTTATCATATATTCAATAATAATTAAATTAATCCACTACTACTTAAAGTTTGCTTAATATTTTAGCTCTTTTTGCCTCATCTACTTTTCTGGCTCGTGGTAATCTTAGTTCTGGCAGATTTAAAATTTTCGGTAACTCCCCTTCTCTAAAACATTGGATGCCATCTACTAATGACTTAAATAGTTTTGGCATCTGAGTTTAATAGATGATAATTAAATAAAAGAATGTATGAAGCAAATCTTTATTCAAACATGTTTGATTGAATAATATAAACATATCATGTCTATTTATTTTTATACTGATCCTTTCCAGTTCTCTAATCAGTCTCTTGATGAATCAAGAAACTGATTAGACAACTGGAAAGTATCAGTATAAAAATAAATAGGCATGATATGTCTATATTGTTCAATAAAACATGTTTGAATAAAATTTTTCACAAAGTGCACAGATACTAAACTCTGATCCTAATAGTTATTTACCACCTTATGAAGGAAAATCCAAGGTATAACCAGTTTAAAGTAGGGATTACCTACATACATGTAGACAAGAATAAAAATTGTCCAATCTCCATAACCATTCTCAACCAGGCATTAAAATTCTCCAATCTTCCTTTATTGGGACAATGAGATAGGATCTGTCTCATCCCAGGCTACAAACTGTCTGAAGTCAGAAACATGGTGTTGATGTCCCATATTGTACAGTGTAACCCGGATATAAGAGAGATTTTATCTGGTCCCAAATTAGAGCCTGTGTTAATGTATATATAATAGACCAAACCCGGATATAAGAGACTTCTCCAGTCCCGACAACTCTCTTATATCTGGGTTACACTGTAGTATGAGACTTTGATCCTACTCAGAAATCTTGATCTATATATAATCATATAATTTTTGATGGGTATTATGCTAGTAATCAAATAAATCATTTGCACATTCAAAGAAAAAAAAAACAATATTGCATTGCATTTATTTTCAAAAAGAAAAGATCTTATTTTGTAAACAAAAACATGATCAAAGAGAAATGGTTTGAAATTCCTTTTTTTTGGTGGGGGGGGGGGCTATGCCCCTTTTTACACTGTATTTCAAAATGTCAAGATTGTTTTGCTCAAAAGGTGCATTGTAGAATTTTACTTTGTAGAAAGATTAATGTTTCAATTTTAATCTGCGACTTGTTTATCGCTGTTCTCTCCTGGAACTCTAAAATCCTATCTTAGGTTAGGAATTATCACCTGGTTGAGAAAGTTTGCTAAAGAGGGAATCATATAACAACTTATCAAACCTTGAACTTTGATAATTATTAACATGATAGAAATATTACCATTACATCTACCAGCCACTCTTACATATAGAGGTTGGTTTGGTTGTTTTTGTTTAGCAGCATATTGGCCTCTATTCGTTATTTAATGCCAAAATCTAAATATTTTGTATATAATTTTAAACTTTCAGAGCAAACATGTGTTTTTTGGATATATAGTTTGTAGATGATAAACTGTATTGTTGGTAAATTTACTATAAAAATGTATTTTTATACTTTTTATACTTTAATGCAGTACTGATTGTCATTTGGCTAAGAAAATGTATTACAAATGGTCATTTTTCTATAAAAATGTATTACTACTAGTAAATGTTTTATAAATATATTGCTGGTATTTTTACCACATTGCATTTCTATACTTACTTAGTGGACCATCAAACAAAAATCAAAATGTTATTTTCCCATAGCTAGGTCCCTAACAAGTGCTACTACATCAGGTCAGGGAACAGCAGCATTTAAAAGGTGTTTCCACACTCCTCAAAACCTCCAATCTCTCAATTAGAGTCTTTGCTGCCAGATGTAGTTTACTATTATACCCAGGACTAACAGAGGTTGGTAATCTTAAAGGTAATTAGCCTCTAAGTGTTGTATATTTTTTTATATAACATTTGGTAGTATATGTTAGTTTGTAGTCACAGTATGTATGTTTTTTTAAGACTCAATTGAGTTTGGATGAGAGAGGACTGATAAACCAGTTTTGCTGTGTTTTTTGTTAATCATGTTGGATTTTGATTTTACCACTTTATGGTAATGTTATTTTTTGTTACCTCTCTTTATTGTTATTAATTTTTCTTTTTCTTTTAACATGTCCATTTTTACTGCTTTAACAAAATTATGTACCTCAGCAATAATATTTCACTGTTAGTAATCTGGAACTTGACCTACCAATTTGGAGGGGGTCAAAATCATTTCATCTTGTGGTTCTTGACAAAATCCAAAAACGGATCTGTAATGTAATCAATCCTGACTTGGCATCTTGATTTCAGTCACTTTCTCACTGACACAACATTGATTCCCTTTGTCTTTTCTGTAAATATTTTCATGGCAACTGCTCTGACAAGCTTTTTTCTCTGGTGCTCCGACTACATGCATTTAAGAATGCTACTACATTGGCATCTAGGTCCCACCCTTTTACTATTGAAATAGCTAAATACAACCATCACTTCTACTCCAACCGTTTCTTTTCTCACACTTCCTGCCCGTGGAATTCACTTCTGTTTATTTGCTTCCCTGATAACTACAATCTTCAAAAATTTAAATGCAACATCAATCACTATCTTTTATCCTTTCCTTAATCCTCACTATACTCAGTCTTTTTTCTCACTTTCACTCCCTGTAACTCACTGTGTACTAGTGGCATTCCCACTTTGCTTGGGATGATATGATATGATTAAAAAACAAATATGAATGCAATGTTTAATGAAAACATTTAATCAAATGGGAAATAAAATACAATATAAACTAATAAGTTTTCATATTTTTGTTTTTTACCTTCCTTGTTTCCAATCCTTGAGTTGTGAGAGTATAAGCTCATTGAATTAACAGGGTGCTACTATATTCATAAATTATTTGGTTGCTGATGTGTGTTATTCCAATAGTGCACTACATATTAGAGATAAAGAACTGGCTTTGTTGGAATAGTCCATTTTTGGAGATCTGTTTTGGTGGCTTTTTGTTCGTTACTTTTCAGTACACCGTTATAGTTGCATCAGAGAATCGGTAGGCAGGGCTAGTGTGTACTTTCTACTAAAGCACCCAAGCGGGTGGTGTGATCCTGATTAGGGTCCTTGGGCAATGCTTTGTGACCCTTGCTATCTTATCAATATTTGCTATTCTCTGCCTACATTTATATACGTTACAAATTAAACTAAGCACGTCTGACTATTAACAGATGAAAAATCTTTGCAGATTTTGATGTCATTCTGGGTTCTTTTTCTTTTTTGTCCAAATTTGTGAATTTCTTTTGCTTATACTAAGTCTTGAAAAAAAACTATAAAACATTCACTATTTTTTATCCGTAATGCTGAATGTGTTAAAATTAATTGACTTTTTAACAAAAAAATCTCAAGTTGATGTTAAAAATTTCTACAAAACATTGCTGATTTATTTAATGATATATTATGACATTTCTCTAATTTGCTTTTAGATACATTGTACTTATTTTCAATTTTTCTAGTTGAATCATTCCCCTATGTTACATATGATCCATTGTATATAATTAGGTTACAATAAAATTTGTATTTATATGAATACTACCTTATAAAAATTGAGATGTAATAGAGTGGGTGTCCCATATTATAGATTGTGGGGGGCACAAGACTCTTGCATTGGCCCTGTTGGTAGGTAATCTTTTTATCTATATAAGAAGTAAAAACTGATACGGTTTGTAATGATTTTTTTCTTCACAGAAAATATTAAGTATTGTGTTAGTACAATTTCAATTAATTTGTATTATTAAAAATAGTCACTCACTAATTAATGTACACACATAAATAAATACATGCAAAAATATCTGAATGTGTTGGTACTAATCTGAAAGTTAGTGTTAAGGATACAACCCTCTCCTTGGTTTACTTCTAGTATGTTTGCCAACCAAGGCTATAGGGCTCAGTCTATCCTGCTATTTACCCCTAGCTGGAGGGAAACAGATTCATACTTTTCTCAGGCTTATGGCCTTATTATGTTGAAACACTAGTTCCTGTACAATCACCAAAGTTAAGCAAGATTGAGCCTGGTCAGTACATAGATAGTTGACCATATGGGAATAACAGCTACTGTACGCCTGGATGTGTAGGTAGTGTAATGGATAATGTCTCGGAATTGTTAATCAAAGAGATAAGTTCCACTTACAGTTGTGTTCTTTATGCTCACTTATGCACAAATACTCTTGAGAAAGGTATGAATTCAACTCTTCTCTCCCAGCTATGGGTTAATTAGTGAAACTTGTATTACTAAAAACATTATCTAAAAAAAGAAATGAATAAAATTGGGTACAAAATATTTAGATTTGTGCATTATATGACTCATAGTGGTTGATATGCCGCTAAACAAAAACAACCAACCATACTTAATGGTATTTGTGCATAAATGAATGTAAAAATCCTGACTGGAATTGACTCTGTTTACATCTAATTCTGTTCATATTTCTTTCAGCCTATCTGCTAAGAATTCAAGTCATGTTCTTAAATCGACTTTCATCTGGATGTCATGCATGACCCCCAACCCATTTGGACATGTCTAAAACTCTCAACTGTATACAAACACTTTCTCAGATCAATGATTAAAAATAATTTTGAGCATATGGAGCCTGTGGGTTTTAGAAAGTATCGTTCCTCTTCAAACCTTGTGGACTGGTGCTACAGAATCACAAACAAGAACTTACTAAATTATGACAACCACATCACTTTAGTACTTTCAATGGAAGCAGCAACTAAAATGGATAGCATATGTAACTCAGAGAGAAAATAATAATATAATCAAGATGTTAACATTCTACATGACTTCAAACAAAAGGTTAGGAAGGAAACTCCCATCAATATTGGAAAGAGCAATAACAGTGAACTTGAGAAACCTATTTTTCTGAAAACTGTTTTAATAGAAAGATTTCATAAATTTCAACTGAAAGTAGCACCGGCTGTTTGGTCAATGAATGTTTCCTTATAAGTTAACAGCTAATATTACCATTACCATTTATATTTATATAGCCTAATCAGTTTCAGTCAATTTCTGTCTATCTTATCAATTTACTGACTGAAACATTAGTGAGTGTTCAAGACCAAATAAAGGTAGGATTTTGCAAACAGGTAAACTGACCCCAACCTCAGTAGTTCAATGCTACAGAATTATCAGGAAACATTTCATTTATGTACTTGTAAAATCTTGCATGCAGAGGCATATCAAAAAGTAAATAGACACCATTCAAATTAGTAAATCAATTATAATCATCAAAGTAGAGTAAACATTTAGTATTCTTGAGCACCTTCATTCTGGTAGGCATAGAAGAGACAAGATCTGCAGTATTTGTGGAAATTCTGTTCAAGCATAATGCAGAATTTGAAGCAGTTCATCATGGGAAGCAGGTTTCACCTATTTTTTACTCAGTGAAATGTCTAATAAAGCCTAGAAATGTTCAGTAGGGTTCATGCCTGGTGACTAACTTGTTTGTGGTAGAACTAAAAAAAAAAAAAATGAGGGTCCTTATTTACTTTTGATATGTCTTTGTATATTTGTTCCTCTTGGTCAATCAGTCTACTAATCTACTTGGTATCTTGCTATTTCAGTAGTAGTCACTTTTTTGTAGACTTTATCTTAGTTCAATTCTATCATAACATATTCACAGCTATATCTATTGTAGTTGTTATCTGAGATGGCAACAATTTTTTTTACTGCCCACATACTTTTAAAATACATGATACTCCCATGGAATACCTTTTGTTTTAAAAAAAAAAAACTCTCCTTGCTTTTTTTTTTTTTTTTTTTTTTCAGATATACACACACTCAGATTTTTCATCTATGTTTACATGTTATTAACCTAAATAAAGTGTTTGTTTTTTCTACCAATAAAACTACTCTAACGTTTTATTTTATTTCTTTTTGTTCTCCTTTCTGTCCAATTGTATTGTGACATAATTCACATGTCATTGTCTCACTAGTTCAACTGCTGGGCTCTAAAAGTGAAAACGAACTCCATAATTGAGCTGAGATGGCATTTAGATGAGAGTACAAATGGAACTCACTGGAGACTTCTTCCTTCCTTCCTTGCCCACAGATCACATTGTCCTTCTTGTCTGCGTTACCACAGTAATTTGCTTTCAGCCACTGAATAGCATACAACAGGCAATGAAATCTCTTAGAGGAGAGATAATTATTTCCAATATAAACCTTGCTATCAGATTATTAATTTATTTTTACAAGCAAATGTAATTGGTGAATGCAAATTGCCTAAAAATGATCCATCATTTGACTGCAAAATTTCTATGAATACCAAAATTTTGTAAATATTAAAAAAGTCAACTGATAGTTATATTTTATCAGGCTTCACATTACAAAGCATTTTATTTTATTTATTTTTACAAGGATGTTCATCCTGTACAATGCTCAAGAGTCACTCAAGGTAGATTGTTACAGAGTAAGATGCACAATTTATGGGGATATGTGGGGAAGATAACAGTTAAGATTGTAGTGATAGGGAAGCATCCTCTTGGGAGTTGATTACATAAAGCAGTGATTCGTGAGAAGCTGCTGCTTGAGTGAAACTTACATCTCCCCAGTGGAATATGAAGGGAATGAGGGTAGTTTGGTAATAGAATTTGATAAAATTTTTAATATTGGAAAAAGAAAATGAAATGTTTACAGATGAAATTCTTTCTTTTTATGTGCCATGTCCTTTCAGGACGTAGGCGATCATGGCTCTCCATCTCCCTCTATCCCTTGCAGCTCTCAACAAGTTCCTTCCCTCTGCTTCCTCCCCTAGACCATGTTCTATCATCCACTTGCTTAGGTCTACCAGGTATGTCACGTGTTGTTTTCCCTTGTCTCACTTTCCCTCTATTCAACCTGTGAGTATCAGATTCTTCAGGCTCTCCTTCCTCATTATGTGTCCCAGAAATTTCAGCTGCCTCTTTCTGATGTTAAGTATAAGCCTTCTCCTTGTTTGCAACCTCTCCAAGATCTCATCGTTGCTCATTCGCTTGGTCCATGATATCCTCAGTGTTCTTCAAGAGAGTCGCAGATGAAATACTGTGTTTTAATTTCTGAAATTTTCTGAGCTGAGGAATTATTATCATGAACTGATTTTTAAAAAAAATGTCTTTCAGATGTATATAGTATCTGGTAAAAAATAGGTTTTTATTCATCAAATGTCACATTTACCAGAGGTATACTGAAAAATGAATACGATGGAATATATTAAAAATAACAAAGATAAAGATACTAATTCTTATAATGCCATCTTTATTGATTGATTGATTTGTTTTCTGTGGCTTATCAACACTTTGCAGGTTATTTAAAGTTAGAAAATATTTTTATAGATTGTAAGAATTTTTTTTGTAAACAATAATGGTTTAGTGATACAAGTCTTACTAATTAACCCATAGATGAAGGGAGGAGATGCGAATTCATACCTTTCCCAAGGCTATTTGCATATAAATGAATATAATGAACCAAGCAGGAATTGAAACATTCAAGCACCTGATATTCCCAAGTGGTCATCCATCTTGGTACTCACCAGGCTTGACATTTCTTAACTTCAGTGATCATATGGGAACTAATGTTTTAATGTGATGTAGCCATAAGCCTGGCCTTCTTTAGGTTCCTGTTGTATTTGGTAATGTTCTTGGTATTTCAAACTACACACTTTTTTTACTCCACAGGACAAGTCGGTTCTTATTCCACTGTTCATGCTAGGAAATATTGTGTATTAGTTCATCTGTAAATTTATGATGCTGTTGATTAAACTTAGCCAAAGTGATTCAACTGAGATTGAACTCACAATCCTTGTCAGACATCAATACGTAACTAATACCCACTAAGTTTATTTATATTTATTATAAGTCTACTGTTCATCCTTGCTTCGAACATTGCTGCCACATCTGGTCTAGTGCTCCTGCTATATATTTAGAGATTCTTGATAAAATCCAAAGAAGCATATGCAATATTATCTTGCCTTCAGTCATTTTCCCACCACTGTAACATAACTTCCTTGTGTCTTTTCTATAAATACTTTCATGATGACTGTTCTGATGAACTCTCCTCTATGGTACCTAGACTTTATGAATTAAAACATAGTACCAGATTAGCCGCAAGATCTCATCATTTTACAGTTAAAATGGTTAGATATAACGATAAGCTAACTGTTGCTTCTATTGTATTTCTCTTCTGGCTTCATAGTCAACTTTGATTTTCAAAAATTGAAATTCAATGTTAATTGTTATCTTATTTCTTCTTAATTCTAATTCTTTTATTGTTCCCTCTTTTTAATAGCTTTTTTCTCATGTACTCTAACACTGAGTAACCCTTTGCATCTTAGTGTCTGTATTGCCTCCTTTTCCTGTTTTTGCCTCACTTGGCTGCCACAGTACTAATTTGTTGGCAACTTTATCATGCTTGATACAGTGTCCAGCTCGGTGCATCCTTCTTTGCTACACCTTTGATGTTACCTTTGGTAACTCACCATTTAATCCAGCATTTGATGTATGACTTCTCCAGGACTGAGCATTCTTGTGTAACAAACTGATCTTTATTCTGTAATATATTATAGAATGCTGCACAAAGGGTTATGTTGAGAATACTATGAATTAAATACATGAGCAACAACAAAGTTTTTGAGAAAATGAAAACAAAGAGGACATTTATACTTATCCAGAATACAAAAATGAAGTTTCTAGGGCACATAATGAGGAAAGAGGACTTTGAATATTTGGTACTCACATAACATATTGAAGGCAAGAGTGATAGATGAAAACAACACGTAATCTACGTAGTGAGCTTGAGTAAATGGATGGTGAAGTAAGGTTTAGGAAAGATAACAAAATACAAAATTTATTAAAAGCTACAAAGGAGAGGAAATTGTAAAGTGCCATGATTATCTACACCTTGAAGGGATACAACATATAGAAGAAAAAGAAAATCTCATTCTTATCTGTTTCATCAGAGATTTTATCACAGTTCACATCTCTGCACCATATAGTAAGACAAATTCTACTGTTACAACAAATAATTGTTTGACTATTATAAATTCACGCACACACACACACACACACACACTACAGTTCAAAACCTTGAAGCCACCTTCAGAATTAACATGGGATGAACTTGACAGAAAAGTGAAAAAAAAATTAAAAAGAGCTCTTAGAGTCATTGAAAAAAAAAAAAAGAATGGAATCAATTATCAAACTTATATTTTGAGAAACTTTTGCAATGAATGGCAAAATTTTGTGCTGCAGTAATCAAGACTAAAGGAGGATATTTTGATGATAGCAAAATTAATCATAAAATGCTCTTTTTTCTTTTTCTCATAACATTTCTGATTAAAAAAAATCATGTCTCACTTTTTTTTAACAATTTATAATAATTTTCTCTTATTTAAAGTAAAAAACAACTACTTTTTGGACCAATATAAAAATTACCATGGATGGCCTCAAACTTCTGAACTGGAGTGTGTGTGTGTGTGTGTGTATATATATATATACATATATATATATAAAATATACTAGCAGTATAACCCGTCTTCGACCAGGTGTTTCATTACTGAGAATTTTTGCTGTTCAATTGAAGCAGTTTAAGTTTAAAGTCAGCCCACCTGAAAATCAATATTAGTAACAATAATTGGGTGCAACTGAGGCACATCCATGAATGGGGGGGGGTAACAATTTGAATGGTGGGATGGCCTTGAAAAGTGCCGTATTTGCGTTCTCAATCTTGCAAGGAAAGAACCTCTTCAATGAACCGTCATAATAATAATATATGATAATTTTTATTTATAATATAATTTTTTTTATAATTCTACTCTCTGAATTGATTGTACACTGTTTTTTACAGACATTAAATTTTGCCTTTGATTTTTGCACAAAGTATAAAAATCAGTTTTTTAAAATTTTTCACCTTCAAGGTTGTGATGTTTTTTTCCAGCCAATTTGGACTCAAAACTGCCACTGAAGAATTATCTGTCAAACAAAAAAATTCCATCAAAATCAGACAAAAACTGTGGAAATACATAAACAACATTCGATCACACACACACACATTTTGAGAATTATATATAGGCTCGTGGTAAGGATATTCACTTTCCTACCATGAAACCCATGTTTGAATCTCACTATAGTCAATTTGTTAAGAAGGTGATGTTATCATTCTGGAGGAGCAATCCTAATATTTTCATCTAAGGAATAATATATGCCTGGATTGCAAAAGGATGTAGATAAGAATGGGATAGTCAACATAAAACCAGCCTCTTGCCCAATCCTCTCAAAATGACATTTGTGCTACATTTTGTCAAAATATTACAGAACAAATATCAGTAAATATTTTGATATTAAACTGATCTTTTTACTAAAGAAATACCAATTTTCTTTAAAAAAATGTTACAGGGTCTACACTACTGCAAACAAAAATTTAGGAAGGTCAACTCTCATCAATACAAGAAAGAACTATAAAAGTTAATGGACTTGAAATGCATATTTTCTAGAAAAACAGTTTTAAGAGTAAGATTTTATAAATTTCAGCCAATTGTAACTGTTCTGTCAATGAATGCTAACTGCTTCCTTAATGAGAATGGCTAATCATACCATTACCAGAAGTAAAATGTAATTTGTGTCTGCTTAGAACAGGAATATTTTTATGAGATCAATATATTTCTATAGTCAATTAATTCTGAAAGATCAGCTCAGTAAATAAATATTTGTCTTACAACAAAAATTAAATAAATACCATGTCCCTTTAGGACATAAGCAATCATGACTCTCCACAGATTCCTTTTATTTATCATCTGTGAATTTCCCTGTATTCTTGGTAAAGATAGTGGAGTGGTTTCCTATTCCTTTTCCATGGTTTTATATTCAGAGTAGTATTTCTTCTGGACTTGCTGATTGGCTCTTTTCATATTATTTCCTTTCCAAACATATGTAATCATGGCTCTCTATAGATTCTTTTACACTATTATCTGTGAATTGCCCTGCCTTCTTATGAAAGATAGTGGAGTAATTTCCTGTTGCTTTCTCCACAGTTTTTACTTCTGTTAGATTGAGCTAGAGAGCTCGGTTGACTCTGCTATTTAACCCATAGCTGGAGGAGAAGAGATTGATTCATATCTTTCCCAAGGACATTAATGCAAAAATGAATGCAACTTGGTTAGCTTGGAATTTGAACTTGGGTAACCAATTGATCTTTCCACTCCGATATTCTTTACACTACCTGCACATTCTCACAACAAATATACTTAACTCTTTGCAAATGTTTTGGTGATACAAATTCATTCAGTTGGAAGCAACTTTTAAAATAGCTCACAAGGCTTAAATTCTAAACAGAGTTGCTCATACCACTGACATGCAAATGATTTTGTTAAAGGAATGTATCCAACCTTGCCTTTGATTAAAAGACATTTCAGTTATTTTGACTATTGTCTGGTCACTAGGTGACTGAGGGTGATGCTGTGCAATTCTCCCTTATTCTAATTAAAATGATACATAAACCTTAATTGAAAATATAAAATACATGAAATATTGCTATTACATAAAATACTATTGGATCTCTATAACAAATATAATCCATATTATGTGGTCAAAAGAAATTAGCGACTCTGTTGTGGGACACAATTTCAGATTTGGGCTTTTCTTCCCTCTACACCGGTTTCTTGGTATTTATCATTGTTCTCTGCTTTGTATCTGCTTTGTTCCTTTGTTCTATCACAACTGCACGTATTGTACGATGTACCTTGACAGAACTCACTCTCTTCACCAAGATGGTCTACTTATGTTCGAGTCCCAATCACTTGCCTGGATCATAAACATGCTAGACATCTGGGCACCAACACACCTGGATGTCCCTTCTCAATTCTGTCCAACTACACTAATATTATGTAAAGTTGTTAATGACCCAATTTTTTGTGGGACAACAAAGAAGGGTCTCGTTCGACAGAACAACACACTTGCCATCTCTCAAATTGAAGTCCTACATGCCAGACAAAGACAAACTCTCTTTCATTGAGAATAAGGCAACCATCTCTGCCACTTGGGTTCTGGTTCACTATGTCTGCTACATATTACTAGATTGGTAACTAGGTCTCATCATTTTACTGTTGAATTAAGTAGATGTAACTGTAAGTCACGCCCACAGGAGATGCCTGCTCAGGTGTGATACCCAGAGTGTACACATCTCATCTATCCAGAAATCAGGGCAACAGAACGCCTCCTTGAGTCAGAAACATTGTCACGGTTTGAGACCTTAGGTACCAAAACAAGCTCACTCATTTATAAGGACTAAAAGACCCACTAAGAGAAGTGGGGAGACATAGGTTTCTCAGTGGTGCATCAGCATACCCTCATCCCATTAGATTTATTATTAACGAAAGTAAAATTAATCTGATGAGAGTTACTTTTTGGGGTCTAGGGTTGGCGGTGTTTCTCTATCTCGTACCAGCATTATTTGGAAGTTACTTAGGGAAATGACTATGGCATTAACTATAACTATTGTTTTAACTTAGTATGTCAAAATATCCCTTATCAGATTAAATATGAGAGGGGAATTCAGATTGGCCTTATCACATTCAAATTACTTGTATAAGATCATATACCTTACATTTAGGACTGGTGAATTTACAGCTACATTTTCTTTTATTAAAAGTTCATTTTGTTGATACCAGTGATGGAAATAAAGTATCATTTCATGGAAAACTAATTCAGCATGTAGAAATCATTCAAAATCATTAAATCAAGGAAGTAGGATAGATGGAAATAAAGGATCATTCCATGGAATACTACTTTCGTAAGTAAAAATCAAGTTAGGTAAGTCTTGGTTTTACACTGATACCATTTGTTTTTAAGATGAAGCATAAGTTGCTTATATAATTCTTACCGTCCTTGTTTTGTCTTGATTGCTTATATATATTCCTTACCAGCTTGAATTAAATTTAGAATTATTATTCAGATATTTTTTAGATCATATATAAATTATTATCAGTAATATTAACTCCTAATTAAAAGGAATTTACTTGGTGAGTCACACATTCCGAATTAACTGAAACCCTAAATACAGTTAAATTGTTGTAATTCTTACATATGATGCTACCATGTTAATTAGTTGGGTCATATTCACTTGTAATGGTGGACTTACTGTTAACAAGAAAAAAGTGGAAGTGACAAAATAACAAATGGAGGGAAGATATGATTGAGATAAGTAAGAGAGTTTTTATTTCCCATGATCTACATGATTCAAATATTTGATCATTCCAGGGTATAATACGAGGGTCATTCAATAAATAAGGTGAATTTTTCGGTATAAGGACTTCTAATACAGATAGAAGCTTACTTTTTTAAAAGTTTTTCAGCGTAATCTCCCAGCACTGTCATACACTTTTCCCATCTGTACACAAGCTTCCGTATTCCGTCAGCGTAAAAATCTTTGGACTGATGTCTCAGCCAGTCGCTCACAACACTTTTGACTTCATCGTCACTTTTAAACTTCGTGCCTCTCATGAACGCTTTCAAGGGACCAAACAGGTGAAAGTCTGAAGGGGCAAGGTCTGGGCTGTAAGGGAGATGAGGGAGCAGTTCCCAGCCCAGCTCGTTGATGGTCTGCACCGTTTGGGCTGCTGTGTGAGGCCTTGCGTTGTCATGATGCAAGATGACTCCTTCTGACTGATGACCCCTGTGTTTGTCTCAACAGATAAGCTCAAAGTCCTTGCAATGTCATCCACTGTCACCCTTCTGTCAGACTGAATGAGGTCATTGACTGATTCAATCACCTCAGGAGACCTCACTTCTGTAGACCGCCCAGGCCTGTCTTCATCCTCAACATTGCTCCATTCCTTCTTTAAACAATTTAGCCCACTTGTAGACATTTTTTTGGCTGAAACATATGGCACCATACACAGTTGACATTCTCCTATGAATTTCAACTGGTTTTCACCCTTCATCAACCAAAAACTTGATAACTGACCGCTGTTCAATCCTTGAGCCTTCTTCTTGGTCGGCCATCTTTGTTAATCGCCAAAACTCACAAAGTTTTTTTTTTAATCTGCAAAAGAAATTAAATCCATGTGAAAAAGAAGTAAAACAAAAAAATAAATAAAAAAGAGTAAGCTTCTATCTGTATTAGAAGTCCTTATACCGAAAAATTCACCTTATTTATTGAATGATCCTCGTATATCAGTCATTGGAGACTTAGAGTAAATATGTAAATAAAAACACTTCATTTATGTTTTTCTAAATAGATACATTTGTGAAAGAAAATTCTTTTCTGTAGATTGCAACTTTAAAAGATTGAACTGATAAACAATAAATAGCAATACTTGCCTGTTAACCATCACTCTATAAAAAATTCTATATATATATATATATATATATATATATATATATATATATAATGAGAAGATAAATAACAAATAAGAAATGTTTATCATTTCAACATGTTTCACTTTTATTAAGGCTTCATCAGAGAATGAAATATGGAGAAAAAGAAAGCTGATGAAGCTTTAATAAAAGGGAAACATGTTAGATTGATAAACGTTTCCTATTTGTTCTTTTCCTAATCATTCTGATAGATTCCAAACCATATTTGATCCCACCATATATATGTGTACATGGTGTAACAAAAATACTTTTGCAAATATTGTGGGTGGGTTCCTCACACCAAAACAAGGACAAAAGTTTGCCCCTGTATACATGGTATGGCAATTTTTAGTTGTAAAGTTCTGGAACTTGGGAATGTATCTTGTCAGAACATTTTCCATGGAAATAGCAATAGTACAAGAGGCTTGACATGTCCTGTGTGAAAGGGGCTGTAGGGTAGAAAATAATTCATCACCTACAAAATCAATGTAAATGTCTTTGAACTCTGTTGAAACTGGAAAAAGAGGATTGGGCAGCTTTTTTGCTTCTTCCCATCCTCATTACTGAGGTTTGGGAATGATTGTTAAGGTTTTGCATTCAGAGTTGTCATTCAAGATTTGTTACCAACAATGGCTAGAGAGCCCAGTCTACACTTCTATTTAACACCTTGCTGGGGAGAAAAGAGACAGATTCATATCTTTATCAAGCCTATTTGTGCATAAGGGCATGTAATGAACTCAAATGGAACTTGTTCTCCAATATCTCATTCCAAGCTACTACTCACTACACCAACCGCACATCCTTCTTTGTTCATGATTCTCATCACTAAAAATGTGACATTGTGTCCCACATCCTCTTCCGACTATTACTCAGAAGCTGATTACTGAGCCACAGTTCATCTACCTTCATCACATGGATGAAGCTGTTAGCCACTTGAAGGGTTATCATCAAGGTGACTAAAGAGTCTCATCTATCCCAGATTTGAAATCAGACTGTTCCTAGGCAGACTGTCAACCAAGGCTAACAAGCTCTGCCTACCTGTATAGTATGCAACACTCCATTTTTAGTCTGATGTCACTCCTGTAAAGAGAGAGCATGGCAGTGGGTGTTAGAAACTTTCTGGAGTGTAATGAACTGAGCATTTTTCCTAAATCTTTAGCTAAAGATCTCAGCTTTAGTCACTTTCTTACTGCCATAATATAGCTTACCTGTCCCTTTTCTATAAATATTTTCATGGTAATTGTTTCAATGAACTCTTTGCTATAGGTTTTATGAATTTAAGCCTCGTACTAGATTGGTGGCAAGGTCTCATCAATTCACAATTGAATTGGCTAGATGTAACCATAAGTTCTATGCTAACAGTTTCTTTAATATATATGCATTCCAGTGTAGCTCTGTGGTGAACATGAGTACCAATAGATACTCAAAGCAAGGAGCTTATTGATTGTGCTGTAATGGCTGTTATATCAACATGCATTAAAAAAATAAACTTTATCAAAATTTAGCATATTTTTGTTTTTTTAATTCTGATATTGAATATAGAAGAAAATAATCATATACATTTATTTTATACAAGAAGCAGTTATTTTGCAGTATAATTTAATTGGATGTGGCATGGTGGAGTAATGGATAGTGTCTCAAATTGAGGAATTGGAGAGCTAAGTTTGAATTTCAGTTCAATCCATTACATTCTCTTACATACTAATACCTTTGGGAAAGGTATGAATCCTCTTCTTCCCCCCCAGCTATGGGTAAATAGCAGAACAAACTGGGTTCTATAGCCTTGGATGGCAATTGGTCTACCGCAGAAAGAACTGGCAACCTATTGCAGGAAAAAATCTGCCTAATCAGTCATGTATTGAAAGATACATGATCACCTAAGTGTGTATAATGCATGGCACATAACTGACTGAATTCAATTGTGAATAATAGCTACATAAACCAAACTTTATACAGTGAAAATTTCAGATAAAAATTCAACTAATAATTATATGGAAACAAAAAAAGGACACTGATAGACTCAGAAAGAGAGAGTTGAAATCTTGGGGCCACAATATAAGGAAAAAATGCTTGGAAAATTTGATACTCACAGGACATTCTGAAAGCAAGAGGGACAGGGAAACATCAAGTAACCTAGCTAAAAAGCTTGTGTAAATGGATAGCTGAACAGGGAGTGGAAGGGATAGTAAAAAGACATTGTTCAGAGCTATAAAGGATAGGAAGCTATGGAGAGCCATGATCACTCACGTCCTGAAGGGACACATCACATAGAATAATATTAATAATTATGTGACTTATTGGTTGCTCCCTTATATGCATGCTGCATTTCAACTGAATTCATTGAGTAGTTTGATGTGTATAAGAAATTGAATGTCAAACATATTCTTTGTAATAAAAAGTATTTGTAAAAAAAATAGTATAAACCAAGTAATCCTATTGCTTTTACTGTAGCAAAAACACTAAATCTATGACCTATTTCTGTCTGGTTACTGCTGAGGCCAACAATCATTTTCTCAATAGAATTGAGCACAGGGGTATAGGAGGTTAGAAATCCTTCATTGGAAGACTAGGCAAGCATACAAATAGGCTTTCTAGCTTTTAGCTCATATAGCACTCTATCTAAATATACTTTTTGCATATGTTGATATGAGACACCAGATAAATGTTTATATTTATCAGCTGGAACCTGTATATTATTTCAGGGCTTTTTCCATTAATGACTATTGCTGTATGGGCAGCTGCAGCAGAGCCAGATGAAATCATCTGATGAACACCTTGCAGAACTAGAGATAGGCCAAAGAGTAAAAGATTGCAGAAAATGGGAAGTTCCATGTGAAATACTCCTTATAGAAATATATAGATAGATGTGTGGACATAGGAATCAACACTGCATGGTTACTGTCAGTTTTGTGCTTCAGGTGATCTTCAGATCAGTATACAGGGTGAGGCAAAAGTCATACACCATAGGGGTAATTTACTAAAAGTATAATTACACATGAAAATTTTATTTACTAGTTATTTAATTGTTATATGTGCTGTTCAAAATGTCCTCCTCCTTTTTCAAAACACATTTCAATTCTGTGCCTGAATGATTCATTATCATATCGGAGAGTTACCTCTGTCATTTTACTGCATCCATATTTAATTCTTTCTTTAAGTTCCTCAATATTTCTTGGGCGTGTCTGATAAACAACTGATTTCAAATGGTACCAGAGAAAAAAAATTCCAAGGGTGTGAGGTCGGGTGACCTTGATGGTCACTCAACAGGACCTCTTTGACTTATCCATTATTTCCCTGTGATGCACGACTTTTGCCTTGCCCTGTGAGTGTATGCAGCAACATTGAATTCTTTATTCAAAACCTGAGTAGAGCTGTTTAGGGACATTGTGGCACAGCTCTATGTATTCATTTCTTTCTAAAAAATGTTGATTGCTCCACAGAAGGTTTTAGCTGTTTTAGGAGCTGAACTGTTGGCTCTTCATCTGTCAAAGCTGATTGTAGAGTCCATCATAGTAGGCATTCATTTATCCCACAAGATAATGGTAGCACTCTCTTTGGTCAAATATTGTCCTTTTGTGAGCAGCATTTGGAGCAGCTCTACAAACCAATCTTTGCATGGCACTCTCTTCTGCAGGTGTGGCAGATGAAACTGGAATGAATGCCTGACATTGCTCTCTCTGCTTCCTTCACTGTCTTATCTTCAACAGTTTTGCCTTTTTCCGGCCCTTGTGACTTTGTATAGCACCAGCTGCTGTGATTGTCTGCTAGTTGTTTGCAGCTACCAGAGTCAATGCCCGTGTGTTTCATGTCCCTCTTGCAAACGTCCTTGAAACATAGTGTAGGGCAGCCTATCGGATAGTGTCCCATGGCCAGCTCACCGTATAAGATTTCTTTTGGTATAGTATATTACAGGCGATAGAGTAAATTCCTCCTCAAAGTTTTAGCTTATTGTTTTGTTTAATATTGACTAAGTCTTTTATTTTAGATATAGTAGTAACAAATTTTATGTTGAGTTTAAAGAGATTCTTTCCAATGTGATAAAGTTAATTGGTAGGACAATATATTTTTTGAACTTATTGGGTTTATCAGATTGGGTCGTTTTTCTGTTTTGGAATGTTTTATGAGCTTTTGTTTTGCATTGAATATAAAATAATTTAATTGCCTGTAATAATTGTCACAAAAAGTACATAGGAGAAACCTCAAGGAATCTAAATAAAAGATTATATGAACACAAAAGAGACATTTTACAAAACAATACATTAAATATATTGGTTGTACTCCTTCCCCCGTAACAATACTAACCACAATTTTCACATAAAAACTGTTACTCTGATCAAAGGAAAAAAGAATTCACAATGGCAAAAATATCTAGAGAGTGCTTTGATTGCAAGGTCATCTACAGTAAATTTGCACCTGAGTTATTACAACATTTTTGCCATTCCTGGCAGAACTTCTATTATCACAGTGTGGGGTATCTACTAACAAAAGTGATGGAAATAAAAAAAAATCTAAATGAAATCAGCTAGTTAAAAAGAAAAAAATTTAAATTTAAAATTTAGTCTGATGAAGTCCTAAAGGACAAAATGAGTCACAAGAAAACTTTTTCCGTTTTTCCATACATTTTCCCCCAATATTGTTCCTGATATATATTGCTATCTCATATATATATATATAAGTTTTATTTAGGTAGCAAGTATTCATCCAAACAAGTTTGATTAAAAAGGACTAACAATGTCTGTCTGTTTAATTTTCTATTATATTTTCCCAATTTTTGGATAAGGTGTTATGTATAATGTTTGAAATTGTGGATAAAATGTTCAGAGTTCATATTTTGTTATTTTTGTTCAAGTACTTTCAATTTTCAGTCATTATCAAGAACCGATGTGGTGTCTGTATGGTAGTTAGAATTCCTTTGTTTGCATCCTCGTATTCTTTGGCGAGCTGGATGCTTGAAATAGTCTAGCGTGACTTCATGTGTTTTCTGTCTACTAAAGAGTTCCTACCTCAACCGAGCGGGTTCTATTTATACTCACCCGGACATTACATCTGCTCCCTCCTTTGTATTCAGATTGTTTCCCTCTTCTTCTGAACTGCTGCCTGCATACCTTCAGGGTTTTATTATATGGCGTTTTTTATCGGTAGATTCCGGAGTTGCATGTAAAGGTAGTGATGTCTCTAGATTCAGGATCCAGTTCTATTTGGTGGTAATAAGAGTTTAGGTCAATTTTTGAGAAAACGTTTGCATTGCCAATTTCACTCAATAACTGTTCAACTGTTGGTATTTGATAGCGGGTGCAATTCACTGCTTTATTTGCCATGCGTAAATTGGCACATATTCTAATTTCTCCGTTTGGTTTCAGTACTGCTACTAATGACGAGACCCATGGAGTGGGTCCTTCCACTCTTTCGATGATATCCTTTTCTAGCATTTCATTGATTTTTTCCTCTACTGCTTGTTGGATATGAAATGGTGTCCGTCTTGGCGGTTGTGCAACAGGTATAACGTTGTCGTCTATTCTAATTTTAAGATGGAAATTTTTCATTCTTCCTAATCCTTCCAACGAGGGTAGGTGTCGATCTAGAATTTCTTTTGTTGATTTCGGGATATTTTTTGTTGTAATCGATTTCACCTGTGGGGTGGTGATAAACCCTAATTCAATGCTGGCCCGCTTACTTAATATGTTACCACCTTGATATGCCTTTGTAACGAATACTTTGTGGGATTTTTATTTTGCATTTGGTTCTGATAGAATAAGTTACACCATTAACTTATTTTATTGTTACCAAATGCACACAAATTATAAACAGGATGAAAAAACAATCAAAAATATAATTCACCAGTACATATTACTCAATGATCTTAACAAACATCTAAGATTTATCATCTACTATAAAAAGTTTAAAACACCTAGATAAATTATTACCAACAGCCCTGGTCACCATAAATCTCCACTATCTAAAAATAATGTTGTGTATGAATTCTTATACTCCATGGGAGATTGCATCCCCAACACTAATATTCAAAAATAACATTAAATACTTACATTGGGTGCATATGTACCATACTCTCTCACAGATTGACCAATCACCTGTCAAAACTCAGTGTAATCTGTGCACACATCTACTAGAGTATCATGAACAATCAAAGTACAACTACAAGGGTCATTCAATAAATAAGGTGAATTTTTCGGTATAAGGACTTCTAATACAGATAGAAGCTTACTCTTTTTTATTTTTTTGTTTTACTTCTTTTTCACATGGATTTAATTTCTTTTGCAGATTAAAAAAATCTTTGTGAGTTTTGGCAATTAACAAAGATGACCGACCAAGAAGCATGCTCCAGGATTGAACAGCATTCAGTTATCAAGTTTTTGGTTGCTGAAGGGTGCAAACCAGTTGAAATTCATAGGAGAATGTCAACTGTGTATGGTGCCACATGTTTCAGCCAAAAAAATGTCTACAAGTGGGCTAAATTGTTTAAAGAAGGAATGGAGCAATGTTGAGGATGAAGACAGGCCTGGGAGGCCTACAGAAGTGAGGTCTCCTGAGGTGATCGAATCAGTCAATGACCTCATTCAGTCTGACAGAAGGGTGACAGTGGATGACATTGCAAGGTCTTTGAAAGACATAAAGAACAAACACAGGGGTCATCAGTCAGAAGGAGTCATCTTGCATCATGAGAACGCAAGGCCTCACACAGCAGCCCAAACGGTGCAGACCATCAACGAGCTGGGCTGGGAACTGCTCCCTCATCCCCCTTACAGCCCAGACCTTGCCCCTTCAGACTTTCACCTGTTTGGTCCCTTGAAAGCGTTCACGAGAGGCACGAAGTTTAAAAGTGACGATGAAGTGTTGTGAGCGACTGGCTGAGATATCAGTCCAAAGATTTTTACGCTGAGGGAATATGGAAGCTTGTGTACAGATGGGAAAAGTGTGTGACAATTCTGGGAGACTATGTTGAAAAAAAAAAGAAAGTAAGCTTCTATCTGTATTAGAAGTCCTTATACCAAAAAATTCACCTTTTTTATTGAATGACCCTCGTATCAACATAAGACAAATACTAGTAGATAATACCAAAATGTTTTACAGCACCTAATGCAAAGAAAGACTCAAAACTATAGAAGCTATTATTATACAAAATAAACAGCCCACATTAAATAAAATATCATTCGCTGCAGGAGATGGTATCTTGAAGTGCATATGATATAATTAATGTGCACACATACTAGCATTATAAATTTAAAAAACAAAATAAATAAATCGCATTCTTTTTGTGAAGCCTTGTTCTCAATAGTCATTACATATAATATTCTGCTAAACTCTTTCAAATATCCAGCTTTCCAAAGAATACCAGGATGTACACAAAGGATTTCTAACTACCACACAGACACCACATTAGTTCTTGATAATGACTGCGAAAATTGAAAGTGTTTGAACAAAAATAACAAAATATGAACTTTTGGCTGTTTATCCACAACTTCAAACATTATGCTCAACACTTTATCTAAAAATTTGAAAAATACAATAAAAAATTAAACAGACAGGCCATGTTGGTTCATTTTAATCAAACATGTTTGGAGATATATGAGAGAGATAACAGGAATATAGAAATCAACACTGCATGGTGACTATCAGTTTCATGCCTCAGGTAATCTTCAGATCAATATATATATATATATATATATATATATAATATCCCCCCCCCCATTTATACACGGGGGATTATGTTCCAAGACTCTCAGCAGATATCTCAAACTGCAGATAGTACTGAACAATATATATCCTTTTTTTCCTCTATTTAAATAACTATGAGAAAGTTTGATTTATAATTAGGCATGATAAGTGGTTAATAATGATAAGTGATAATAAAATAAAACCATTATAACAATGTACTGTAATAAAATTCATGCAATGATTAAAAGATTTGTTCTTACTTTAACAACCTTGGCTTACAAATTTTTTATTTCTTTCTATATTAAGTTAAGAACTTTCACCTTTTTTTTTTTTAATAAAAGGAAGCATTTTATGGCCATCTGAATTTCTGGTATCAACATTTTTTCACTTTGACATTGTTATTAACCCTTTAAGGCTAGAGCACCTGTTATACTCCATTACAATTAGATCTCATTTTGATTCATTCTGCATGCTGGCCGGATGTGAATGCCATGAAGGCAGAAAGCGAAATAACAAAAGTTGTTTTCTGTGCATTAGGCTCCACACATCACATCCAGTCTATGAAGTGAGCTCCTAAAAATGGCCAATACCGATCATTCCAGCCGGAGAGAGAGAGATGTCCCTGGGGACTACCAGATCTGCTTAAAAGCAGGTGCCTGAGAATGACCTGGACAGAGCTGTTGCACAGCTCATTCGCTGGCCATCACACAGTGCATTACTGCTGCTACCACCAATATAACCTTGTCATCATGACAACACAGTTGCGGCCTGGCTATCATGCAGGGCACTGCTGCTGCCACCATTGAAGACTTCGTCACCACCACTCAACATGACTGCACTACTCAACAACCATCACCACTTCATGGCTTGACCAACCCCCTCAGTTATCCAGCTTTGACTTAACACTTCAACCTCAACTCCACTCAGCAGAGCTATCCAGCTTCAACTTGAAACATCTCAACCTCGATTTCTCCCAGCTACAAGACTACATCATTGTCAACCCCCACCATAACCTCATCCTGCTTTGGCTTTGTTTACAAGGAATTCCCCTCACAGACGACACCAGTGACCTCAGCTCCACAGAACAGGCCTACCAACCCCCACTGTCACCTTGGCCTACCTCATTTACAAGGCATTCCCTTCACATATGACACCAGCAACCTTCGTTCCACAGAACAGGCCAACCAACCCATGCCATCACCTTGGCCTACATCAATTCTTTTTCAAGGCATTCCCTACACAGTCAACACCAGTGATATCTGCTCAACAGAACAGGCCTACTTTGACTAGTTTATAAAGCGTTCCCTTCACAGTCTACACCAGTGACATTCATTCTATAGAACAGGCCTACCAATCCTCGCCGTCACCCTGGCCTACCTTGACTCATTTACAAGGCATTCCCTTCATAGTCAACAACACAACCTCTGTTCTCCAGAACAGGGCTACCAAGAAAGATCTGAAAGAGAAATCAATTTATTTTCATATAAAATCAACTTGTAATACTTCATTTTCGATGGCTTTTTGAGATATATCAATTTAATTATGTCCTGTGAGTATCAAATTCTACAAGCCTTCTCATTGTGTTCCAGAAGTTTCAACTGTCTCTTTCTGATTCTGAATATAAGGTGACCTTTTTGTTTCCATTTTCCTTCAAACTTCCTCATTGCTTACATACTCTGTCTATAGTATTCTCAACATCCTTCTGTAGAACTGCATCTATGTTGCCTTCAGTCTTCTTTTTCTCTATGTCATATAGGAGGATTGATATTACATAGCAATTATTAATGAGGTTAAATGGAAATGGTTAAGTCTAAAATATCTAAATTCAGTCATCACAACTAATATTAGTACTTGTTACACAAATCCAGTAATGACTAGACATAATTTTAAAAGGTGTTGAATTATCAGATAGCAAGATATCACTGGTGTACCTTGATATAATAATGTTTACTAATTTACAAGTTGTAAACTTTTTGGAAGTACTTACACTAACTACAATGTCAGTGGAATTGTCATCATTGGTCGACTGAACTTGCTTTGTTTCAATGACTTTTGCTTTGGTATTATTAGTTACTTTGTTAAATTTATCAAATCAACAACTACAGGGCAATATTTATATTGCTAAAATTTACAACCTGAGTCAAGAGAGAAAATGATTTATAAAAAAAAAAGAAAAAGGATATAAATGTTTAGTTTCATTTATGAAATAAAGTAGAAATAGGCTTTTGAGAAAATCTGATTTTGGGAATGTGCATTCTTTCAGAGGATAACTAGAACCTTGTTGGGCTGTGGTTCCGTCTGTGGCGGATAAGATCATGGTTTCTTCTGTAAAAGTGTACACAGGTTCAAACCTTGCTGGAGAGTATATTTTCCCCATTTTTTCTTTAGTGTACAGACCAGTAAACATAATACACATAGCAAGACAATTATTTTGAATATAGGTATCTACTAAAAAATAACCTTTGTTGTAATAAATATTGAGTATACTTAAGCAGCAATTGTTCTTTGAAACAAGTTTTTTTTTTATCATTTCACTGCAAGCAAGATGGAAATGCCACTAGTATGCAAGAAGTTACAAGGAGTGAAAGTGAAAACAGAGTATAAGGAGGATTGAGGAAAAGACAAAAGATTAACGGGATTCAAGAAGATGTTACATTTAAATTGTAGTTATCAGGGAGGCAAGTAAACAGAAGGGAGTTCCACAGTGGGGAAGTGCGAGAAAATCTGTTGGAGTAGAATTGATGGTTGCATTTAGCTATTTCAACAGTAAAAGGGAACTCGATGCCAATCTAATAGCATGCTTAAATTCATGTAGTCGGGGGTGGGGAACCAGGGAATTTTATTGAAAATGACAGACATTCTGTCTATTCACTTCATCTGTCACCTTTTCTAAACTTCAAATAACCTTTCTCAAACCTAGCTGTTGCAGATGCCAAAAATATCTCAAATCAAGGCCATGTCCAAGTTTTTGACTCCCATGAGTCATCTTCAGGGTAGTGAGAAAAAGTAAAGTGAGGGAAACAACATGAGAAGTGTTTTAAGTAACTCATTTTTTAAAGTATCATTATAAATCAAAACATCATAAAAATGTGTGTCAGTCACATTTTTTTATCATTTCACTCCAAACAGGGTAATAAAGCCAGTAAGACACAAATTGTTGCTGCGTGTGAAAGAATATAAGAAGAAAAACATTGAAGAGAGAAAACATTGAAAGAACAGGAAAATAACAATTGACATTGCATTTAAATTTTGAAGATCAAAGTTGACAGGAAAGCAAGAGGCTGAAAGAGATTTCCTCAAGCAAGAAGTGCAAGAAAAGAAACTGTTAGAGTCTGTCTATATTTCTGAGATGAGGTATTATGTACAGTATTTACATCAGTCGGACTATTGTCCTCATCTTTGTCGCCATCTTTGTTAGCATAGAACTTACTGTTATATCTAGCAATTTCAACTGTAAAAATGATAAAACCTCACTGCAGATCTAGTATTGCACTTAAATTCATAAAGTCTAAGTACCAAAGAGGAAAGCTCATCACAACAATTACCTTGAAAATATAGAAGCTACATTACAATAGTGGGAAAATGACTGAAGCTGAGATGTCAGGTTAGGATCAATAACATTGCAGTTTCTTTGGATTTTATCAAGAATTTTTAAATACATAGCAGAAGCATCAGACTAGATGTTGCAGCAATATAGATGAATGGCACACTTAGAAATGATTGATTCTGGCTAGCTAGATTCTATCTAGCACAACAGTGAACCAACTTTTCTAAGAGCACACCTAGCAATTGATTCAATATATCAATATAAAATGACATTTTTTTTTCATATGCATTGAAGAATAGAAGGCTGGTGACTAGTTTTTTTCTTTTTATTAAAGTATGGTTGATCATTATAGAATGTCTATCCTTTTTAATAAAACAAATATTTATGAATAATTAGAATTATATGAATTTGTATTGAAACAAAGATTGACTGTACACTGCTTATCTCTAAAATATGATGATATTTATTCCAGTCAATAACTAATGTTTGATCTACTTCAATTTTTTATCTATTGCTGTTCACTTCCAAAATTATATAGAAAGAGTGAGAAGTGGTTGGCACAAATGAATTAAAACTGCAGTCTATTTTTAATGCATTTATCTCAGACCTACTTACCTCCAGCATAACAGTCTTTCTCCTAAATTTGGATCTCTTTCAATAAATAAATTAAATTAAATTTAACAAAATGAAAAAATAATATAGCTCTCAAAATATCTACTGAATTTATTTTATTACTTTCTTATATCAACTTTTAATTGAAATTTTTCATGAGGATCTAGGAGTATTTTATATCTTTAAATGAAAGAGAAGAGAATCTGCCAGATCTTTATGTATATAGGTTTGTAGTGGAGTTACTACACCTTGCTGGTAGGTTGCTTGCTAGGTGCTGTTCTATTTAGGACTATATAAGGAAAACATAAACTTTCTCTCTACTCTGAGATTTAGTAGTGACAAAAGGGAGCTTATCTCCACTGGGAGAGATTTCTTTCTCAAGGCAAATCAATTACTTAATTTCAAACAAACCACATGGACATCACTCATATGCATACTATGGCGAAGTACATACTTTCCATTTTTTGTTTTGGGGGGAAGCTTTCTGTATATACCTAAAATATAATTTTCTCTTTCTCTTCTTTGTATGCTATTTTATTCTTTATATAAATATGTATAAAACTCCTCGACATTGAATTCATTTCTTTGGAAAATCTTCATCCTCATCAGCAACAAGTCATAACCTGTTTTGTTCCAAACAGATCAGCAATTGCATCCATTATAATCCTGTAGCACTTCATTGCTAAAAGTTAATATTTGAAATAGAATCTATTTTGTAATAACTTGTTTCAATATTTGTAGATACAGTTTGTTAATCCTTTGCTTGGTCAGGCAGAAATGAGTTAAAACTTAATACCATTCATCTTAAATATTTTTCTATGTCTGTCAATATACAAATGGAAAATAAATTTACATCATACTACTGATTTTTACTTGAGTACAGTAAATACATGCTTGGAGTTGGTATATATGATAATCTTCAACTATCTTGTGATATAGTAATATTCTTACCAGTTCACCATCTCTACTTGTGTTTCAGATGATGATATATGATGCAATAAGTTTAAGGGGAGTAAAAGAATCCACTGTAAATAGATGTCATGCTATGGGGTGAAAATATTCATCTTTTCTTCAATTAGAGATGAACTTTAAGAGGCTGGATGATCATTTTGTAAAATTTTTGTACATGTTGAATTTGATCCATTGCTGATGCTCTGATGGTCAAATAAACATTCCCACACTTTTAGACAGGGTTCTGGATGGCCACATAGTACAGATGTTTGCTAAAATTGACATATTGTAAAGGCACAAGTTTACAGACTTTACAATATTCACAGAACTGATATACACAAATATGCCTCCTCTTGGAGTGTCAACATGGACTCTTTGAAATCATTTACTTCCAGCAGGACTATGGACATATTTATTTCTAGCCAGACTTCTACTTTCATCTTCATACCATTATGTATGTCTCTAGAATGTTACCTGAAGGATCAAATGGTGTTCAGTAGTATTTTGTGACAAGCACAGGTTCTGACATGCAAGTAATGGTTGTTTGAGTGTGTGATATAGACCTGAGTATCTACATCTTCCTGGTTGTGTTGACCATGATAGACAGGTCCAACTCCTGGTAGCATTGTCCATTACTCCCACAGGCTTTGGTGTTTGTGGTAGGAACACTGCTATATATCTCTGCTTCATAGTATTAATAAAAAAAAATGCCCTCAATGCAGACATTTAGGAATTGTTTATTTTTATGAAGACTTTGGGCATGTGTCTCAAGCCAAACTTTCATTGAGACCACAATACCATTATGCACACCTAGTTGCTTCGCAAAAAGATCAAATAGTGGATTGAGTGGTACACTTTTGTATTTAGTGATGAGAGCAGGTTTTGCCTTCATGCAAGTGAGGGCCATTTACATGTACAGCCATGACCTAGAGATCAACATCTTTCAGTGTTCACTTATCAGTGTTATTGTATTCTTCATCTGTATGACAGAGTATAGGCCTGTGTTAACACCCACAAATGATATAGAATGTATTAATATACTGTTGTTTATTTTGAAACCTGTGTACATATTGATTTGTACATCCAGTTATATTACATGTACACTTAATCTTGAACAAATTGAAACATATTCAAAGTCTTGCAATTTTATTTTTTGTCAGTTTATCTTAGAAATAAAAAAAATACTTAGAAAAATATAATTTTGGGGCTGAGGAGTTATTTTAATTTATTTACATACAGACTATTGCCCTCATCTTTGTTGTTGTTATCAAAATGTTTTGGGCCATTGTGCACTTCGGCATTCATCAGGTGTATGTCAATCAAGTTACCTGTTTCTTTCTTTTTAAATTGATGGTCTATATTCAAGCAAGAAACAGACTGTTGCCACTTGGTTTTAACCTCAGTGTCTACTTTTATATTGACATCTGCTCTGTCCCTGATATTGATCACTTTTGCCCATAAATACAGCATACTTTAAAACTATAGTTTTATCATATGTAGATATTGTCTACTTGGTGAGTGAGATAGTTGTGTATATCCCGTTAGCATCAGTGGTGAGCATTTGAGCCCAAGCAAAAGTAATGATTAATGTGCTGATTTTTTAAAGCAAGTGAGGACCTCCCAATTGAGAAGATTGGCACAACAGAAACCAATTTCCTCACTATTTGGCTTGGTGCCAAACTAAGCCAAGTTCAGACATCAAACAAAGCATTTTTTACAAAACACAATTTTTATTTTACAACAATTGGAATGCAAATTCTTGTTACTCATAAATTTAATATTTGTTGAAATGTGATTCTTGATCTAAAATGTCACTCTTCAAAAGAATATTCCATGAAGAGACATTTTTTTTTAATTTGTAAGACTTTGAATCTATACAGTATATGTGTGTATAATTTATCTTGAAGAAATAGGATTTTAATCAAAATTAATATTCAAAATAATGATATCATTATCACAGGATGAAGTTAAAAGAAATTAACCAATTTAAGTGCCTTATAGTGATCCAAAAACAAAAAAGCAGTTTATAAATTTCAGTTTGAATTTATGGGATGCAGAGTTATCATCAACATTTATATTATTTACATTCGGACTAATGTCTTCATTTTTCTTGTTATTATCACAATATTTCACCCATTGTACCCTCCAGTCTTCTTTAAGAGACTTTTGATCCAAGTAACCTTCAGGGAATTTCAAACTCAAACCTTTATTTAATCTATGAGGACAGGATGTTCTTGTTCCACTTTTAATGTCTCAGGATATTTTGTCTTATACTATTATTTTTTTTTTAAAGTATTGCTAACTTATTTCTTGCCCTGCTTCCACTAAGTCTGAACCTATACAGTCTGTACTACCCAATCCACAGATTGGACTCACAATTGCTAAGCCAACAAATTTACAAATTGAACTATTGAGTGGATCCCAACTAAAAATAAAATTTATTCAACTTATAATTTATGGAGAATTTACACAGCATTTGAAAATATGCATGATATTAGTCTAAGGTTTCAGCTTTTAAACATGTATGGTTATTAAGTTATTAGAAATGTTATACTCTTCAAGTAATACACATTCAAATACAGCCTAACATTTTTGTTAAATGTTTGTATGTATTCTTCAGTTAGTACTAGGTCTATGCATTATGTACAAATAAAAGACTAAATAAGTTTTCAGTCTGAGTAAAAGTCTGAGTTTAATTATTACAAGGACTCATTAAGAAATCTTACTATGCTTAGTTTTTTGCATGACAGTAAATAGACTGTCTTCAAATGAAGAAACTTGGCTAAAAAAAAAAATTCATATTTTTTTTGTAAAATCACTTCAAGAATTTCTCAATGTAAAAATTTGGCACTTGCATTTTATCTTTGTTCTTTGCCTTTCTATTTTCTTCGTGGACCAGTTGAATATTTTTACAAGGCTAAATTTTCATCCTTTCAACCTTTCATGAGACCACCAACTAATTGTCATTGCTCTTTGAGATGCTATTAAAAATATATTTAGTATGACCTTTAGATTATGAAACCAACAACCAACAGGCTGATTTTCAGAACCACTTTTCAGCACCATGAGTACCTGGTCTGGAACTGATTGTCTTCATTTAATATCATTTGTGCTCTTCAAAATAGCTGACAGTTTTGTTAACAAAAGTTAAAACTTTCAAACTTATCAATATCAGACTTCCATATAATACAAATAGGATTGTCATCCTCAATTATATTGACCTGCTTTTCTGGGTACAAATCATTCCATATTAATTGGTAAAGGTAGTCATATTAGAAGCTGATAGAATTTTTCATCGAGAACAAAGAAAACAGAAATAGATTGTATTTCATTGAGAGTAGAATATTGCTCAACATGAAAATGGTTGCCTTCAATGATAAAACACTAGAATATTTTTACCCATCCTCATACTAAAAAAAACTTTCAACAACTTTCAGAAATTATTGAAGTCATAGTCAGCTAAACAATACTTGGATTTTAATTAGTAACTACATTTTTTATTGATCTTTTATGACCTTTAAATAAGAAAATACATTTGCAGATTCACATTTAGTCAAAATTGTTTTACATGAATAATCTATAAAAGTGTTAATATTATGTATTTTAATTCAATATAATAAAAACTTTTGTCCTGTTTATACAAAATCAATGATGTTTGTCTGTTTTGCAGGTGGAGGGAATGTGCAATGAAAAGTACTGTTTTTCTGACTTTAAATCCCATGGAATTTAATTTTTACAAGGGGATGTAAAAAAATTATTGGCTTGATCAATTTTCCAAAATTTGAACAAATGACAAAACAGAATTTTTTTAATTCCTTCTTTTTTAGCATTCCAAACACACTAAATGCAGGGAAATGTTTGGATTTAATAAAAATTGCATTCTTACACATTTTTTTTTTTTTTTAAGCTTATCACCCCAAGCAAGGCTGGAGGCCACTAGCACGCAAGGGGTTACAGAAGATTTGGAGCAAGAGCAGATAGGAATGAAAGGTGAAAGGATGTGGAGAAGGGAAGTGGATAGATCAAGGCAACTGGAGATGTCGATTGATGTTACACTTAAATAGTTGGAGATTGTATTTGTCAGGGAAACAGGAATAAGGAAGGGAGTTCCACAGGCGAGATGTGTGAGACATGAAGCTATTGAAGTAGAAGATACATCTACATCTAACAGTTTCAACAGTGAAGGGGTGGGAACGGGATGCCAGCCTCGTGGGACGTTTAAATTCATGAGGCCTAGGAACCAGCGAAAGCAGCTCCTCGGAGCAATTACCATGAAAGTATTTGTAAAAAAGACAGAGCAAGGCAACGTCGTGTCTGTGAGAGAGCGACTGCAGACGAGATGACAGATCAGGGCGAATTACATTGCATATCCGTCTCTGGATCTTATCAAGAACCCTGAGGCAAACAGCAGGGGCTACAGACTATATATGGCAGCAATACTCCATGCAAGAGTGAATGGTTGATTTATAGATTTGGAGGATCGATTCCAGGGAGAAAAATTTCCTGGCTCAGCACAGGGAGCCAACTTTCTTTGCGGTGAATGATGCAATTGACTCAATGTATTTGTTCCATCTCAGATCAGTGGCCAGCGTGAGACCGAGCAGCCGCAGAGAGGAGCTCTCGAGAAGTTGGTCCTCAGACATTCTAATGGGATGCAGGGATGGATTCTTGTGGTGGTTAATAGAGAGCAGTTTTGTTTTAGAGGTGTTAAAGTTAACCATCCATTTCTTGCCCCAGTTCACAACCGATTGGAGGTCCTTTTCTATTTGAACTGCCAGGTTAACTTTGTCAGCATCACTAGATTTGTGTTTGAGGCAGGAGTAAATTGTGGTGTTGTCCGCATAGATGCTGACTTGGGAGTCTATGGCGTCAGGAAGGTCATTTATAAATATGAGGAACAGAGTAGGGCCTAGGATGGAGCCTTGAGGAACACCTGCATTAGTGGGATAGGAGCTAGAGATGAATCCATTGAGAACGACCTTCAATTCACGGTTTGACAGGAATGATTGTATTAGGTCAAATAATTGACCTGTGATACCATAATCCTGGAACTGAAGAAAATGGCCGGCATGCCAAACTCTATCAAACACTTTGGAGATGTCTAGGGCCACGGCACGAGCTTCACCGTTATTATGAATAGCTTGGTAGTCAAATTCAGTGATGGCTGTTAGCACATCGGCTGTAGATCGGGCAAAGCGGAAACCATACTGCTTGTCTGAGAGCAGATCATGGGATATCAGGTGATCAATCACTTCGGTCTTGATAATGACCTCGAAGACTTTGCCAAAGAGGGGTAACAGGACGGTAATTAGAAGGGTCGGAGGGGTCACCAGAGTTCTTAAAGACAGGAACAATGGTTGAGGACTTCCAGCAGTCAGGAAAACAAGACTCCTTGAGGCACTGGTTGTATAATTTAGAGAGGGCAGGTGCCAGTTCAGGCGCGCATTTCTTCAGGACAATGGCTGGTATCCCGTCACCACCAGTAGCCTTGTGGTGATCTAAGTTAGAAATAATGCCCAATACCGACAACGGGGATATGTGCAATCCGTACCACATATTTGAATTTTAAATTTAGGTATAGAATATCAAGTAACTTATATAATTTAATAGCACAAAAAGTTATCAGCAGTATAAATGTTGACATCCATTTATGAATGTATATTCTTGTTCATTATTTACATTATTATTACAACGTTTCGGCCGTTGTATGCTCCGGCCTTTTTCAGGTGGTTGGAATGTCGAACTGAACCCTTTATTTCGCTCACTGGGGGAAGACTGTTCTAGTTCCACGTGCCATGTTTAATGGATGTCAGTTATCAGTTATCTCCTGTTAATTTTTCCCTCTGAAAGTTCTTCACTGCTTTATTGAACTCACACTCTTTGGGTCCTGTCACTGGATCTAACCAATGCTTTTATCCACTGTTCCATGTGTCCTTGAGGACATCTGTATATGAATTTCTGGGTATTATAAACCTAATGTCTTCAGCAACCATTTTTACCAGTGCTCATATTGCAATTTTCGCTGTTATCATACATATTTTTACCGGAGCTCATATTGCAACTTTGTTGTTATTATCGCTTTTCTCTGGCACTCCTTATTACTGGTTCCCATATTGTATTCATTTCTATGCTTGGTCAGCTCGGGAGATTTTTGTGGCCTAGCATATGTGCTGATTCCTTAAGTTTACGAATTTTCCAATGGTGTTCCTTGTCTATGATCTCAACCTGATCCCACAGAGGGCGGTGATCTCCCTTCTCTCTCCATATGTTGTCAGCCACACCTGATTTTTCCACTTCCCCTCATGTTACGGCTTTCTGGTGTTCTTGAAGCCTCACCTTAAGGGGGCGGCTTGTCTCTCCTTTATATTTCTTTCTCTAGCTGCATGGGATAGTGTGTACAAAGTCTTTAGTCATGTTCTCCTCTATGGGGGGGTCTTACTCGGGAGAGATATCTGCGAAGTGTCATCAAGCTTTTGAAGGTTGTCCTGATGTTATATGGACCACTGATCCTTTGTATTTTCTTTGATAACCCCTTCACATAAGGCAGGCAGACTGTTTTCTGAGTGTTCTTGTCCTCCTCCTCTTGTACCTGCCTATTCCAGTTTTAGGGGGCTGCTGCCATGTACCCAGGGTAGTTGTTACACTGTAGCGTACTACTTATACTGACCAATTCTTTATCTAATGTCTCTGGGTCACCACTTATGTTAATGTATTATTTTCCCCATTGTTTTTATTTGTTGACTGTAATAGGGTTGATATTAAAAAACAGAAATTAAAATGCATAAAACATATATTGATAACAACAATAAAAATTTGGGACACATGTTGGCATAAATAACAAGAATTTGTATTTTCTTTTTTGTGATGTGAATTACATAATATTGGTATGGTGTGTGTAAAAATATTATCAGTGTCTGTTTTGTTTAAAAGTCAGTGCTTACTTGGTTTGGTTCTGAGAATTTCGTTTGTCAGTATTGCATTTGAAATCCTCTGTTTTCTATCTTCATGGAGTGCTGGCTAGACGTGTGTTTCTGTACTGCTACTTATCACTAACTCCTGCTATGGGTACCCTAGTTTACTCTACTGTTCTCTACTCTACTGACCCTCTTGTGGTGAAAGGGTTGTTTTTATAATGATGAGGGTTAGAATGATGAAATATCCTTTTTTGTCATCACTGATGGCAAGGTTATTTTTAGAATGATGAAATATCATCATCATTTTGGACCATAACATAATGGATTTTTAAGTGATGAAATTAAGATTTCAGGTAAAAATAATCTTTTGTACTTTCTGTACATGTACAAAACAAACATGATTACTAATTACAAAAAATATACAAATGCAGGACTTTTTGACATTTTGAATAATATTTTTACTGAGCATGAAACACCTAGTAAGTAATCCACGAATGAAGGTGCTACTGTGACAATCACTAACAAAAACAGGTGCCACATAGGCTATATATCCCAGGGTAAATGAGGTCACTTACAACACCTGCACATCTCCCAGGAACCTTCTCGGGGCTTTCTGAAATTTTCCATTTGTGGCATGTTATGCCAGCACCTGAAAAACTTTTGGATTTTGGAATTTCGGATAAAGGATACTGCTGTGTCGTGTATTTGTTCTCATAAGTCCACAGTGTAGTCAAGGGAAGGTAATTACCTCCCAAGTTTAAAAAGCTTCCCACTTATATACAATTTAATTTGCATATCACCTCATCTCCCAGAACCTTAGAGGCTTGATGCCCTTGGTAGATCTATTGCTTCTATAAACCACTCCAGTAAGTGCACTGCTTGTCTCATGGTGCTTGTCTAGATTTCTCTTTATGGGGTATCTCACCAGATTTTCTTCACTTGAACTCTCCTCATGTTCCTCATTATCACTAGACACACTCATTCTCTCCTCTCCTTCACCCACAAAATCTTGGTGATCAGCCTGATTCCTCTCTTCAGCACCAGGCTCTTTCTCCATTTCAATATCTTCTGGCTCTCTTCATAACCTAAACTGGTCTTCATGAGCTCACATGCCCTGTTTATTTTTTGTTAATACTACAGTATTAAATCCTTTTTGCACTACAAATTCTGCTTTCTCAGGACTTGAATCCTTGTTTCTCTTGTACCATACATTCTCATTTGTTGTGTGGGACATGGTTATTGGGGCTCTAATCTGCCTCCCTATCAATGCCGAGGGGCTTTGGGTTCTACCTACATATGGGATGGCCCTGTAACTTAAAAGAAATTTTGGTAGATAACTTTCTAGGTTGCAATTCCCTGGTAAGAATGCTTTCAATCTAACTTTTATCATCTGGACCATCCTCTCTGTAATTCCATTTAACTGAGAATAGTATGGTGGTGTTTTGTATGGCCTACATCCAATTCATGTTAACCATGTACATAAGCTTTCTTCAGCAAACTCTGGTGCATTATCTGACACCAATGTCTTGGATACTCCATTCCTTGAAAATACTACTCTTAACACCTGTTTTATGGTACTTGCTTTTCTATCTGAAACTTTAACCACTTGAGGCTAGCCTGAATATGAGTCTACTAATATGAGGAATAGGCCTACATATTTAATGTATGCATGATCCATGTGTAATCTTATCCATGGCTCCTTCTCTTTATGCCATGAATGAATCTTGGTTTGCCTAAAGTTCTTTATCTTTGCGCACGTAGAGCATTTTCTGACATAATCTGCCATGTCTCGCATATATCCTGGCCACCAGGCTTGTAGTTTCATGTATGACATCGTGTACTGCTCTAATGACATTTTTTCTTAATGACTTTGGTGGTACAATAAGATCTCAACTACATATGATTCCTCTTTCAATTGTCAATCTGTGCCTTGCTTCCTTAAAAGGCCTTTCTATCATAGAGCTCCTTATATTATTATTATTCTGTATTCTGTTCAGTACTCTTTTTAATACAGGATCCTACTTGGTTTCAAACTTGAGCTGCCTGAAGGATAACACATCTGTCTCTATCCAGTGCAAAATTCTGTCCTTACAACTGTCCTTTGTTTCAACATTCTGGGTATTAAAATTCAATCTTGATAATGTGTCTACATGTGGAATGGCATTTCCGTTACTATACATAACGTGGAAATTGAATGCCATAAGCTTAATCACCCACCACAAAATTCTGTATGACGTGACTTTAGGCAACTCGGGTTGAAAATTAACTTTAAGGTCTTGTGGTTTGATTTTAGTAGAAATTTCTTCCCCAATAATAAATTGCACACCCTTTCACTACTCCAGACAATTGCCAGTACTTCTTTTTCAATGTTAGAATAGTTTATCTATGCAGCTGTCAACTTTCTGAACAAATACATAATAGGATGTCCCTCTTGCAATATAATCACTGTTACAGCACGTTCACTAGCATCAGTAGTTAGTGTGAGTTATTTTGTCAGGTCAAGTATCTTAACTACTAGCTTGCTTCTAAGTGCTTCCTTTAACTCTTTTAAGGTCATCTCCAGTCTTTCAGTCCATTGAAATTCACTATTCTTCTTTCTTGAGTTCACAAAAGGTTCAATCATGTTGCTATATCAAGGTATATATATATATCTATTATAAAAGTTAGCCAAACCCAAGAAAGCTTCTAACGCTTTATTATTTTTTGGCATACTTATTTCTAATATTTTGCTAATAAGTCTGTCATCTGGTGAGATCCCATCTTTAGATATTTGATACTCTAGGTATGAAATCTTTTTGCAATTAAACTCATTTATCATGATTGTCATGCTGGCATTACTCAATCTGCTCAGAACCTGTTGTGTTTTATTCTTTACTTCCTCCTCAGTATGAGCACAAATACCTATGTCATCTTGATAAACAATGATATTTTTTGCTCCTTCCAAAACTTTCTTAATAGCCTTTTGGAATATGTGGCTGGATGTTTTAATTCCAAATGGCAGACAAGTCCACCTTAGAAGGCCTATAGGAATGTTTATCATGGTGACTTCTTGAAAATGTTAGTCAATTTTAATCTGATTATACACAGATTCAAAAAAATTTAATGCCTGAAAACTTGTGATAGGCCATTTCAGTATTTGGCAATACGAAAGTCATTTTGTATATGGCCACAATTGAAGAAGCCCAATTGCTACCTCCCCGGGTAACCTTCTCCAATATTCTTTGTTCAATCATTTTATTGTTTCACTGTAACCATGGACAGAAAGTGAACTGGATTTTTATGAGACTGTAAACATATCAGTTGGCTATTCTCTTTGAGCCAAACACTTGCCTTGCAATCCTTTAAAAGTACAATCTCAGGTTCTTCTAATTTCATGCAATTAATTAACTTTGAGGTGTCTATTCTTAATACAACAACCCCCAAGAGACCATGATTTTTTATGCACTCAACAACTATGACTGGTATTATCTCAAATTGAGTCTTAGTCTTGAACACCCCTTCAAACAATCCAAGTGTTTTAATGACTGACTCATCAAATTGTTTCAATTGCAGATTGGCCCTCCTTAATTTCAGTCTTCCCATTTTCTCCAAAAAAATTCTAGAGTATTAATTTTACATCACTACCCATATCCATTTGCATTAATAGAGTTATTCAGTTTTTTTTTTCTCTATTCTAATCTTGCATCTTCACTTCGTAAATTTCACTATTTCTCATCAGAGGATCTAACTTCTTCACTTCTAGAGGTTTTTTTTATATTTGCTAGAAATGGTTTTTCTTCTTGCACTTAAAACATCTTTCCAAAAGCTGGACATTTACAGTTCTTTATTTCATGTTCTTTGTTGCAAAAACAACATTTATGTAAACTCTCGGTAGTACTGTATCCCTCCATGTTAGTCTTAGGGGTATTAAATCTAGCTGCCGTAAAAATTCAAAACTCATTTCAATATTCATATTCTGGACTTGAAGCTGTTCCAAAATTTTGTACTTGTTCAAGACATATAGTCCTTCAATTAGTTTTAACTCTATTAATTCTTCTTCTATAGACATCAGTGCTATGCCCAACTTTTCAAATTCACAGTACCTTGATGCTTCTTTTAGTCTGTGAATCTAATGGTTTCATCCGGGTTTTGCCTGATTTCAAGAAACTTCATCCTCTCAACTATGACCAGTTTCTTTTTTGGACGTACATCTGCTTGTACAATGTTGGCAATTTCTTCAAACGTCAAATCTTCTAGCATCTTCAGATAGACCATTACAGAGATCTTTTTCATGGCCTCACAACCAGCTGATGCTAGAAATAAATCTGTTACTTCATTTACTCCTCATCTATCTTAGCTGTCACTCATTTTCTTGACTCTCACCAATGCCACAAAACTTCTCATTTAGGTCTCAACCAGCTCAGGATATTTTAATGAGGTTAGATATTCTATTGATGATGCTCTATTGTTGTGCCATGTATTTTTATTCTCACAGGTACACAGTGTAGTCAAGAGAAGATAACTACCTCCTAAGTGTAATAAGTTTTCCACTTACATATAAACTAATTTTCATATCACCACAGATACTCAACCTCTAGTTGACAATACTTTATCTAATACAAATTTAAAACAATATTGCTACTACTAATACTATATTTTTAAATAATAAATATCTTTGCTACTAATACAGCTAGTATTGTAGGGAATTCTGTCATTCAGGGTTTTTTATATTAAAAATCCAAATCTCTGAATTCCAAACAATAATAAAATAAAAGTAAAGAAAACATTGGTATTCCAGTTGAAGAAATCATTTGTATTTACAAATATATGTACATGAATTCAAAAGAGTCAAAAATGATTAAAAATAGTCTCTAGTTGAGTTAAAGTCCTTGAGTAGTTGGTCCACAGAAAAACTGGTTTAAAAATCTTTTAATAGTTGTTTGAGATAAGCCTTTGATTGTCAGTGAAGATTGACTGAGCTACTCTACTGTTATTGTTGGAGATGATTCATTTGAAGTTGCTGAATCATGTTTCTTTCACCACACTCTGGGGAGAAGGAAAAAGCTATGTAGTCACATCTTCTCTTGTACTTGAACAGCTTGGAGACAGTCACATCTCTGCTCCTTGAAAGTCAAAATCTGTTTTTTATAAGAAATTTTTCCTGAAAGTAGGCTTGAGAAAAATAGTTTTAGTCTTCTCTGATTGGTCCAATATTTCACATGATGATGTTAATTACTAACCAACAGACACTTTGATTTAAATGGTAGAATCTTTTTGGCATGTTTATAAATATTGTATGTTATTGGGTAGAAAAATAAGTTTGGGTGTGTTACTATGGTATGCATGTAGGTATGTAATTGTATTAGAAATAGAATTTATTTTCTATAGTGTAAATAAAAAATATAGTTACTAATAATGCTACTAATGTAAATAAAACAAGTAAAATTTAATAATAGTTGATGCAATATAGCAACAATCTAAATAGAAGCTTATGAAGCTTTATTTGACTAATTCAGCTTTATTGCTGAAAATGTTTATTTTATTATAGTGTATGACTACAAGAGTAGATGGGATGTACTTATTTCATTACCACAATTGACAACATTTCATCTAATAAAAATTCAAGATATTACAACTACACACATGTAAATAATAAATATTGCTACTAATAATACTACTAGCCTAAATAAAACAAAATAAGCATAAAAAAATATTAGTCAAAATTTAATAATAATTGATAATGCTTCATCTAATAAAAATTCAAGATAATATTACTACTAATAATACTACTAGTGTAAATAAAAAAAAAAATTGTAGCAGAAATTAAGAATTACTGCAGGTTTGTCAACACACAAACGATCACCAAACAATTGATACCACTACACACACTGATCCAAATCTCCCCACCCAACACACAAATGGCAGTTTATATCCAAGCTGCCCATGATTGGTTAGATCAAAATTAGTATACTATGCAGATTTCCATATCAATGAGTTAGTCAATGCTTTTTTTTTTTACTTTCAGCAGAAAATACAAGTGACATGTGGGTGTTTTACCCAGGAAGGAAAGTCATTTTCATGCTACACTATCTGCTGATTCTCTGATCACAACACCAGGAAATAGGTGGCCATTTTGTTCTGGTGTTCTTTCTCAAGGATGGTTCACAAGTCTCATTCATGATTTTATTGGCTGCCTCCAGCTGGTTATCCCATTCACTCATATCCACCTCAAGCTCACTCACACTTGAGGCAACATTGCCAACATCAACTGGCACAGTGATGTGGTGTCATATTCCTTCAGTTATGATCCTGGTGACCTTTCCGTTGCAAAATTTTAAGGTGCATTTGTTCAGTGGCATTTTCACCCAAACTACATCCCCTGGCTTATATGATGTGTGTTCCACCTCATTTAGTTTCAGTGGAGGTGGTGTATGGAGTCCCTTTAACCAAAACTCATAGGTATGTATTCTATTGGCAGGTGCAGTTACGTTGTACACAGCTTCCTGGATGGAACACTGTTTTCTGGCAGCAGTGTGCTTCACATTTCAGTCACATCTTTTCACTATCTCATTTTCTGAGGGAACACAGTGAAAGTACTGATGGGCTCCCAATTCCTACAAAAAAGCTTTAAAGTCATTGTTTGCAGGGATTTCAGCTGGAGTATCTCACTTATAAAACACAGATTCCACCAGTCTTATGATGTATTCAGAGTCCTGGTGAGCTAATGGCCACCACATAGAAAAACAAGTTGGGACCATAATCCACGAGGGTCAGGTCATGGGAATTGCCATAGTGGCATGGGACTTCATGATTAAAATGAGCAGTTGGTTTATCCATGCCAAAAAGGTTAATGGAGGCAGATAATGACGAGGAAACACATTTTTAACAAAATTAGATAAGGAATTTATTTATGAATTTACACACTTGAAGTTGTGTCAGTAGTTCATTTCAGGAAAATAAATCAGAATTTTTTAAAGCCCATAGTTTCAATGAAGTGTCATTAAGAGGAAATGTTCATACAACAGATTAAATGATCTGACACAAAATAATATTAAAAAATGTTTAAAACAAAGGTAAGAGAGCTCATTATTCATAGAAAGGATGTACAGTTGCATACATTCAAAAGTAGACAAAGAGAGATAGTCTAAAATACTTAGCTTTCTTGGATTATTGAAATAAAGTTCTTTGACATGCCAAATGCTTGGTTAAGGTCGATAATATAATTAGTGAGTAATTTGACACTGGTGAAAATCTGGATGCATGAACAGAAATGAAACTTTTCACATAACTTCAGACACTCTTCTGTTGATTTAATTTTTTTCCTTATTTTATATCAAAAAGGATTTTGCATAGGCCTGCTATTTTCTTTTTCTTTCTTTTTCTAGGCTCAATGGCCAATTCCTGTGAAAACAAGATTTTCATTGCTCCAAAGAAAATTTCAGATAGGCTCGTGAATTTGTTTTTGTCTTTTTCTTCAGTTTGCTGGCCAGTCTCTGTGAAGTCAAGGAATTTCATTGGCCCAAAGAAAATTTCACATAGGATCACAAATTTCTTTTTCCTCAGTTCACCTGAATTTGAAGGGAGTGAGTAAAGGGAGTTATTATTTTGTATGCACTACTACGCTGGTGGTGGTGGGAGGGGAACCTAAGAGCAGAAGAAACTGACAGCCTTCTCCAAGATGATCTGTTGGCAGTGACTCTTAGGTGTTCTGGTGTTGTCCTTTCCTGATCTATACCAAAAAGCAGATACTTTCAACTTTCCTTTTCACCAATGTATTGATGGACTGGTATTTCTCACAAATATTTACTATTGATTTTATGGCTCCCTTAGATGTCAATGAACAGTATGAAGGTGTAGGTGGTTTTAATGGTCAATTGTACAGAAAATGGAATTTGCAAATCAAGTTCAGATTCCAGATGAGGCAACTGATGTTCAATTCATATTAATACCTTTGAAAAATACATCAATCTGCTTTTTACTCCGAGCAATGGATAAATAGTAAAGTAGACTAACCTCTTTTGTTTTTCTATCATCTAAACTGGTTGCAAAACCCTAATTCCAAAACAGGGGCAGATGATCTTTGACAGACTGGTCCCACTTCTTCTAATTGTTACTAATACCGTGTACCCACAGTGGGCTCACATGGAGACATTTGGCATTTTTTAAACCTTTCCTAAGTGACATGTGCTATATCCAGTTTGAAAGTAGGGAGTCTCGGGATATCAGAATTAGACTAACTTTGTCCTAACTCCAAGTATGGTCATTTGAAGCTAATCAGAACTTGCACATGTTTAATCGTTTACTTTTAGATGATTGGTTCTGGATAGTTGCTTTGTCTGACTCTTTCTGTTAGAAAAATTTATTTTTGAAATGAATGTTATAAACAGAAGCTGGAACACAATGTGGGGTGATATTTCCGGTGGTAGAAAGACTGACAGATGGCTCCAGTTGCATATTCCTATATTGGGCCAAGATATATGAGATGAATTCAAACTCATATTCTGGTACATGACCAAAGTTCATGCATACACACAACTCTAACTACTACTCGTGCTTTACAAAAACAAATAAATAAGAAAGAAACAATAATAGTGTTTGGCAAGTTTTTCATACTTTAATCCATAGAATGTAACAGAATGAACAAACTCGAACATCATAAACAAAAGTGTTGTTACTAAATAAGTATTTCTTAGTGAGAGAGTGTTATCCTTCAGTCATATATTTTCTAGATTATATCAGACAGATCTCAGCATCATAAACAAAAATGTTGTTACTAAATAAGTATTTCTTAGTGAGAGAATGTTATCCTTCAGTCATATATTTTCTAGATTATATCAGACAGATCTCAACATCATAAACAAAAATGTTGTTACTAAATAAGTATTTCTTAGTGAGAGAATGTTATCCTTCAGTCATATATTTTCTAGATTATATCAGACAGATCTCAACATCATAAACAAAAATGTTGTTACTAAATAAGTATTTCTTAGTGAGAGAATGTTATCCTTCAGTCATATATTTTCTAGATTATATCAGACAGATCTCAACATCATAAACAAAAATGTTGTTACTAAATAAGTATTTCTTAGTGAGAGAATGTTATCCTTCAGTCATATATTTTCTAGATTATATCAGACAGATCTCAACATCATAAACAAAAATGTTGTTACTAAATAAGTATTTCTTAGTGAGAGAATGTTATCCTTCAGTCATATATTTTCTAGATTATATCAGACAGATCTCAACATCATAAACAAAAATGTTGTTACTAAATAAGTATTTCTTAGTGAGAGAATGTTATCCTTCAGTCATATATATTCTAGATTATATCAGACAGATCTCAACATCATAAACAAAAATGTTGTTACTAAATAAGTATTTCTTAGTGAGAGAATGTTATCCTTCAGTCATATATTTTCTAGATTATATCAGACAGATCTCAACATCATAAACAAAAATGTTGTTACTAAATAAGTATTTCTTAGTGAGAGAATGTTATCCTTCAGTCATATATTTTCTAGATTATATCAGACAGATCTCAACATCATAAACAAAAATGTTGTTACTAAATAAGTATTTCTTAGTGAGAGAATGTTATCCTTCAGTCATATATTTTCTAGATTATATCAGACAGATCTCAACATCATAAACAAAAAAAATGCTAATAAATAAATATGATGTCAGAAAGTCATATATTTTTTACATTATGTCAAGCAAATGTCTCCTGTCATCAGTAATCATTTTTATGAGAATGTTGTAAGCGAAAAAGTGTTATGACCTAAATCATTAAGGTATGTTTTGTGAGTATCACAAATTATATAAATACAAAACTGACTGCTAGAGAGATTAATTGATTCATGGATTTTTTTTACAGCTTATTAACCCTTTCTGGGTTATTTACAGCCAAAACATATTTGGGGTCATAAGAATAATTAATTTTTTTTTATGCATACATATTGATTTAACAATTTTCTTTTTTTATTTTGAGATAACAATGATTTTTCCAGATACAAGTCCTGCAATTTAACCCATAACTAGAGACAAAAGAGATGAATTCATACCTTTCCCAAGAGTATATATATATATATAAGTGGAATTTGAACATGGCTCTCTAATTTATTATTCTGAGCTACTATCCATTACACCACCCACACATCCACTTGTTAAAAGAAGTTTGTTTGTCCAAATTATAGTCTTCTTTCTATGTTAAAGCATGTAATATGTGCTATTGCTAACAAAACATCATTGATACTGATTTTCCTGACAAATATTCTATGTTCTAATATACAAGCTATACAAGGACTTGCCATTTAGACCATCTCAGGACCATTTAATACCATGTAATTTTCTTATTTATATTAGCATAGTAGAAAAGATCTATCATTAAACTGTAAAAAACAAAATAAAGGTCAATGGGCCTTGACCTTTCAAAAGTAGATTAGTAATAACCTCAGAGATTTGGCAATTAGGGGCAAAGTGATCGGAAATATTCCAAAGAAATGTATATGAAAAACACTATGAAAGTTACAAGAAGATTTTTATGCTCTTTCTATGTAAATTTTTGAAAATGTCAGGGATGGTAAAATTTAAAAAAAAAAAAAGAAAAGATTTTTGCCCATGATCCAATGCAGAATTCTTCTCTTTCCATGCACCTATGATTAAGACTTGCAACATTCTACTCTTTTCATTCAATTATGATTAAGGCATACTACATTTTCCCCTTTTATGCCACTATGATTAAGATCTACTACATTTTTCCCTTTCATTCAACTATGACATACTATATATTTACCCTTTTATAATACTATAATTAAGAACTATTACAGTCTTCCCTTTTCATGCAACTCTGATGAAGACCTACTACATTCTTTCCATTTTCATGTAACTATAATTAAAAATACTACATATTTCCCTTTTCAAGCAACTATGAGTAAAACATACCACATTTTTTTCCTTTTTTTATTTAACTACATTTAAAATATACTACATCCTTCTGTTTTCATGCAACTAAAATTAAGATGTCCTACATTCTTCTACTTTCATGCAAGCATGTAGTAGGTCTTTATTTTCATGCAAGAATGAAGTAGGTCTTATCATAGGATAAGACCTACTATATTCTTTCCTTTTCATGTAACTATGATAAGACCTACTACATTTTCCCTTTTTATGCCACTATGATTAAGATCTACTATATTTTTCCCTTTCATGCAACTATGATTAAGACATAGTACATTCTTTCCTTTTCATGCTATTATGATAAAGCCTACTACATTCTTTCCTTCTCATGCAACTATGATTAAGACCTACTACATTCTTTCCTTTTCATGCTATTATGATTACAACCTACTATATGATCTCAGAAAGTAACATATTGTAACTTAAGTATTACCTCACAGTTTAAATTGTTTTAGAATTTTTTTACTCCTTGTCTTTAGTTGTGATTGGCTGTACAATTTTGTTTATTGAATGTTAAAAGGCAGCACTGGAAGACTACTCAGCATCCACAGATCAAATTAAATATGGTCCCAGATGTGTCAACACAGATTGTTTCAAATCATTTACATGCAGGTCAATGGAAACATATCTCTGACCAGACCTTTTGTCATCAGACATCTCTGACCTTTGTTTATTGAATGGAAATAGTTTTGTCCTATCAACACTAATTATATTTCTGTTTCAGCTGATGCAGTTTTGCTTTTGCCAAAGTTCACACAATACAAGACTCAAGAATTACTAAACAAGTTGTGGAATATAAACATAATAGGAGGAAGTGAAGACCACAAGAATCTGGCAGATAAATAATGATTAACCCTAGACTTGAAGTGGTTAAGATTGTAATGTTTAGGGAATTTGGGGGTTACCTCACATAGCTCTGCCAAAAGCACTTGCTAGGGTGCAATCTTTAAGCCTGTAAATAGGCAATGGTATTCTCACTCATCTTCTTTTTGGTCTTTTTAGCCCTGGCTTTCAGATGTAGTTGCACGCACATCAGAATGCACATTTTCTTCTTTGGTCCTCCTTTGACTTTTGAACTCTCTCACACACGTGTGTTTTTTTTCTCCTTTTGTTACAATTGTCTACACATGTAATTCCTTTTGTCATTTGTCTTATATCTATTGTTTTGTGTTACTGGTTTTTATCTGGACTCACATTGAGTCCACCAATATTGTTTGCAAGATGACTGTTCCAGGAGCCCATAAATATTTACTATCCAATGTTTTGATTCCGGCAATATAATGATGACTAATATTTACCAAAATATACCATGACAAAGTATCTGTGTGAGAGTCTGTTCTGTTAACAGTTTTTGAAAAGAAGCTTTCAGAATGGAATGCCTTTTTATAAAAGGGATACTTGTTGATGTAGCAGGCCAGGTTTGGGCTGTAAAGTTTAAAGCACCACAGAATGGAGCTCATTTGAATGTTTACTATAGAAGTAGCAACAGAGAAGTGATCAGATTGCAATGTTGCAACTGCAGGAAAGAGGCTGTAGGATAGAAAATTAAATCCTCCATAAGGCTGTGTAAATGATTTTGAATGCTTCCATGGCTGGAAAGTGAAGATTGAGCTGCTCCAGTACAGATATGACAACAATACTCAATTTTTACTTGCTTGTAAATTTTCTTGTCCTACTGTTTTCAGTTAAATCACTTGAATAATCTTAATTTAAATGATGAGAGTAGCAATAAGTTTCTTTCACCCAAGTGTCATTATCTGCCTTTTTATGACTTAGTTTGTAATAGCAATAAGATGGTCAGGTTCAGTTTGGGGTAGATGCATCTTTAATTTCTTTCATCATTTTTATATTTAAAGTAAAATCCCTAAAAACTTTTGCTCTCTCTTTCAACTTCTGCAGTTTCAATCATATTTGTATGCTAGTAAAATATAGGAATGCTAAAGAAGTAAAAATATACATTAATATTTCTGAAATCTCCACAAATATTTGTAGATGTTAAATATTAATCAGTTTATTTCTATGATTGGTGAATTATTTTCTATCCTGCAACCTCTTTTCCACAGAAGAAATTAGGTTCTCAGAATGTTATGAAAAAGGGTTTGAGAGGAAGTAAAAGAAGGCCGAGTCCGTATAGCTTGAGTGAAGCTTTATTCCACTAGAAATCTACTCCGGTAGCGAACCGTAACAAGAAAATGGCCGACTACCTCATGGAGAGAGAAAAACAAAAACAAAGGGAAATAAATCAGTCCTGGAAAGTCAGGGAAAGATTAAAGAGTTCTTTTATTTTCACCACACACAAGCAACATTTATTAGTTCCACTGGTCCAAACCTTTACAGCTAAGACTCAACCTGTTATATATAGAGGGTTGAATAATCCTCATTCTCTTCATATTCTATTGGAAAGACTGAAGTTCCATTTAGACAGCTGTCAAAGAGGATGCTTCATTAATTAATACAATCCAAATCTCTTCAAGTTTAGAGTCAACTGTTATTAACTTTCAAAACCTCATTCAGTAACCTTCTACCTTGAGTGGTTCTTGGTCCTTGTATAGAATGAACAACATTTTTAAAAAATGCTTGTAAAATCAAGAAATAATAGATGAAATTAAGTTTTCTTTAGACTAAGAACTAGACATGGCAGCAATATTTTATGCAAAGACAAATAGTAGACTTACAAATATGCAAAGTACATTCTGTTGAGAAAAAAATTGTCTTGCACAGCATAATGAACTGACTTTCCTAGCAATAGACCTAACAATTGATTCACTATATTCATTCCATACCATGTCAGTGGAAAAACATGAGGCCGAGAAGATGCAATGAGTGTCCCTTCTGGCCGTTGAGAATGACCCTTGATTCCTCTATTTCATCAGAGTCACAAATAAGCAAGAAAAACACAAACATCCATTTTAACAGAATAATCTTAATGTTCTCATTGTAAAATTCTTATTCAGTTCTTAAAGTTTTCAGATACTGAACTTCAGCTAACTCAGATGCAAGGACAGGTTTTTGGTTTTCATATTAAATATGATTCACTGTAAATAGCTTGCAAACCTAACATACTTTTGACTATGGTTCATGTTTGTTTTTATCTTAAATAGTATTTACTTCTTGAAAAAGAATGATTTTTAGAGTTATAAATGTAATCATTATTATCATTTGTCAGGTCACTAAAGAAAAAAACAAATGGCAAAACATTCTAAAAGTTACTAGCATACCATTTGAATAACAAAATCAGAAAGCTACCCCAGATTTTGAGATGATAGATATTATTAAAAAGTTGGGAACTGATAAAAGAAAATATCTTTGAAATGTAAAAGTAAAAAAAAAAATGCTTGTAAAATCAAGAAAAGATAGAAGAAATTGAGCCTAAGAAGTTTCTGAAGAAAAACTTTTGTAGATATTAAGTATCAGAAACATTAATGCTAAGGCAAAAATCTACATATTTACATCTGGACTAATGTCCTCATCTTTGTTGTTATTATCATGTTTCAGCTGTTAAACTTCAGTTTTCTTCAAGCATCTGTCAATGCAAGTAATCTTCAGAGAATTTCAAACCTTTATTTAAACCATGATGTTAGATTATTCTTCTTCTAGTGCCCATGTCTAGAGATAACTTGTTCATTTTAGTACTAAGTTATTGCTAGCCCTGAGATGTCACAATGTCTGAATAGGAGGATACTGATGCACACCTGAGCAACCTGTGTTACCTCCACCTTCTCCAGTGGGTCTTTTAGTCCTCATATATGAGTGATTTTGTCACTGTACCTGAGGTTTTAGACTAGTATCATAGTTTTGTTGTCTTGATTTCTGGATTGACAAGACATATACGCTCAGGGTATCATGCCTATATCTTCTTTGGATTACTTGTTTCTTCATTAAGGGTGCTGGAGGTAAACATTTTCTGGGTTTTGGTGTCTTCCACATGATAGGGATTTGAACCTTTGAGTAACTTCAAAGGAGGCTATCCTATCAGCAGTTGTATAATACTGGGGCTACTGTATTGTGAATGGGGGTCCTGGACTGTAGCAGACTCTGGTGGGGCTTTTCAGTGCCATGATGAAGGATACTGTTACAGCTGTAGCCCCAGGTTATTGAGGAATGCCTTTCCTGTGGGTGTGACTCTCACACTACCTAATCTTTACCTGAACGCACAGACTTCCAAACATGAACCCAACAAAACTGAATTAAACAAAAAAAAATCCAACCTTCCAAAAACAAAAGTAGATGCTAGATTCACCATCTTCTATATCAATGTGAGGGGTCTATATTTGAACTTTTCAGAGGTGGAACACCATCTTCTCAATGCCAAATCCAACCCTTTCTTCCTGTCTAAAACTGGTAGCAATTCATTTATCCTAGTGCAGGAACTTGCAATCCAGGATATTCACCCTAATAGTAAAACATGATCATCAAAATTGTTACAGCCATGGACTCAGCACCTATGTTACCATGTGACAGAGACCAAAAAAGTGAGGACTCTAATTTATCATGTCTGTGCTTCTGCAGGTTACTTGTCTACAGTACCACTTTCATTTTCACTCCCTATCATCTTCAGGATGATGGAACTGTAATGTTCAACCAAATAACTGAGATGATTGATAATACCCTCACTGAGTCACCCTCAGCTAGATTTCCTATTTTTGGTGACTTCACTATTCACCACAAAGAGTGGTTAATCCACTCAAACAAAAATGAAGAAGGCAGATACTGCTGAGACTTTTCCGTTGCCTACAAACTGACAGCTAATTGAAGAACACACTCATGTTCCTGATGCAGCGGGACATCAAGCGAACATGCTTGACATCTTCCTTACATCTTGCCCTGCAAAATGCTTCTCTTTTGACCTAGTTTAATAAGCTCAGTGGCAGGAAAACGAACTGGTCATATTCCATGCCTTGAAAATCAAACTAGTGATGTTCCATCATCACCAGGCAGACACTGATTTTTCACCTATCATGATGGAGGTCCTGTGCCTTGATCAATTTTTAGGCCTTAAACTCATCCCAGACCCTCAAGTGGAGCTTGTACTTAATCCATCACTAAAGATGCTGGAAAAATGGTTGGTTCCCTGTACTGCTCCAGTAACTACCCAACTCCTCATGCTATCATCTACCTTTACCATAGCTAGATCAGGCTAAAAATGGTGTACTGCTGCCATATATGGACAGGAACTGCCCAGTTTTCACTTTCCAGTCTTTACAGAGTTCCAAAAGCATCTCTGCATCCTGGTGTGTGATTTAATTATTTTCTACCCAATAATTCCTTTCTTACAGACAAAACATTGCAAGCCTCTCACTGCTCTATTGCTATTTCTATGGAAAGTGCTCAGATGAACTACATTCCTCCAGTACTAACCATCGCAGCTAAACCTCACAATGCTACGCACATTAGAGGGAACCCTCCTCATTCCCTTCATATTCAGTTTGTGAGATGTAAGTTCCACTTAACCAACTTCTTCCTGCAAACCATTGCTTTGTGGAACCAACTCCCAAGAGGGCATTTTCCCGCTCACTACAATCTTAACCTGTTCAAGTCTACAATTGACAATTATCTTCTCTGCATATCTGCACAAACTGCCTCTTACTCTGTAACCCTCTATCTCGAGTGGCTCTCGGGCCTTTTACAGGGTGAACATCATTGTATGCTAAAAAACAAACCCAACCCAGGTATTGAACTAACAATTACCAAATTCACAAACCAACACTTTAATCCTCTTGGCTGTCATAAAGAAAGGGTTCAGTTTGAAATTCCCTGATGGTTATCTGGATTGACAGACACCTGAAGAAGTCTTGAGGGCACAACATTTGAAACATTATTACTATAACAACAAAGATGAGGACATTAGTCATAATATAAAAATGTTATCGGTTCTGACATCACGGCTTCAGTCTTTCCCATTGTCATAATGTAACTTCCCTTTGCTTTTCTATAAATACTATCATGGTGACTGTTCTGATTAACTTTCTTCTATGATACCTAGACTCTGAATTTAAGTGCAGTACTAGATTGGTAGCAGGATCTCATCATTTTACACTTGAAATGACTGTCTAACTGTAAGTTCTATACTAATAATTTCTTTTCTTGAATTTCTTGTTTGTGAAACTCTCATCTGGTTCTTGCTTCTCAGTCAACTTTGATCTTCAAAAATTTAAATGTAATGTCAATAATTATCTTCTGTCTTAATTCCTATTCTTTTATTGTCCTCCCTTCTTAACAGAGATTTTTTTCTCATATTCTCTAACACTCAGTAACCCCTTGTTTTAGTGGCTTTATTGCCTTGCTTGTGGTGAAATGATAAAAAATGTAAATGTTACTCTTCATCTCAGAAATTTAGAGAGAAAATTCACATGCTGCAAATTCTGAATAGAGAAACATTTTTTTGTTTCTAAAGATGACCATAATATGAACTGTGAATGAATAGTTGTCAGTTATTTGCTTACCCCGTCATCTCACTACTCCCTTACGCACACACACTATGAAGATGGAATATATAAATATAAACTGTAGGCTAAAGAGCAACTGCTGACAAAATAATCTAAGTACAAATGTTTATGTTATCCTCTTCAACCTAGTTGGAATATAACACCCTAATCATACCCCAGCACTGAACTCTGTCTGATACTTGGCCTGTGTTTCTTTCCTATAAGAGACCTTTTTCAATTCTATTGTCATTGTTCTCTCACAAGATGAAGGTTTGCCTTTCTTTCTCTTCCTGGTCAGGATCAATATCAGAGTTACTAAATATTCTTTCAATAGATGTTCCCAGGATATGAAAGCCTATATCCCTAACATTGCTTTCGCTTGTCCCTAGGCCTCATGAATTTAAACGTCCTACAGTTGCCTTGATCTATCCACTTCCCTTCTCCACATCCTTTCATCTTTCATTCCTATCTGCTCTCGCTCCAAATCTTCTGTAACCCCCTTGCCTTGATCAACCCTCCGTCCTTCTCTTTCTCCACATCCTCTCCTTTACCTCTCCTATCTGCTCTTCCTCCAACCCTTCTGTAACCCCATGCGTGATAGTGGCCTCCAGCCTTGCTTCGGGTGATACGCTTAAAAAAAAAAAAATTTGTCCTCCAAAAGTCTTCATTAGAGATCTTGTTTGGCCAGTAGATATCTTCTGAAGGTATGTATTGCAGGAAGTATTAATTTTTTCATGCTTGTCTTTGCAACACTCCAGTATCCAGACTCATCGGAAGCCTCATAAATAGTAAAAATAGTACCCCAAAAGGCACAAAAACAAAACCAATGTGAGAATATTACATAAAATCAATAAAGAAAATAATAATAATGAATAAGAAAAAGAAAAAGAAATACATTTTTCCATGATGGTAAAAGTAAAGGAGCTGGAAATATGATTACTCAACTTGGCTTCTTAAAACACCGACAGTTGGTACTGTCGAAGTCTATAGAAAGACAAACATTTTCCTGCCTCACTCTTTCTTTTTGCTCCAAGATGTAGAATCACATGGTAATTATGTTCCACTGAGGAATGTTAATTTCCTCAGTCTACAGACAACTGAACTCTCTTCCAAATTTCTAATGCACAACACTCACACATGTCTTCTAAAAACCTCCGCCTATGAAATAAGTTAATCTTTCTCTTTGGATGTTCCAACTCAGCACAATGATGACCTGAATGCAACCATTGTAACTGATTATATCAACTTATCCTAACTTCTGGACCAAGAAAAGCAAAATAGACATCCTATAACTGTTTTTAAAACTTCCAATAATAAAGTACAAACTTTTCTTTAGTTGTTCCAACTCTGCACAAGGCTGACTTGAGCTTGACCATTAATACAATACTTATACTTACCCTAACTTCTGGACCAAAAAGAAAATGGACATACCCAAGAGAAATTAAGAACTTTCTTTCACTACAGTTTATATAAAAAGAGAATAAACAGTCTGTGGTAGAAACCCAAGTTTTTGGATGCTTCTTCTTAATTGTCTATATATGTACACAGATCCACATAAAATATATACAAACACACAATGTTTTAAATTCCATACCAACAAAATCAGAAGCGGCTTTATTCAACTCTGTATTGTTGGGACTACCTAGCAATAAAGCTTGAAAAGTAAAATTAGTCTTTACAATAGCAAGTATAAATTGTTCAATTAACTCTTCTTTTTATAGATGAAATTGTTTGATAAAAACAATTCTAGTTTGAGTGTGCTCCCATCCTAAATTTAAGTAATAAGTTGCTATTATTTCAAATGATTTTCAATTAGGAGAAGCACGTTTTTATCCACACTGTCGAATCAACAATTTGTTTAAAAAAATTTTTAATCATTTCATCCCAAGCAAAATAATAAAATCCACTAAGATGCAAAGGGTGACTGAGAGTAAAAGAAACAGAGAGGACAATAAAAGAGCAGGTTTCAAGGAGACTGATGATATTAAGTGACATTGAAATTATATTTGTGAAGATCATAGTTGACAGGAAATCAAGAAGCTCGAAGAGAGTTCCATAATGGAGAAGTGCAAGAGCAGAAGCTATTAGTATAGAACTTATGGAATTACTAGTAATTTCAGCTACTAGTCTACTATAGCACTGAAATTCGTGAAGTCAAGGTACCAAATAGGAAAGCTCATCAGAAAAATTAACATGAAAATATTTATAGAAAAGACACATGAAAGGAATGTTACAGCAATCAAAAAGGGACTGAAACTGAGATGCCAGGTCAGGACCTATAATGTTGCAGATTCTTCTTTAGATTTTGTCAAGAATCTCTAGATATAAAATTTCAAACCAGATATGGCTGCAGTAATGTGCAGAGTGGGCAACAGCCCTAAGCATCCATATCAGGAGGGCATCTAATAAAAGAGGAAAATAAAAATTTAATTTTAGAAATTTGAAATTATCTCTGTTAACTTTGTTATACAAGCACGGTAATTGCTCTGAGGAGCTGCTTTCGCTTGTCCCCAGGCCTCGTGAATTTAAACGCCCCACGAGGCTGGCATCCCGCTCCCACCCCTACACCGTGGAAACTGTTAGATGTAGACGTCTCTTCTACACCAATAGCTTCATGTCTCGCACATCTCGCCTATGGAACTCCCTTCCCTATTACTGTTTCCCTGACAAATACAATCTCCAACGGTTTAAGTGTAGCGTCAATCGACATCTCCAGTTGCCTTGATCTATCCACTTCCCTTCTCCACATCCTTTCATTTTTCATTCCTATCTGCTCTCGCTCCAAATCTTCTGTAACCCACTTGCCTTGATCGACCCACTGTCTTTCTCTTTCACCACATCCTCTCCTTTACCACTCCTATCTGCTCTTCCTCCAACCCTTCTATAACCCCTTGCGTGATAGTGGCTTCCAGCCTTGCTTGGGGTGATACGCTTAAAAAAAAACAAACAAAAAAAAACAAGTACCCTACAGCACCACAAGTTCCTTTCTCACATTTCTCAGTATAACCCCACCACCTGCTTGAGACTTAGAGGCATATAATCAAGGAGTTGGCCCCAGGTATCACTTAACCTCTGCATATCACTGATGCCACAGAATATAACAGTACAACTTATTAAGTGAAATGTTTCCAGTCTGGAACAATTTTTGCTTGGTTACCAAAGAAAACATACACTCTAGCATTATCCCAATAAAATACAGGTTAGTCGTCAACTTATGTCTGTTTGACTTTATTACCACGACCTTTCCATGCCACTGGACAAATGGTAGACTTATAAATTTGCAAAGTTAGATTCTGAAAATTTAGTACCTGTCTATATTTCTGAGATGAGGTATTATGTACACTATTTACATTGACATCCATTAAAGATGGCACATGGAACTAGAACAGTCTACCCCAGTGAGCGAAATAAAGTGTTCAGTTTGACATTCTAACCACCTGAAGAAGGCTGGAGTGTACAATGGCCGAAACATTGTGATAAATATGGCAACAAAGATGAGGATGATAGTCCGAGCAATGTAAATAGTCTGAAAATTTAATTAAGTAGTTTTTTAAAAATATTTTTTAAAACTATTTTACAGAATTATCACATGGTACATACTTTACCTATCCAGTGCTTTTCATTATACACTATCACTGCACAGCCTTTAATAATTTTTTTATTGTTTATAGCAGAGAAAAGATATTAGCATATTAAATTTTGTTCAGCCACCTAATGAAAGTTCCACTCCGAGAACTTTTTTTCCAAGAACTGCTACTTTGCAGAAAAAACTCCAGCATGGATGCTTCCACAAATACTACCATTTTAATCTCTCCAAGTCTAGGGTCAAACGTTATCTATCATTCATGTCCAGATAACCTTCATTTCCTACTTTCTAATCTTATGTTTATATCACACCTCATTCAGTAACCTTCAGTGGCACTGGAGCATTGTATTGGGGGAACATTAGTAAAAAAAAAAAGAAAAAAAAAAGAAGTAGAATCCCTTCTTTGTTTAGTTGATATTACCAACATATTTCAATACTGATCCTTTCTTTGGCAGTACAATCTGTGAGAAAAGAGGAAAACATAGTAATTCTAATTTTTGTTAAAAAAACAAATGAAAAAAGTGATTCATTTTCCTGAACAAAAATTGGAATATTATGTTTTTTATTTCAATAATGGAGGTTCACTTTCATGGAAAATAAGTTTCCCACTCTTTATCAATTTAATTTGATATTTTCTATTTCTAATTCACTTGTATTAAATTTTTATTTAAGTTAAAAGTTTCTGATTTTTTCTTTTTTTTTGTCATGAACGAAACTTGTTCTTGCAGCAGTTGTATCAAAATGACAGTTATAAGCAGATTTCTTTGACTTTTACCAGACTGCTAAAAAAATAACAAAAACATAATCAAATGATAAATTCCTTCAGGCTTTCACTTATTTTCATCACTTGGCAAGTCATTCTGGCATTATCCAGATTAATATGATTCCTGATAGTATCATCATTAACTTTTGCTGTAGATTAATTTGACTCACCTCATGAACAACTGGTGTAGTAGGTTCATTCTGCTATACACTATTTAAATTTACTCTTTAAAAACAAAAAAACGAAAACAAAATGCCATAAAAACATGACTAAGAATTCATAGCACATGGCCATTCTATACAAATTGATGTGCCTTAAACATAGTCTTTGAAAGATCTCCTGATCATTTATGACATTTGTTCAGTCAAGAAAGAAGAATCATTCCTTAAAGAGCTAATGGAAGGAATAGTTCCCCACTCCCAGCAACTTAATAGCATATCAGATTTCTTCTTCTTCTTCTAAAAAAAATTGGTTGGAGCTACAAGAAAAAAAAATCTGTCTTCTCTTATTGATGTGTTATCCAAGCAAAAGTACTTGAACAAAAATTATAACAAGACATTTACAGTTTGCTTTCATTGTTAACATCTCAGAAAATGGATTTGGATGAGTGATTAAATATGAATGTCCGAGAAATTTTCATAGAAAATATTCGTCTTCTGACATTCAGGCTGGTAAATGTTATTTAATACTGTTTATTATAAACAGAGCATTTACTTAAATACTTGTATCTATAAAAAGAATGTTAAACATGAAAATGTCTTTAAATAATTGTCGGACTTTGTTCATTTCATAATGTGTGACGTCATTTGTTTACATTTGATACACTATGAGCAGTTACGAATGTACATGAAAGATTCATGGAAGATTGAAGTTTATAAGCAGTAAATTCGACCTTGCAAACTGAACGATCCTCAGTGACTGAATCGGTTAAGGCACATCAGGCTATATGACGGTTCTGTATAGGATACAGGTTCGAATCCTGTTGGAGGACGAATATTTTCTATGAAAATTTCTCGGACATTCAGGCCGGTAAATGTTATTTAATACTGTTTATTATAAACAGAGCATTTACTTAAATACTTGTATCTATAAAAAGAATGTTAAACATAAAAATGTCTTTAAATAATAGTCGGACTTTTTCCATTTCATAATATATAAGTGAAATATATATATATATATATTGATGCATGTTTCATTAGATAATATAGACAAGTTTTGTCTATTTATTTTAAGTAAGTTCCTTTCATATTGTCTGATATGCTTAATAACATTATCATTGAAAAATATTCGTCCTTCGACAGGATTCAAACCTGTATCCTATAGCCGGTAAATGTTATTTAATACTGTTTATTATAAACAGAGCATTTACTTAAATACTTGTATCTATAAAAAGAATGTTAAACATAAAAGTGTCTTTAAATAATTGTCGAACTTTGTCCATTTCATAATGTATAAATTCAGATATAACTACAATATATCTGTAAAAGGACAATATGAATAAAAACAAAAGGAAAACTTTTCATCTTCTGATAGACAAATATGGGGATTTTATTTTGCAATGTGTATTTATGAACAAAAGTAAAATGTTAGTTTTTTTAAATATAAGAGACACTCATAAATATTCATCAGGTTAACTGAAAAGCCAAGGTAAATTATGGATGACGCTAAGTGACATAATTTAATGTCTAATAAATGAAATGGTGTTGTTGAAGGATTTTTTTTTCTTTTAGTAACAGGAGGTTATAAATTTAACCGTTTTCTTTTAAATTTTTTTAACATTTTTATAGTTATTTTATGTTGGCTTGGGATAGGAGTAATTCTTTCAGGAATGGAGATACTTGAAAATATCTGGGGTACAGATTTATATTTTGATAAGATTTGATAGTGGCAATCTTGACAACTTTCCATCCAAGTAAAATACTTTCTCTTTTAATAAGCATTGCATTCTTTAAATTGAATCTGTGGCTGAATTTATTTCTATATATAAATAATGCATTTGATAAATTGTTGTTTATAAGATCCTTTTTGTGTTCATAGATACATTTTTAAATTTCTGCAATTGGGAAGAGCTGTTCTGACAGTTCATTTTATATATACCGGCTTCAGAATTATTATTGTGGATATTTTTAGTTCTGATCATATCCAAAATAGTTTTGGATGTAGTTGTAATTATTTTGATATTAAGATTGGATAAATTGTTTTGGATAGTGGATGTTAGGGAGTTAGTAGGTAGTATTCTATGTCTGTTTTCATGTAGTTGTTATTGTTGTTAATAATGTAATTATCTTTTTTGCAGTTGTATATTTTGCATCCCTTTCTCTTAGTATCGTGGATGAAATATAATGAGTATATTGGAGGTTTTTGAAAGTCTTTTCTATGTATGTTTCTTCTTTAAATAATTATTGGGGGCTGAAGATTCTTAGTGCTTTTATTTAGAATCCTATAATTATTCCAGATTTTATCCTGTTGCAGTGGTGGGAATAAAAATTGATACAGTCATTCTTTTTGGCCATTATTAATTCTATGTAGCATGATATCTTGGAAGGGTAAAGTGTTTGATTCAGATTCAAAGATAAAATCTATTGTAGGTTCAATGTTATTTGTTGACAAGATCGAGTAAAACTATGTTTTGTGGATATATTAATAGAGAATCATCTATGTATCTAAAATAAGAATAATTTTATGGTAAAATATTTTTGAAAGGACCACTTTCCAGAAATTCCCAAAATAGACAAGCCAAAGATGCCACTAAGAGGAGACCCCATCGGTAAACCAAATTTTTCTGGAATGGTAACTGCATGGTAGTTAAAATTTCTTTGTTTACATCCTGGTATTTTTTGGAAAGTTGAAAATTTGAAATAGTCTTCAGTGATGTCATGTGTTAGTGTGAACCTCAAAAGGGATATTTCACAAAACAACACATCAAATGCATTAGTTGCTCACTGTAATGAGATTGATCACAACTTTTATATAAAAATGCTACTCTAATTAGAAGAGAAAACAATTAACTAAGACAAAAATGTTTAGAAATTGCTTTAATCACTAGTTCATCCACAATAAATTTGCGTCCAGGTACTTACAGCATTTCACCATTCTAATATCTAAATGGGGGATATTTAATAACAAAGGTGATGGAAACGAAAACAAAAAAGAATATAAAATTAATACAAATTAAATTTGTCACTTAGCTGATTGATGTTCAGCATCTCAACTCCAGGGTTTCATGGATTAACCTATTTGTAATCATTCTGTCCACTCATCAGGAGATCTACCCATTTGAAGTGTATATGATATATTTAACGTGCACATATATAATGTATATTTAATAAGCAATAATTCTCTCCAATGTGTTTGGTTAAATAATATGGACAAGCTTTGTCTATAAATCTTTTATTAAATTCTTCAAATTTCTGAATTAGTTGTTTTGTGTTATCAGTAAATTTGTCAAAATTCATATTTATTTTATTCTATATTATTTTTCCCAAGTATTTTCAAATTTTGCTACATTCATTTTCAAGGATTGGTCTGTGTATATTTATGTAACTGTTTTTTTTAATTTTAACATTCTCACATTTGATGGAACCAATTTTAAGTCACTCAAAGTGACGTCATATAAATGATGAAACTGAAATTTTTATCTGTGTTTTTATATATATTTGTTAATTTTGCTTTTTGTGAGAATATTTTTCAAAATCTCATGATGAAGAAAGAAAAGAAGAGAATAGCAAGAAAGGACATATTTGCAAGGGGGAAAAAAGTGCTAAAACTTTTCACCAGTTTCAGATCAGACATTCTGAGAAAATAAAAATAAAAAGAACTTTAAAAAATCATAATAAAACTGTAGATCAAAGTCAGAAGCTGGCAAACAAGTCCAATCTTAGACAAAATAGGAAACAGACAGATAAAATGAATTTAGTTTGACAGGTTAGGGCAAAGGATATGATTTCTAAAATCCAAATGTTTTCTGACATCTATTGTTTAAGTAGAAAAAAAAAAAATTTTAAGTAAAATTTTTAAAAAACAAAAGAACAGGTTATAATTGGCAGACAAAGCACAACTCTTAATACTACTACTACTCATTAACAATAAAGGAAAAATCATAATATATCTTATTGTTTTTTCATGTTATTGAAAACTCTGTGACCTTTGCTACTTGTTAGACTTGCAAGTGTGTTTGCTGCCATCATTTTTTCATGTTGCTGTTTTTCAGCTTATTTTCATTATCATAATTTCAAGAGAGGAAAGAGCAGAGAATATATTATATTAACACTGGTGATATTGGCATTGGAATGAAAGCAGTGATGGCACCTACCCTGAATCCATCATAAAAATTCAGCATGTGGAATTAGTACATACTAAACGTTTCAAATACCTTAGTATATGAATCAGTTTGAACAAATTTAGTATAGGAAATAAGGAAATTAAATATAGAACAGGCTGCACTAAAGGAGAAAATGAGATCCCTAGTATATTTAATCTTTTACTATACTATACTATACTATACTATACTATACTATACCCTGTGCCTTTACAAATACAGTTGTGATGAGATGAGCACTGACCATTCCCTACCATATCCCAAACGAATCTACCAATAGAAGACAATTATCCTGCTTTCCATCGCAAGGCCAATGTACTAATTATGGGGTGGGGTGCTATGCTGATGACATAGGTATTCATAGTTTGGATAAGAATGATCTTGAACAGAAAATCAACATTCTCTATTAAGTGTTCCAAGAATCAGGACTGAAGATAAACCTTTCAAAAGCAGAAACTATGATCTGGAATTGGAAAGCAGTGATGGCACCTACATTGAATCCATCATAAAAATTCAGCATGTGGAATTAGTACATACTTAAACAAAGAAAAGAAAAGAATACTAAGCTATTACATGACATCTGTCCTTCTTTACACTAGCAAATTTTGGATGATTTCCGCAAAGATGAAGAAGAGACTTGAGGCAACAGATATGTGGTTCTACAGAAGGGTGCTAAGGATATCATGGACCAAGCGTGTGAGTAATGATGAGATCTTAGAGAGGTTGCAAACAAGGAGGAGGCTTATATTTAATATAAGGAAGAGGCAGCTGAAGTTTCTGGGACACATAATGAGGAAGGAGGGCCTGGAGAATCTGATACTCTCGGGTCAAATAGAGGGAAAAAGAGACAAGGGAAAGCAACACATGACATACCTGGTGGACTTAAGCAAGTAGATGACAGAATGTGGTCTGGGGGAAGAAAGCAGAGGGAAGGAACTTGTTGAGAGCTGCAAGGGATAGGAAGAGGTGGAGAGCCATGATTGCCTACGTCCTGAAAGGACATGGCACATAAGAAGAAAGAAACATTTCAAATATCTCAGTATATGAATCAGTTTGAAAAAATTTAGTATAGGAAATAAGGAAATTAAATATAGAATAGGCTGCACTAAAGATAATTTCACCCAATACCACAGGTTGCTGCTTCTTCTATGTACTGTGTCCCTTTAGGATGATGGCTCTCCACAATTTCCTGTCCTTTGTAGCTCTTAATAAATTTTTGTCTTTTTGTTATTTCTCCTGAACCATGTTCTTCCATCCATTTGTACAAGTTCACTAGATAGGATATGCATTGTTTTCCTCTATCCCTCTTGCCCTCAATCTGTCCTGTGAGTATCAAATTTTTGAAGCCCTCTTTCCTCATGTGCCCTAAAAATGTCTGTCTTTCTTCTCTAAAATTTTGTCATTGCTCACAGGTTTGACCCATGGTATTTTCAGCATCCTCCTGTAAAACTACATTTCTGTTACTTCATGTTTCTTCTTTATCCGTGAGGAGATTGTTCAGCATTCACTGTCATATAGGAGGACTGATATTATATAACATTTCAGTTCTTTTCCTAACTAGATGAAACCAGTTAGCCCTGCCCATTATCTTTTAAATATTTGGTCAATTTATGCAATAGAAAAATAATGTACACTGCATTGGCTTTGTTTGAAGATGCATGGATACGTAACAGTTCAGTACTCGCAAAGAACCACAAGTTGCTGCACAACCAAAACATTAACCTAAAAACTTGTCATGTTCTTAAATAGCCTTATCATATTAAGACTTTCATGTATATATACCTGACACCAAGCATATTCAGAAATATCTTATATCATGTAGAATTTAGTGAGGACCATTCCTTTTCAAACCTTGTGGATTGCCGCTATAGAATTACATACAAAGGACTCTACCAGATAAGAAAAAACCCTGAATCACTTGAAGACTTTCATATTCAGAAATAAAGACTTGAAGACATTCATATTCAGAAATATAGCATGTAGATTTTAGTGAGGACCATTCCTTTTCAAACCTTGTGGACTGCTGCTATAGAATTATATACAAAGGGCTCTACCAGATGAGAAAAAACCCTGCATCACTTGAAGACTTTCAGCAGCAGCAACAAGTAAAATGGATAGCAAATATAATTCAAAGAGAAAATAATGACATAATGAAGATGTTCACATTCCACACCACTATAAACAAAAGGTTAGGAAGGGAACCTCCATGAATAATGGAAACTGTGATAACAGTGGACTTGAGAAACCTATTTTTGTGAAAAATTGTTTTAAGAGAAAGATTTTATAAATTTCAGTTGAAATCAGCACTGGCTGCTTGATCAATGAATACCAAATATTTCCTTATAAGGAAGCAGCTAATATAACCATTACCATTAGAACTGAGAAGAACAGATACTACACTTTGACACCAGCCCCAAAACCAGAGAATGAAGAAAAGATTAACTTGAGTAGCAGTGGTTACTCGGTCAATGAATGCCAAATGTTTTTTCATAAAGAAATGGATAATATTACCATTATCATAAATTAAGTGAAGGAAAGGAAAATCAAAGAGTGTGCCATAGTAAAAGTACACAACCAGTTTTCTGGCACCTCTGATTCCATATTACCAGACCAACAAAAATTATTAATTATCAGGAAACATTATTAGGTATGAATATGATAACACAATACGATGCTCTGTGTTGAATTGCAGTGTTGAAATAGAAAATATGCTAAAAGGCTGCAAGATTGAACAGGGGCTTTATCTGTATGAGTCTGACATTGTGATCACAGACCAAGAAAATCTGATGATATTGTTAGGTAATGCTGGGATCCTGAGTTAGTTATAATGATGTTTAACTTGTAGTGATAACAACAAATAAATTACTTAATAACCCCCAACCCTAATTACAAGACTATGTTGTAGTCTGGAAGAAAGATTAAAAGTTAGGCAATAAAAATAATTTAAAATACAGATAAGAATGTTAAGTAACAATAAAGAAAGGAAAAGTTACATGATAAAAAATTAAAAAAAATATATAGAATACTCCCATGATGCATCAGAACAAGCATATTAGCACCAAAAGAAACAAAAATCAAAATTTTCTCTCTTTTTGTTTTTTGATGGCCAGAGGAGACAGACATTCTGGACAATTCTCTGATAAAACAGGTTGCCACCAACAGATAAGCAAAACTTTATTTCTGTATAGATATATGTTCTTGAAAATATACAATAATTTCTCTGAAATGTATACCGGAGCAGTTTAACATTTTTTGTCTCTGCTTATTTTGTTGTATCTCATATATGATTTTGTTTCTAATTTTATAATCCAGTTGTGGGCTGATGATGTCTTTTAATTCCCAAAAATACATATATGAAAAGATAATTAAATTCAGACAAGACCAACACATCATCAGAATACCCCATAACAAACTCACCTGAGCCTAGGTCATCTAATGAAAGCTTTGTTTCAGATATTACTTTTGTTTTTTTAATAATGTATAAAATTACGTCTGTTAACCTACATGATATAAACTTATATAAATGTCTTTATGTTTGAATTTATAGCATTTAACTTTTTAATTTAATGTTTTTCCATTTATGTGAAGGTCTTTTTTTACTCTACTCATAAAAAATCCTGTCTTTTATTTTATCGCTTTTTTTTAAAATGAGCTTTGCTTCTTATTCAAGTAATTATGTATTCTGACAGTATTTTTATAGGACTAATCACAAAATAAATGTTTATGTACCATCAATCACAATTTATTTTTGTTTGATAAACTATTTTTTATGTTTCTACTGCTTGATTGTGAACTACTAATTTTTAGCCCACATTCCATTCATATGAGTTTATTGAAAGAGAAACTTTACAAACTGGAAAACAATGTTTTTTGGGGGTTTTTTTTACACTTCTATCAAGACATTACACATCCCCACTGCAAATATTTTTGTACACAAAACCAACTCGTGAGATATTTTGTTAAGACGATTAAAATCAGCATTGTTAGAGAATTCTGAATTTTAAATAATGAAGCATCAACAATTTCTGTCTAAATTTATGGAATTAGGAGATAACATTATTTACATTTAAGTTAATCTTTGTTGTCATTATCACAATGTTTCAGCCATTGTGTGCCATGTTCTTCAGGTGTCTGTCAATCTTTGGAAAGCAGAGTTGGACTGATCTTTTGATCACAGCTCACCAGTAGAGATGTGAACTGATTCCTTTCCTTCACTAGGTTAAGATGAAACCATTAGCAAGTCTTAGCAACCCCCAAGCTCTCATGCCAGAGATATGGAGAATCCAGTGCCAGCAGCAGGCTGGTCAATTGCAGTTGCTGAGCAGTGTCTGCATTAGACTGTTTGATCAGCACTACACCCTTTGACATGCAGAACCAACAACTGGTGATATCTAGTACAGTTAGGATGTTACTGTGTGGCATTTAGCTAATTTTATTGTTTTGGCTTTACATGGGATCAGGTGCTAGTCAAACCAGGGAGTGTGGTGCACTTTTATAGTTGGACACAATAATCTAGCAAAGACAATTAATGAAAAAAAAACAAAACAATCTGGGAAAGCTGTAGGGCATTTTAAACTGAACCTTTAATTTATAGAGATTGATTGTTCTTTTTTTCACTGTCCATGCCTAGGGATATCTCATCTTTCTCTTTTTAGTATAGAGAGCCACATTCCAATTCCAGTTGGGTTTGTTATGTTCACTTATGCAGAAATACCCTTGGGAAAGATATGAATCCATCACTTCTCCCTCCAGATATGGGTCAATTAGTAGGACTTGTATCTGTAAATTATTATTATCTCTCCAAAATTCTTCCAGTCTAAAAATATTTTCTGGCTTTAAATAACCTGTAAAAGGTTGATAGGCTATAAAAAAACAAATCAATCAATCATCTTTTTTTAGTACTGCTCAGTTATTGTCTGCCTTATTTCCACAGAGTCTCAGTTTGTACTACCCAGCCCAGGGATTGAACCCAGTTACTATGACAATAAATTCATAAACCAATGCTTTAAAACACTAAGCTATTAATGCTAATCCTAATTCTCTGAAGTTTACTGAGATTGACAGTCACCTGAAGAAGGCTTGAGAGCACAATGGCTGAAACATTGTGATAATAACAAGATGAGGACATGAATTCAAATGTAAATAATGTCAATAAGGCATCAACAGTTTTCCATCTTTCTTTTTTGATGTCATAAACACAGTATTTTAATGTCATTATATTATACAATTGAATGACTGTTTTGTTTTTTACAGCTTATCAACCCTTTATTTTGGCCATCAACATTGAACATAAGGAGAATTTTTTTAATAGGTTTTTAGTTTTGTTGAATATTCAAAGTATAAATAATGAATAAATACACAAATATGACATTGATTTGTCAGGGAGATGACATCTTGATGCTATTGGCTTGGGGAGATGATCCTAAAATGCAGCACCATTGGGAAATACCAGAAAACCAGACCACAGGTTGACCCAATCTTTGTTAGTGAAAATGGGTAGACAAAACTGTTCAGAAGCTGTTGATGGTTTTATTAGCATGAAGTCACAAGTCAACATGACTCAGAGCTTGAGTGTACTTTGGTTGTTCAACTACTGATCACACCAGCTTATGTACATTCTCCCAGAAACTATACGTAAGGCCTGCTCAGCATAATGGCAATATAAATCAAGATTGGCTTTGTGGTTGTTGAAGAAACTCAAAATATGCCTGAGCAAGCACCTGCAACAAGGATTAGCCAACTTTGTAGATGCTATAGTCTCTTAAGACTGATAGGTGCTTACTAATTCCAAATAAATACACAGAACAAAAATAAATGCATACAAATAAAAAAGAAATGAAAATACTGTTGATTCCTCATCAGCTAATATGCAGAGAGACCCTATACATAACTGATTTTCATCTTTTTTTTTAAATAAGACTTCTATGAAAAATCTCATCAAACCATATTTGGCAAGGTTAGGCCAGTTGAGGCCTAATGAAAATGATGTGAAAAAATTTCAGTATACAAATTCTTACCCAGGCTCTCTCTGACTGGAAAGTCTCCTCACAAACTAAAAATATTTGGGGAACCAGCTAATCTGTGCCTTTTCTATAAATATTTTCATGGTAAATGAGTTTTCCACTTTGGTGGCTCACCTTCATAAACTTAAGCACAGCACTAGATTGGAAGTTAGGTCCCATCCTTTCTCTGTTGAAATTGCTAGACATAACTGTAAGTTCTATTCTGATAGTATCTTCTATTGCACTTCTCACCTATGGAACTGTCTTTCAACATTTTGCTTTCCTGTCAACTACAATAAAAAAAATTTAAATGCAAAGTCAATCATCATCTTTTATCTCCTTGAATCATGTTCTTTCCTTGTCTTCTCTTTTTCTTACACTCTCAGTAACCCCTTGCATTTTAGGGATTTCTATTGCCTGGCTTGGGGTGAAATCATTAAAAAACAAAGTCCTTATAAAAGCATAATAACAAATTGGCAAATTTTCTATAGGTTTTATTATTCAGTCCATTCTGCTTATCTTGATTGTTATACATACAATATTTTAGCTGTTGTACTCTCCAACCTTCATCAGATGGCTATTGCTACACACAGTAACCTGAGCAGAATTTTGAACTGACATATTTATTCCGTGCACAGGAGTAGATTGTTCTCATTCTGCTTTCCATGCTTAGGGGAGATAACTCATATCAGTTAATAATCACCAGTCTTATTCACCTTTGTGTTACTTACCCACCTTTTCATCTCAAAAAGAGTATGTGATTTAGCACTACCATTCACAGGGATTGAACTAACAACTACCAATATGTCAACCAAGATGAGTGTGCTGGTCTCATTCTGCTTTCCCTGCTTAGGGGATATTTCATATCAGTTAATACTCACGAGTCTTATCCACCTTTGTGTTGTTTGTCCACTTCTTCCTCTCAACCAGAGTATGTGACTCTAACATAAGAACATTTCCATAAAATACAAACATAACTAAATCCAAAAATATAAAAGAAAACAAATATGACCCAAATAGAAAAACCTTTTCTCCTTCTGGAATCCAGGAATACTTATTTAATTTCCGCATCTCTAAAAAGAAATTGAATCTCAATTAAATTAAATATTTTTTTCTTTCTGACTAACCTTTCTTGTATACATACAGCCATGCATGCAAATAGTGTCCATTGAGAAATGTTTCTAATTTAATATTGAATTTCCCAATGATCCCACAGTTCCTATCTGTTTGCATGTGCATGTAAGCATATATATATATATATATATATATATATATATATATATATATATATATATACCCAAGTATAGGATTGGTATATACGGAATAAATTCCAATAACCAACAATTATTATTCTTAAAATTGAATTGTTTTACGTGAGAGGTGGCAATCATGTTGAAGTAAACTGTAAAATGTATACATTTTTGTCTGGAGCTATCAACATCCTTTTTAACATAATTTCAATGAAAAAATAAATTAAATAGCATATGTATTTTTTTATTTATTTATTTATTTTTTCTCCTCAGTAATTCTACAATTTTAAACTTAATAGAGATTTGATTTAGATTTCTAAATAGGTAATTTTTTACTTTTAATTTTAATTTCAAATTTTATAAATCTTTTAATATCTATGATAACCTTGCTTCATTTTCAAATTTTTTGAATTACCATATACTTGTATTTTGATTGGTCATTCTAGCTTGTGTAACAGCGTTTACCCCTAACGAAGGATCGTTAATTAATTTGAAACTTTTACAACCATTTATTCTACATTCAACATCATCACTTGATAAGGCACCAGAAGTGTTGAAACAAAATGGCTATTTTTGTAGTGATTTTATAACATATTTATGTTATAATATTTAAATAAATAATTATATATATATATATAGCAAATGTAAAATACTCACAATATAGTACAGAAAATTAAAAACGACCAAACTCATAATTATAAATAACAATGCATTTATCTATGGCCTGATGAAACTATAAGAGCCTCCCTCTAATTCATCTACACCCATCTTGAATATATTTTACATGTGATATATGTTAGCAACATTTATATAGTTTGAAGTCAACTTATTGCAAATTCTATAAATTAATGAGAATGACTATTTTGTTTGTCAATAAAAGTATTCTTTAAGAAATACCGCTATTTTACTATTTATTGCAAACCAAATTAGCACATTTCAACACAACTGTAATAAAAAACAGATTTTTATAACCAGCATTATAACAATAAAGCTATCCAAATAAATATGAGTTTCTCATATTGATATAATTTCAGTTTTTGAAACTATCTAGAAGTTATAACAACTAGAAAATTAAAAACAACGTTTTAAAAAATATCTAACTAAAATCAAACATGTTATCTACTTGTAACACAATGACACAAACTAAAACATTCTTTTCCTTGCTTGGCTTCCTGCAAAGTCAAATAAATATGAGTTTGTCATATTGATATCATTTTGGTTTATGAAATTATTTAGAAATAGTAACATCTTGAAAATTAAAATCATTACTTTATAAAAGCTTGATAGGTCCTAGGCTGCAGCCTATACTAGACTGAAGGATAATCAGGCCCTGTAACTATTAAACTAAACTAAAAAAAAAAAAGTAGCATATCAGTTTAATTGCCCATTACAAGAGTGAACAACCCACTCCTAAAGGATGACAAGCCACTCATGTGATATCAGTGCCATAAAAATAGCATCTTGACACTCACTAACAACTGCTTACCCCCATTAAAAAATACTGGTTGATAACACCATCATTCTAGATAAATGTAAGTGTCACTGCAGAAGCCATTTATATAGAACAATTTAAGCCAAGTTGCAAATCAACTTCATTTTATTTAACAATAGAGGTTGGGAGTCTTCTAAGAAGGCACACCAACATAAAGTCATGGCTGCCTCCTCAATAGGATTTTCATTGTCAGTCACATTCAGTGAAACATGTGAGTATATATGTTAAATATATATATATATAAAAGTGAACATTGAAGTAAACACTCAGAGGTGACAGGCTGTTTCATGCTAGACACACTCGTTGAGTGCATCTAGCATGAAACAGCCTGTCACTTCTGAGTGTTGACTTCAATGTTCACTTTTATATTTATATTTACATACGTTCTATCTCTGATATTGAGCACTTTATCCCATAAATATAGCACACCTTAAAACTATATTTATTTATATAATATATATATAGAACTCAATGTCCAGGACAGAGTAAGAATATAATAAAAAGGCTGAAACACTAATATTCCATGGTTTTAATTTATTACATTGGAATCGTAATCATGATCCAATTCATCAGACCTACAAATTCAAAAAGAAATCAGAAAAAATAACTCCGGTAATAAAAAATAAAATTTAGTGAGAGTGTATGTCTGAGAGTGGGGGACGAATGTGAGAGGTAAATGAAAGCTCTAGAGAGGGGTAACAGATGAGAGAAGAACAGGAAGGCCTAAAAGTGAAGGTGGGGATTAAAATTTAACAGAGAGAAGTTTTAAAGAGAGAGGTTAAAAGACGGTTTAAATGAGTGAGATACAGATAAATATGAATTATTTTCCGATGCATTATTCATTACTGAATCACTGACCTAAATTAAATTAAATTAAAAACCGACACCGGAAATGGGTTTATACATTTGTGGTGAAAACCTCTCACATTATAACTAGCATGGCGTCAGAGAGATTTGGTTGCATCGAGCCCTGGCAGCCAAGGACACCATACACTGCCAACCATAGGGTGAATAAAATTAAAGACTTAAGGAAAGAAATAAGATCCCTTAAGAAGCTTTATAAAAGGGCAAGAATAGAGGAGCATCAACCTCTCGAGGAGCTCCGAGAAATACTCAGAGGGAAATTAAAAACTATACAGTGAGCAGAGTGGCATAGAAAGAGGAGGAAGGAAAGATGAAAAAAGCGGGCAAATTTCCTGTCCAACCCTTTTGGCTTTACAAGAACATTGCTAGGGGATAGACACAATGGGAAATTGGAGGCATCGGAGGAAGAAATTAACAACTACCTTCGAAATACTATGAGTGACCCTGCAAAAGAGCAAGATCTGGGTATAAATACCTGCTTTATACCTCAGGAGCCACCAGTGGTCCAATTTGACACCTGCTTGCCCACCTGGAAAGAAATTCAAGAAGTTGTGAGAGCCACCAGATCCGCTTCAGCACCAAGACTGAGTGGGGTACATTGTGTACAAGAGGTGTAAGGGAATTCTCCAAATTTTGTGGAAAATATTAATTTGGAGTCATTTGGAGAAGAGGCAGGATTGTGGAGCAATGGAGATTTGCTGAGGGGGTATGGATCACGAAGGAAGAAGGTTCAATGTCACTGGACGAATTTCAAATTATTTCCTTACTCAAAACCAAAAGTAAGATCTTTTTTGGTCTATTGTCAAGACGCCTTTCAAATTTCTTTCTTGGAAATGGCTACATTGACACATAAGTCTAGAAGGGTGGGGTCGCCAGTATTCCAGGTTGCCTTGAGCATACAAGAGTCCTGACACAGTTCCTGAGAGAGGCAAAGGAAACCAAAGGGGACCTGACTGTATTGTGGTTGGATCTCGCTAACGCCTACGGGTCCATGCCACACAAACTGGTGGAAGAAGCCCTACATAGACATCACGTACCTCCATCAGTATGCGATCTCATTGTAGACTACTATAATAATTTCCGACTGAGAGCTTGTTCAAGTACAGCAACATCAGAATTGCAGACCATGGAAAAGGGTATCATCACTGGTTGCACAATGTCTGCTGTCCTATTTTCACTGACCATGAACATGCTTGTAAAGGCAGCCGAGGTGGAATGCCGAGGCCCTGTGTTTAGATCAGGAGTCTGCCAAGCACCGATAAGGGCTTACATGGACGATTTAAGTGTGACAACAACATCTGTCACAGGGGTTAGGTGGCTCCTAAAGGGTCTTGAGGAAAATATGACTTTGGCCAGAATGTATTTCAAGCCAGCAAAATCCAGGTCATTAGTAATGAAAAAAGGCAAGGTCATGGATAAAGTCCAGTTTACTGTTTCAGGAGCAACAATTCCTACCCTGAGCGAAAAGCCTGTTAAGAGCTTGGGCAAGACTTTCAACAGCAGTCTGAAAGACACAGCCGTGATCCAGCAGACTATAAAAGACCTTGAGGAGTGGCTGACAAAGATTGACAAATCTGGATTGCCAGGATGTTTTAAGGCATGGCTCTTCCAGCATGCAGTTTTGCCCCAGATATTGTGGTCATTGCTCATCTATGATATTCTGATTACCACCATGGAAACATTAGAGAGCAATTTGTAATCGTTTGAGAAGGTGGATGGGTTTGCCGAGATGCTTAAGTGGTGTGGCCCTCTATGGGAACAGCAACGTGTTGTGCCTCCCCTTTAGCAGCCTTGTGGAAGAATTCAAAGTCACGAGAACGAGAGAACGGCTGCAGTATTCAGAATCTAAAGATCCAAAAGTAGAAGCAGCAGGAATTCAGACAAGATCTGGCAGGAAATGGAGCACTGAAGGAGAGTTGCAAGTGGCGGAGGACTTAGGCATAAAGCTATATTAGGGTCAATAGCTAAAGGCAAAGCGGGACTGGGATTTTTCCACTGTCCACAAACCAACATTGCCAAAGGCAAAGAAAGACACCAACTCATCCAAGAAGAAGTCCGTGTGGGCATAGAAGAAGCACGCTACTGTAAAATGGTCAGTCTAAGTCAGCAGGGAGCCTGAACAAAATGGGAGAACATAGAAAAGAAAAGAATTACATGGTCAGGTTGCTGGCGTTTGGATTTTAGTGAGATTCAATTTCTCATCAAATCAGTATATGATGTCCTACTGAGCCCAACGAACCTGCATATATGGAGGAAGAGCAAGACCCCCAATTGCCAACTATGTGCAAGGAAAGGATCTTTACAACACATCCTCAGTAGTTGCCCAAAAGCTTTGGGTGATGGTCGGTACTGTTGGCGTCACGACCAAGCACTCAAAACAATTGCGAACGAGGTGACTAAAGCTATAAGGGCTAGTAAGCATCAACTAGGGAAGAAATTGAATCAGATTAACTCTGTAAAAGCTGAAGAGAAGATACAGAAATAGAGGAGAGAGAGAACGAGCCTGCTATCTTCCGCAGATAATTGGCAGTTGAAAATGGACCTAGAGAGCCAGCTGAAGTTCCACAGGCACACAGCCGTAACATCGCTCAGACTGGATCTGATATTGCACTCCGACAACACAAAACAGTGCATTATTTGGGAACTGTCTGTGTCATGGGAGGAATATATTACTCTAGCTAATGAGAGAAAGAGGTCCAAATACTTGTCGAACAATGTTGGCAGAAGTCATGGAAGATATACTATGACCCCGTAGAAGTTGGTTGCAGGGGCTTTGCTGGACAGTCGTTGTGCAGAGCCCTAGCAAAAATAGGCATAGTGGGAGCAGTTAGGGCGAAAGTGCTGAAGGACATTACCAACGCAGTTCTGACAGCGTCAAAATGGATTTGGCTTAAGAGATCAGAGCCATGAAAGAACTAATGAGTACGATAAGGGAAAACTCACAATCATACTTAGCAGATGTGTTACACATTATAAAGGAATATTGAGGCAATATAGTAAGTTAGGATAGTTGAACAGATATGGATAGGGGTTGAGAATCATTGGTGAATGGGGGGGGGCATGGATAGGATTTTTTTTTCTTTGATTTTCGGTTACTGATTGCCATTACTTTTATTTATTTTATTTTTTGTTTTAGCGCTTACTTGCGGTTTTATTTCAATATTAAAGCCTACTTGCATATTTATCATGAATGGAATAGGAGAGAAAGATATAGTTTTATAGTAATAATAGTCTGGAAATTTCAAGAGTCGATACTAGTATTAATTGGGTAGATTTATTGAGAGAGATATGTATCAGATTGTAAATATGTGTATAGGTTACTTAATTGAATAGATAGCATAATTATTTATGTATAGTATTTATTTATTTTTATTAAGCCATCGAATTATTTTAGTTAGAAATGGTAAAATTGGGGAAGAAAATATAAATAAATTAGTATGAGTTAATTTGTAGTGACTGGTTTCAAAATTAAAGTAAATGAGGGATAGAAGTTATGTACGTGTGCATATTTTTACATTTATGTGTAGATGCAGGAACGTACATACAGGTGTTTTTGTTGTTGTTTTGTGTGTGTGTGTGTGTGTGCGTAATTTTGTTTGAATAGGAGGATAAGGTAAAAGTTACAGATTGACCTGATAGAATAGCGAATTTCCTTTTTTAGAAAGTGCTAGTATAGGATAGATTGGAGTTGGGTATGCTTGTAGGTTCAGTTAATGACTTAGTATCACTATAGGATTAGTATTTAATATGTAAAACATGGGATTAAACTATACAATAAAGATACCAGCTCACCTCGTTATGCATTCCGGAAGTAGGAGATCAAAGCTAAACCGGATGAAATAAAAAGACAACACTATTTAGGAGAGGAGTGTGAAAGCCCTGTTTTCATTGGCTGATGCTGACTGACATCTGTCAATAAAAATGGTCG
>OZ038513.1:41957595-41960095 GCA_964036315.1 Acanthosepion esculentum | reverse complement strand
AGTATTTGCACATAAGTGCATATAATAAACCCAGCTGAAATTGAAACTTAACTCTCCAATTTTTAATTCCTGGCAGTAGTTCATTACAACACCTGCCCATCTATGCTTACAAGTCGTCACGCATCTAGGTACTGACTAGACTCAACGTTGCTTAACTTTGGTGATTGTATATGAACTTGTGTGTGTGTAATGAATACTGGCTGAGAAAGAGAAATTAGTAATCAGAGTCCAAATTCCAGCCGAGGTTATTGCTTCTAATTCTGCACAACTACCCTTTAGTTAGAAAAACATATTCATCTCTTCTGTCCTCAGTTACGGGTTAAACAACAGAACAGATTGGTTAGCAACCTATCTAGAAGGGAAATTCTAAATTCAGAACTGAGCTGAACTGTTTGGACACTTTCTAGCACCCTGTCCACCATCTCTCTTTCAATGTGTGTGTGGCTGGTTCTGTACAAGCCTTCACCACTATAATCAGATCGTCTATACGGATAGTCTAGAAGTTTAATTCTAAGAATTGATTAGTATCCATAAGTTCTTGGGATGGTTTAAATTAATTTAGTATAAAATTTTCTTAATGATTTTATGTCCATGCAAACAAATATTGTCTGTGTCCTTTTTTTTAAAAACTAATGTTGACCCTATTTAGGGCCAAAAAGCTACTGAAACTAGAGGGTTTCCGAAAAGAGGTTGTTGTGTGAGGGTTAAGATGTGCAGTTGGAGGATATGTGGGAAAGATAACATTTAACCTAAGATTTGAACAGGTTCAGATTGCAGTGGTTGGGAAAGTATCCTTTTGGGATTTGGTTGTACAAAGTTGAAGTTCACTGAAAGAAGCTATTTGAGTGGAACTTACTTCTTACTAATGGAATACAAAGGGAATGAGGGTGGTTCATATCAGTGTACATGGCATGGTATGTCCTAGCTGTGAAGGTTAAAGTTGGTGGAACAAAGGAGTATAGCTCATCTGAACATTTTCTATGGGAATAATGATAGAATAGTGAGAAGTTGTCAGTGTTTTGTCTGTGGAAAGGGGTTGTAGGGTGGAAAATAATTCATATGGCTATGCAGATGCTTTTGGATTGGAAATTGAATTGGGCTGATCTAGCTCAGATATGGTAACAGTATTCCATTTTCAACCTGATCTGGCTCTTCTAAAGGTAGAGCACCTATACATATATTGTATTCTCTTATTCTTATACTCTGTTTTCTTCTTTATACAATGTTTCCAGTTTCTCCCCACCCCAATTTCAATATGATCACAGGTGTGTACATGTATAGGTAGTACATATTCACAACCTCAAAACGCACAGCATATACACATGTTCACATACCTACTCACCAACCATTGGATTGGAACATGGTATGCCAAAAAGAAAAAATTGTTTTTCTCTGTTTAAATTAATTTTTTTTTACTCTTCCTTTAATTGGGGTCTAAGATACATAAGACATTGGCTCCTGAAAGTTGATAGTTTTCCTAGCCAGTATTAAATGTGCAACTGCTTTTTGCAACCAAGGAAAAAACAAAATAAAAACACTGTTGGTTTTTCTCAAATTATTTTTTCATTTTGTTTTCTTTCCATTTATATTTCTGGAATAAGTTATTATTATTTACATAACTTCTCAGTTATTGTTGCACAGAACAATAGCTCAGTGGGTTAAAGTGTTGGTTTGTGAATTTGGTGATATAGTAATTGCGAGTTCGATCCTTGGGCTAGGCAGTATGTACTTGGACTCAGTGGAAACAGGTGAGCAATTAATGAACAGTACTAAAAATAAGAGATATCCCTAGATATGAACAGTGGAATGAGAACGGTTTACCTTTGTAGATTAAATAAAGAGTTCAGTTAAGAATTCCCAGATTGATATAGAAATGATGAGGGCTGGAAGGCACAACCGCTGAAATGTTGTGATAACAACTTCAAACCTTTTATGTTTTAGTCACTTTTCTGTCTTGCTTGAGGGGAAATAATTTTAAAAATATATAGCCACAAAACAGCTTGATTAAATTTGAATTTAAAATTACTTTAATCTTTTATGCTTTGAAACTGTCAGATTGGAAGGGATTTTTGTTAGCATTCAATTTTATGAAAAGAGTATAGCAAAATTATTGAGAAAAAAGGGACCCTTGAACAAAGTGTTCAGCTTCTGACAATCCATTCTAGCCGATTTATGATAGAACAGATGAAAAGAAATTGACTTCATATCTGGTTGGCTGCTCACAAATAAGTATTGCTTGGCTCAACATGAACTCATTTTGAGTATTAGTAGATATTTACTGAGCTAAACTAAATCTGGCAAAAGGCCCATAATAGAAAGGCAACCAGTAAAGAGACTCAAACTCACAAGCTCAATAAATGATCCTTCAAATGAGTTTGTTAACAATTTGTTGTAGCATACCTACGGACAATAATGGGTATGTCCCCATTCACACAAATACAGTAGTAAATACTGTATGTTGGTCTGCAGTTGGAGATTCATTGTGGAATTCACTTGACTC
>OZ038513.1:41887595-41952595 GCA_964036315.1 Acanthosepion esculentum | reverse complement strand
TTGAGCAAAAAGGGAAAGGCTTAGAAATTATGACACATTCAAATTCATGCAATTTATATTGTTCAGACTATTTTCCTCATCTTTTATTGTCATATTCATTCTCGAACTGAACCCTTTATTTTAATGTATATCACCTGAAGAAGGCCAGAGCATAAAATGGTCGAAATGTCGTTAATATGACAAGAAAGATAAGGACAAAAGGCCAAACAATGTAAATAGTTACAACACCTCATCTCAGAAATATAAACAGACATTCAAATTCATTATGGTAAGAAAGAGCAATAAGATAAAAGAGAATAAGCATTAGAAATATTTGTGCATTCCTTATTTGGATATTAAATTAATCCCTGTTTTGCAAAATATTTAAATAAAAACATGGACAATAATGAAGATTGGAAAAGATAAGGGAAACAATGAAAAGATATGGGCAAAGTGTGAAAAATGAGTTGAGGCACAGGATAGTGGATAAGCTTAATTCTCAACACCCATGGAATTTCAATGGATTCATCTAGTATAATTATAATTATTGATTTAAATATGAAATCAAATTCTAAGTTTATTTTAATTTGGTGAGAGAATTATTATTATTTGCCATTTGACTAACATTTTAAATAAATTCCTTCCATAAAATATTTTATGATGTAAACTTTTTTTTATTAAGGACCTCAGTCTTATATGTCCTGTCAAGGTTATCTCCCTGCCCTTGAAAATTATAAGATGCCAAAAGTTGTTTGTGATTTTTTTTTTTTACTACTACCTTAGCCATTTGTGAGCGATTAGAATCTTTTCAATATGTGTGCTCTTGTATTACCTATGTTGAATTGGCATTATGCCACCTGCTCTCCACCTACTCTGCTTTCATTATTATATTTTCAAATTACTGTAACTAAATTCTGGGCTTTTTCGACATCTTATATATGATGAGAAAGAAAGAGGAAAAAATGAAAAAGGAAGGTGAATGAAGTTTAAAAAAAAAGAAAAAAGTAAAAAAAAAATATAAGAAATAATTGTAAGGAAAGAGAGATTGAAAAAGTAAGTGAAAAAAAGGAATAAAGTTAGTGAAGAGAAGTAAGAGATGAAGGAATAATAATAATAATGATGATGATAGAAGATTGTGAAGGAATAAAAGAACACAAAGAAATATGGGCAAGCAAAAGAGAACAGAAAAAATATACCTCTACTATTTTATTTCTTTTTCAGTTCAAAGCATTTTTTCTTTCTCTTGATTTTTAAATACTTTGCCCTTTGACTCTCACCTTGGCTGTAAATATTTTCACCTTTATACACCTACCTCCTTCATGAGAATCTCATATCAACTATTTATATTTCAATCTCTTCCAGTCTAAAATATTATGTCCATCTAAGGTTTTAGTCCCTTCATTATACAAATAAAAAAAAAAAGGTCGGACATCATTTAAAGATCCGATTCTTTTAAGTGATAAATTCTAAATAATCTATAAAATTATTTTTCATCTATAAATAAAAACTTTAAAAAATTACAGAAATTCTTTTTAGCATGTTTAACTTTTGACCCTGCAAAAACAGTGTGTCAAAAACTGTCCTTTTGCTCTATACACTTTTGTTTTCCTCAACTACATTTATTTACAAGAATATAAAAATATGGGAACCAAGTACAATGCAATATTTGTTATTTACCTTTTATAAAGATTTTTTATTTATCTTTTTATAAAGAAACAAATTTGAAAAGAAATCTTTTTATTAAAAAATTTATAAAAAATTATGAAATTATCAAAATATATAAATCAACTACAATATTTATTATTTCCCATTTTATAAATAACTATGAAAACAAGTTTTTTTTTATTCAATCTAATAAATAGTGTTTAACACCTTTGTTGTCAATTCTCAAGGATAAAAAATGTATAAATCCACTGTTATAAGTTTGGGTTTTATTAAAATTCTAATCATCGTTTTTTAAAACAAACACTTCTGAGAGAGTCAAAAGTATATGCACTAATAGTGGTGTCAAGGAAATAACCGTACTTTTGACACATTGTTATTATACAGTCACAAAGTTTAAAATTGCCTTCTTGTATACCTTGAGACATGGTTGAGTAATGGATAGTGTCTTGGATTGAGGAATCAGAGAACCAAGTTCAAATTCCGGTCAAATCCATTACATTCACTTAGGTGCTAATACCTTTGGGAAAGGTATGAATTCTCTTCTTCTCCCCCCAGCTATGGGTAAATAGTAGTACAGACCAGGTTTGATAGCCTTTGATGGCAACTGGTCTACCGCAGAAAGAAATGGCAACCTGCTGTGGGGAAAAAATCTGCCTCGTCAGTCATGTATCGAAAGATACATGATTGCCTAAGCATGTATCACGCATGGCACATGACTGACTGATTATTTTAGATTTTCAAAGCATCAGTATAGTTTATTTTGTAATTGTAGAAAGAGAAATACTTTACAAAACATTTAATTCACAATAATTTTACTTTCATTGCTATGCTATATAGGTTCATAATAATTAATCTCTTTGCAAAAAAGTAACTATACAAAGCGAATTGGGCTTATGACCACCAAATAGACACTAATATACATTTGCACCCACTCAGTTGTGTGCAGGCGGGTGAGCCTGGATGCATAGGGGAAATCAATGAATTTGTAATTGTATTGAGAACATATATATGATAGATGATTACTTTACACTAGTTTATGTAGAATGGAAGATTCAGAGAATCAAAATTTTCTCATTTCTGACATCAAATCACCATGGATTCTTGAATTTGCATTAAATTGAAAACATGTTTATTTATGCTGATTTTGGTGATTGAAAACATAATAGTTTCCAGACATTCAATTTAAATGCTATAATTCAAAATTTAATGTGCAAGTAATAATGTTTTGAAGTGGAGGGTGTGAAAGTATAAGATATAGTGTTTTGAAGAGGGGTGTAAAATTATTATATACAGTGTTTTGAAGAGGGGTGTAAAATTATTATATACAGTGTTTTGAAGAGGGGTGTAAAAGTATTATATATAATGTTTTGAAGAGGGGAGTAAAAGTATAATAGCACTCACTAAATATGGTGTGATAGTCATCATAATTGTTAATGGTCTCTCCATGTTCAAGCAAAGTATTCCATGACTTCTTGGAAATAACTGGAAAATACTAAGTGGAGTTTATCATAAGACAGATACAAGAAGCAGTGGTGTGTGTGAAGAAAAACTTGAAAAATCTATATAAATTAAAATTTAGTAATAGGAACAGACTATAGAGACTCAAATTATAATGAAGACATTATTAGAAAATATTTTAATTATTAATTAGTTTTAGACAAAATAAAAAACTCCTCTTATTGGAAGTTATTAAGATATATTATCCTTACTGAGTGGATACCAACTTAAAATAAAATTTAATTAACCTATAATTTTTGGAGAATGTAAAATCTGTGCAGCATTTAAAACAGATATCAAATTATTAACTTGCAAAGTTTCAGCTTTTATGTATGCATATTTATTTTTAAAAAAACATAAAACAAAATCTCCTACTCACTTTCGTGTTTTAGGCATTGAACTGTATCACCTCACATCCATGAACTTACCTGACTTTTCTGTTAACCTGATGAATATTCATGAGCACTCCTATACCAAAAAACTTTGAAAAACAATAACATGTTTGCTCTTGTATAGAAATACTTGTCACAAAATAAAATCCTTACACTTGCCTCGATAAAGTCCCTCAGATGATGAAATATGTTAGCTATGAGAAATTTTGCTTTTGTCTTTATTCATACTTATTAAGCTATTAAAATTTTATACACTTCAAATAAGATACATTCAAATAGAGCTGAGCATTTTTCTGTTAAACATTTGCATGTATTCTTGTGTTTGTTACTACATCCATGTGCTAGGGATAACATATCAAGTAATCAGTCTAGGTAACAGTCTGAGTTTGAGTCAAAGTAGTAAGAGGAGTCATTAAAAAATCTTCCTGTGTTTAGTCTATTTCCTGAAAAAGAAAATGGATTTAAAAAAGAAAAAAATTTGTAAAATACATCGATAACTTCTGAAATGTAAAAATTTGGGATTTATACCTTATCTGCCTTCTTCTCTTCTTTGTGGATGATTTGAATAATTTTACCTGGCCAAATATTCACCACCTCAATTTATCACAAAGCCATGTTCCATTTTTTTTTGTTTTTGCTAAGACTAATCAAATTTCTGCAGAAAACTCAAAAGCAGCATTGTATTGAAAGAGATAATCAGTTACCTCGGAAAAAAGTTTGTGTTTTGTGTGCAATCTGCCGAAGAAAAATTACCAAAAAGTAGTTAGCAAAAATCTACTTCAATGACTAGAATCTATGCTAATGTTCTTCCCTCCTCTGAATGGCGTGACCAATCAGAAAAAATCTCTTGGTGAAGAGAAGCCGTTGTTTTTCGCTGATAAAAGCAGAATATTTTCTGAGCTAATGTGAGGAACACGAGTTTTTGCTAGTGAGAAGTTAAGGTTGGACGTGTAACCCAATTTTGTCGTTTCTACTTTTCTTGTTGGACTGTTACGACAAACTATCTTTTGAACTGTGATTTGGCTACAAGTGTTGCGGTCGAGAGACAGAAGAAATCTGTTGCAGATGTTTGTTGCTGCTTTAAGTCGACAGTTTTATTTTATTTTCTCTCACTACTACAAGCATGAATGGTATTAAAAAAAAAATGGTATTTAGAATGATATCACTATAAGTAAAATTGAATGAACAAATCCCTTTTAACTTGTTTCAAAATCTGAGCCTAATTACCGATACTGCCATGATTATCATGCTCCGAATACTATTACCAAAAATAATCCACATCCGACATCAAATATCAGTTCATTTTCTACTAAACTTGAAAAAGACTTAACTTCAGCTTATCACCAGATAAAAGTACATCCTGTTGATTTGCTCATAACATCTTCACCTCTTAAACTGTTTCAATGTAGTTATATGTTATATTTAGTAGTATTTCAGTACTTTACAGATAAAATATTTGCTAATAAGGACTGTGTATTCAGATGATATCTGTGTATTTAATGATGATGAAACAGTATATACAAATGGTTTAGAGTGCTTAAAATTTTAAATGAAAACAATCTGTCAAAATGTACCTTTCATGTTTCTAATTTAGAATTTGGAGGTTATAATGTGAGAGCAGATTGACTTTTTACCATCTTATAAAAAGCTAAATAAACTGAAATTGTTTCCATAGCCAAAAGATTTTAAAAGCTTATATAGAGTTTTGGATATGGTGGTGTTTTATTGTAAATTTATTCTCAGTTATGGCAAAAATGTTTTACTTCTTTCTGAATATATAAGGTTATTTGTTGACTCTTTTAATGAGATTGTCAATAAATTTGTAATGTATCTACTCACAACCTAAAGTATCTGACTATCAAAAGTGATAAGAGCTTGCCATGATAACCAAATATCAAAACTACTTGAGATTGAATATAAAGGCTCTAAAATAGTGGTGCAGTGGATAGAGGAGTTAGTTATTATTAGTTACAATCCACTCAGAATGATCACTAAAAAAACATCCCAAATTTATAGACAAATCCTACAGATGCATGCTGGGATTTCTTCCAAACCAATAAAACTGAACAACTTTTCAGACTCATCTGCCATATTTTTTTCTTGTGTGTTTTGAAGTTAGAACACTACAATGACTTCACTTTATCAAAATTTTGGGTCTATGTAAGAAAAAACACACAAAAATAGGATCAACATAAATGGCAGTTTCCAAGAAAAAAATCATAAATTTGCAAATATTATAGTAGAAAAGAGATCCCACAGTATAAAAATTGTTATGGGAACTTCTCAATCAAACTCTGCTTAAATTTAATTCACATTTAAAATCGGCCCAAGTTATTGGAACACCCTATGTTACTGTTAATCGTACTAGCATATCGTACTAGCATATCTTGAGCTTCACTAGTTGACCACATACTTTTTTTTTTAAGCATTTCACCCCAAGCAAGGCAGGAAGCCACTAGTATGAAAGGGGTGACAGAGGATTTGGAGTGAGAGCCGATAGGAGTGATAGAGGAAGAGATGAGGAGAAGGATAGTGGATAGATCAAGGCAACTGGAGACGTCAATTGACATTACATTTGAATAGTTGGAGATTATAGCTATCAGGGAAACAGGAAAAGGGAAGGGAGTTCCACAGGTGAGAGATGCAAGATATGAAGTCTGGGAACCAGCGAAAGCAGCTCATTGGAGCAATTACCATGAAAGTATTTGTAAAAAAGACAGAGAGAGCTGACAGCACGTCTGTGAGAGAGCGAGTGCAGACGAGATGCCAGATCAGGGCCAATTACATTGCATATCCATCTCTGGATCTTATCAAGAACCCCGAGACAAACAGGGGCTCCATGCAAGGGTGAATGGATGGTACTATTGGAGACTCAAGGAAAATTATGACCAAACAAGTAAATGGTTGTATTCATACATGTACTCAACTCAAAATTGAATATTTTAATGCTACGTCCATTCAATAGACAATAGAAATAGGCAAACATCACTCTCGAATAAATGGTCAGTTCTTTATGCCACTTCAGAAATTGTCAAACTGTATTCCAAAATATAACATAAAACATATATAAAGTGTGTTTCATTAAAACGGATTATATATAAGGGTGTTTCATTAAGATGGATCAAAGTCTGCAGTAAATAAATCAATGTTATTGGTGAAAATTTCTTTATTTCTTTATTGGATCATATTTAAGTAATGGCAATTATGTGTGAAAAATAATATCACCCAAATGTCCACCAAATCTGAAAGAAAAAGAAAAAATCATTAGATGCTTAAACTTAATTCACATTTAAAATTGGTCCAAGTTATTGGAACATTCCTTTGGAATGAGAAATCAGAAAGCCTAGTCTTAATTCCAACAAAGTTCATTACATTCACTTACATGCAAATACCCCTGGGAAAGATATAAATCTATCTCTTCCACCCACCACCTATGTGTAAAAGTTAAATTGCAAGGCAGACTGGCCTCTCTAGCCATGGTAGGTAACCAGTCTAGGAGAAGGACCAGTCTGAATTCAAAATCAATAGAGATACCTCAAGCAAGATATTTATTAGGAGTCAACCAAAGTGCTTAACTAAAAGACAACTCATTGTGGAATGGATTATACAGTAAGAGAAAAGAGATTCTTTACTATATACTTGTTAATACACAACTTGCATGAAATTTTCTCATGTTTAGCAAGAAAGAGAAGGAAAGAACTTTAGTTGATACACATTTTTAATGGTCTCTTCATATCCTCAGTTCATTACTAAACCTTTCACTTTGACAATCACCAAAATACCTGATTACATATATACATTTGTCTTCATAATAGAATCTACCTAACAGACTGACAAATGATTGTTAAAATTAGCAACAGCATAGAATTTTGGGAAAACGAGTAACATAAATCAGTAACTATATTGAAAAAATAAAGTAATAATTTTGAAGAGAAATAAATTTACTTTGTTTCATTATTATATCTTGTCTAAAAATTGTTTTCCCCCAGCCTGTGTATTAAATAATAGGGTAGACTGGACACCCTAGTGTAGAGAAGAAAACTCTGAATTTAAAACTGTAAAGAAGGAATTGGGAAATCACTCCACTATTTACCCCAAGAAGATGGCAATTCATCAGAAAGAAAGGAAGTAGAACAATTTACAGATAATAAATAAAAGGAATCTCTGGAAAGCAATGATTGTTAACATTGTGAAGAGATATAGCATTTTACAAAAAGAAAATGCATTTCTTTTTATGGTTTATTACATTAACCATTTTTTGGCCATCATGATCTGTGTGACACTATGGTCATGACACATACATAAAGGGGGAAGGTGGCATTCTATCTCACTCTCAAGTGTTTCTGCTTTATAGTTAATGGATTTTTTAAGTTAAGTCTTCTAAGCAGCATTCACTTTGACTGAAAGGGAATGGAAGAGTAAAGTAGTGGATGAGGGCTTTTTGACAACAAACTGGACATCAATTATTCCTAGGTGCTGGCCCATATTAACAATTATGCTTGGGATCATGGGTGTCAGTTCTGGTTCACTCTTGATGGGGGACAGACTTGTCTATTGCATACTTCCAATGTCACATATTCATTCATATTGATAAGCATATGTCAGGATGCATAGATGGGTAAATAGTTGTTAAAAGGAAGAACTGATGTGAGATTAACATAGCAGAAGTTGTCCTAAATGCAAACTACCTGTACACCAACGTAAACAGGCAAAGCATTAAATAAAAAAAATTAAATTTCTTGACATAACTTTTATTTTTCATCTCCATTACTTTGTGAGCATGCAGCAGACCCTTTCCTAGCTTTCAGTGTACACTGATGCGTATGAGAATGAAAACACAACATGGAGCAACCTCTGGCTGGCTGGTTGGTGGAAACCGGGGATAGTTAGTGGCTCAGAAATGGCTGCTGTAAAAACTTTGTGGACTTTTTCTGATTAGTCAGAAAAGATGTTTTTTGATAGTATTCCAGAAGTGGGTGCATGGAGCCAGATGACATTGAGTTTGTTTTTGTCATACAAGCTGTGGATGTCAAAGTGAGTACTTCTGTTTGAGTTAAAGAATGGTAGTTCCAACAGAGTATGACAAGTCTTTTTATGCATTTATGACTTCCTGCTAGAACTGCTCAGCAACCTTGATATATTCGGGGAAAGATATCAGAATAACCAAGAACCTATACTGGAAGCAAACAGTATGCATTGAGAATGAGCTCAGCAAATGTACAAAAATAAAAAGAGGTGTAAGGCAAGGATGTGTCTTCTCACCGGACTTATTCAACCTATACAGCGAGACAATTCTGAGGGAACTGGTGGCCACAACCTTTCCAACATAAGACATGGAAATGACACAGTACTGATAGAAGACATGGAAAAGAAACTACAAAACCTCCTACAGAAGGTAGCAATGGAGAGTGAGAAGAAAGAACTAACTATAAACTACAAGAAGACAGAATGCATGGTCATCAGTAAAAGGATGAGCCCAAAATGCAATTTGCAGGTTGGGGACACTAAAATCAAACATGTGCAGAAGTTTAAGTATCTGGGAAGTATTCTGATGGAGGGTGGTATATGTGATGCTAAGATCCGAAGACAGATTGGAATGGCCAAGGATGCATTCTAGAAGCTGGGCAGAGTACTGTGAAACAGGAGGATTTCTATGGTGACAAAGAAAAGAGTACTGAGCTGCTACATGACATCTGTTCTCCTCTATGGCAGCGAATGTTGGACGGTATCCTCAAGGATGAAGAAGAGACTTGAAGCAGCAGAGATGTGGTTCTACAGAAGGATGCTGAGGATATCATGGACTGAGCATGTGAACAATGATGAGGTCTTGGAGATGATGCAAACATGGAGGAAGCTTATGCTTAACATAAGGAAGAGGCAGATGAAATTTCTGGGACACATGATGAGAAAGGAGGGCCTGGAGAATCTTATACTCACAGGATGAATAGTGGGAAAAAGAGACAGGGGGAAAAGCAGTGCATGACATATGTGGTGGGCTTGGGCAGGTGGATGGCAGAGCGTGATCTGGGGAAGTTGGCTGAAACACAAAACCTGTTGAGAGCCACAAGAGATAGGGAGAAGTGGAGGGCCATGATTGCCTACATCCTGAAAGGACATGGCACATAAAAAGAAAGATGACTTCTTAGACACTCGCTTTGTTTTATCTATTAACATTAAGTCTTTGCATTTATTTGTGGATGCAAAAGTTTGCATCATATACATTTATTCACTTTCACATACACATAGGACAGACTGGGTTCTATAGCCTGCAGGACAGACTGGGTTCTGTAGCCTTGGATGGCAACTGGTCTAGGAGAAGGTCAACTCTGAATTCAAAACCATTTGGCATCTGCACCGGCATCCGGCGGCCTCTTGGTTACTCCTGCCTCTGTGGAAATTCTGCGGCAAGTAAGAGCATATTCCTCCCTCCACTGGGATAGCACGCGAGGTGTGGGGACCGCGTGTGAAGTTCAAACTCCCTTGTTACTCTGTTTTCAAGAATTCGCCGCCATTGAAATCAGGAATGGCTGTCGCTCGTTTCAGCATTGGCGATGGATCGCTGTGCTTGGTCGGCCTTCGTTCCGGACGCGGTGAATTCCTTGGAAGGAGCCGGCTTAACCGATCCAGGGTGAATGCCGCAACATACATAACATATATACATACACATACATTTTTGAATATACTGAATTTAAGTTACAGTTGCTTCTTTTAATCAACAGTTCTTTTTAAAAAATATTATTTTCTTAAAATACTTCAAATCACAAAGTAATGACAGGGCACACTATACCCAGCCTCACTTCATTTTCTAAAATGATAAACTTTCTGTAATGCACACTTTCAAGATTCAAGAGATGTTAAATAAAATATCTAATATTTCATTATTAATTTACAACTTCCAAAGTTTATACCTTGATTCTTTAAAAAAAACCTTAATTCAAAATAAATAAATTCATAACATTTACATATAGGTTGGTCAAGAAAGATACAAAATGCAAACAGGTCAAAGAAATATGGCTGTTACACACTAATGAAAACAAAAGGAAGATAACTTCTTCCAGGTATGTGAAAAGAACAGGTGTGTCTATTTAGATCAAAGTAGCAATGTTCATGAAAATAGGTTACAAGTTTTAGAAATAGTCCTTAGATCTGTAAATTAACAAGTTTCCTAGCATGGGATACAACAGGTAATTAAAGTGATTTTCTTTATACACTTTCAGTAATTGACACCATTTTTTATACAAATCTATGTTTGGTTTAATGAGATGTAGACAAGGAAGAACTAAAAATATAAAACTCTCTGAAGAGGAGGCAAACAAACAATAAAACTGTGCAATCAAAGTGATAAAAGGAGAACATTTAATTAAAAGTATAACAATGGCATATTTGTTGAAACTTTAAAAAAAATCATTTCATCTCCAAACAAGGCAATAAAGCCACTATGATGCAAGGGGTTACTGAGAGAATATGAGAAAAAATAATTATTAAAGAGAGAAGACAATAAAAGAACAGGAATTAAAGAGTCAGAAGATGATGAAAAATGTTACATTTAAGTTCTTGAAGATCAAATTTGCCTGGAAAGCAAGACACTAGAAGAGCTCCACAAGCACAAAGTGTGAGAGAAGAAACTGTTAGAATGAAACTTATGGCAACAGCTAGCAATTTCAACTGGAAAATGATGAGGCCTAGCTGCCAATCTAGTACTGCACTGAAATTAATAAAGTCTAAGCACGATAGAGGAAGGTTCATCAGAATATTTATAATAAAAATATTTATAGAAAGGGCACAGGGAAAGCAGTGGGAAAGTGACTGAAGATGATATGTAAGGTCAAGACTGATAATATTGCAGATTCTTCATTGGATTCTATCAAAAATCTCTAGATTTGTAGTAAAAACACCAGACCATATGTGACAGCAATATTCAATGCATGGATGAATGGTAGATTTATAAATATTTAAGATAGCCTCTGGTAAGGAAAATTATCTAGAATGACACAGAGAACTAACTTTCCTAGCAGCTGGCCTGTCAATTGATTCAATATAATCTTTCCACACCACATAAAATGTTAGCCCAAGAAGGTCACTCTTCTGGAGGTTAGCATCAGCCATACTGATGGAAGACAAACAATAGTTCTCTAAGACAATTAAAAGAGAGTAGTTTTGTTTTTGGAGGCATTAAAATTAACAAGCCTTTTTTGCCCCAGTTAATAACAGATTGTAAGTCATTTTTGAGATCAGCTGCTAATTTGAGCTTATCAAACCTATCAATCTTACCATAAAGACAAGAGTAAATAGTTGTGCTATCAGCATGGATACAGAGCCAAGAACTGATGGCATCAAGAAGGTCATTGATGAAGATTAATTAATAATGTAGGTCCAAGGATAGAGCCCTGGGGGACGCCTTCATTAATGCAAAAAGATCTAGAATAGTGGCTTTTCAAGGCCACTTTCATTTTGCAATTTGATAAGAAAGATTGAATTAAATCAAAAATTTGTCCAGAAATACCATAACCTTTCAACTTGTGAACAAAACTAGCATGCCAAACCCTCTCAAAAGCCATTTTGTTACCCCAGTTAACAACAGAGTGAAGGTCATTTTTGAGATCAGCTGCCAATTTGACCTTATCACAAGATAAGATTTGAATGTAGTATTATGGGATATCAGTGTTTTATCATAGGTGGATAGTAACATGATAACAATAAAAAAATGTCACTGTTACAAGCAAGGAGTAAGAAAAGGAAAAGTATGTTGCCAGTTCCATATCAGTATAAATGGAAGAAGCAAATAGTAATGATAAGATTAGCTCTCTGTCTATATTTCTGAGATGAGGTATTATGTACAGTATTTACATTAGTCGGACTATTGTCCTCATCTTTGTCGCCATTTTTGTCACAACGTTTGGAACTAGAACAGTCTACCCCAGTGATCGAAATAAAGGGTTCGGTTCGAAATTCCAACCACCTGAAGAAGGCCGGAGTGTACAACGGCCGAAACGTTGTGACAAAAATGGCGACAAAGATGAGGACAATAGTCCGACTAATGTAAATACTGTATAAGATTAGCTGTTTGCTTATAAGGAAAGATTCAGCATTTATTGACCAAACAGCATTACTATTGGTTGAAATTTATAAAGTCTTTCTCTTAAAACATTTTCTCAGGAAAATAGCTTTTTTCAAGTTCACTGTTATAACTCTTTCCAGCGTTGATGGATGGGGGGGGGGTCCTTTCTAACCTTTTGTTCAAGGTAGAGTCAAAGATCAACATCTTGATTATGTAATTAGTTTCTCTTTGAGTTGCATGTGCTATTAATTTTAGTTGTTGCTGCTGTTGAAAGTCTTCAAGTGGCATGGTATTTGTTATTTGATGAAGTCCTTTATTTGTGAATCTGCAGCACCAGTCTATGAGTTCTAATGAAGGATGGTCTTCTTTAACACCTAAAAGATTAATTTGCTTGATGCTATTTTTCATCATTGATATGAGAAAAATGGTTGTATATAATTTAAAAGATTATGCGTTGGTGTCTTTTAGGTGGGTGCCTATTCATATGTAAACAATTGAAGGAGAAACAGACCAAAAGCTGGGTTTCTATTATTCTCTCTTTTTATATAAACTGTAGTAAAACAAAGTTCTTAATGTCTCTTGAGCATGTCCATTTTCTTTTTTGGTCCAGAAGTTAGGATAAGTAAGTTTAAGCATCATATTAATAATCAAACTCAACTGAGCCTTGTGCAGAGTTAGAACGATCAAAGAAAAGTCGTACTTACTTTTATTGTTGGAGGTTTTAAGCATGGTTATAATGGTATGTCCGTTTTCTTTTTCTTGATTCACAAGTTAGTGTAAGTAAGTGTAAGTATTGTATAATGATTATGCTCAAGTCAACCTTGCACTGAGTTTGAACAACAAAAGTAAAGGTTGATTTACTTCATAGGTGGAGGTTTTGGAAAATATGTTTGAATGCCATGCATTAGAAAGTGAAAAGAGAGTTCAGTCATCAGCGGTCTGAGGAAACTAATGTTCTCCAGTGGGAATGTAATTACCATATTGTGCTACATCTAGGAGCAAGGAGGAGAAAGAAAGGAAAGAAATGTTTGCTTTTTTATAGACTTAACCGGCAACGCCTAATGGCATTTGATAAAACCAAGTGGGGTAATTATATTTCTACTTCCTTTACTACTAGCATTATGGGAAAATGTATTTCTTTTTTTTATTCATTATTATTATCATTATTATTATCATTATTATTTTATTTGAAAAATGAAAACATTATATAAATACATACATGCAACAAACTATTTCTTATCTAACAGTTAAAATATTTCATCCTTGAAAATGGCTAAATGTATAGCCGAAAGCACTTGGAATAAAAGAACATTCGGACAGTTTTTACATAATTTTTTCTTTTCAGATGATAAATTATTAGATCGTATGAGAAATTGTATAAAAAACTAAATCAAAGCACCTTGTCTGTCCTATTCAATGAAATGTGCATAAATATATATGTATTTATAGTGCAATAAAAATGGACATATTAAAAGACAATTCATAAAAATATAACAAAAAATATATTACTATAAAAATGGTAATACCAAAAAGTAACAATGATTAAAAATGACAGCAAAACCAGTTTATCAGTCCTTGCACCTCAGACCAAATATTGAGGACAGAAATATGTATGAATAGCCAGCCATTTATGGCCAGGAAGTGAAGAAAAGTGTAACTCGAGTAGCACTGGCTGCTCGGTCAATGAATGCTAAATGTTTCCTTATATAGAAACGGCTAATGTTACCATTAGAGATGAGGAGAATGGATACTACACTTTGATCCCAGCTCATTGGCCAGGGTGCGAAGAAAAGCATAACTTGAGTAGCACTGGTTTCTCAGTCAATGAATGCCAAATATTTCCTTATAGGGAAATAGCTAATATTATCATTACCATTTTGAATAATCTACCACAATATTTTTTATACTTATAGAATGGAGCCATGAGAAGTAATCCAAGTTGGTTAATTAAGCTCATCAAATCACACTTTTATTTAACTGACAAAAATGTGCTTCTGCAGAAGGAAGTTTTTAAGAAAATGAAAATAAAAAGGACATTTGTACTTAGAATCAGAAACAAACAGGGGAAATTTCTAGGACACATAATGAGGAAAGAGGGCCTGGAGAATCTGACACTCACAGGACATATTGAAGGCAAGAGAGACAGAGGAAAGCAACAAGTAATGTACCTAATGAGCTTGTGTAAATGGATGTCAGAACAGGGATTAGAACTTTCTAAGAACTAATAGAGGCATGGAAACGTAATGGATAGTGGCTTGGATTGAGGAATCAGAGAGCCGAGTTTGAATTCCAGTCAAATCCATTACATTCATAATTAAATGCTAATACCCTTGTGAACGGTATGAATCCTCTTCTTCTCCCCCAGTTATGGGTAAATAGCATGTTGTGGCCTTGTTAGGGCCAGAAATAAAGACACAAAGAGAGAAATTGAGTTAAACAAATATATTAACAGAAACAGTAATACAAACATATACAAACGAGAGTGTTACAGCAAGAATGTTCGGTCTGACTGTCAGAGCTGACTGCTGGAAACTTCTCTCTCAAAAAGGCAGTACTTGCTCCTATTTATAGCTGGGAGAGTTCATGTGTGTGTGGGTAAATTACCATAACATAGCAGGACAGACCAGGTTCTATAGCCTTGGATGGCAACTGGTCTACCACAGAAAGAAATGGCAACCTACTGTGGGAAAAATCTGCTTCGTCAGTCATGTATTGAAAGATACATGATTGCCTAAGTGTGTATCATGCATGGCACATAACTGACTGAAGAACTAATAAGCATAGAAAGTTGTGGAGAGTTACGAACCACATGATGAAGAGACACAGGGCATCAAAGAAAGAGGTTGACAAATGGGTGTGAAAGATTTTTGTTGCTACTCCTTGATCAAGTAAGAAAAAAGGTGTCAGCAAAAATTCTTTTATCAAAATATCTGGAGATGGGTCAGTGATGTTAAAGGGAGATATATGACTTTTGTCAGGATATTAATAAATGAACACTAACAGTGTCAGTTAGAATTTAACTCCAGTCCAGCATGCTAATAACCACCTGTTATATCGTGGATTATACGATAGAAACAACAAAGTAATCCCGAGTGGAAAGATTACAATAACACAACAAATCAGGTAACAAATAGCAATGGTTTAAAGTACGTAAAGTACAAATGAGCAAGAGTTCATAATACTAAGGAAAACAGGAGATAAGTCACGGATGTTTGTAAGGGTTGCATTTGCTCTCTCTGTCTGTCTTACTTTCCTCCTCCTTCAATAGCTCGTCAGTCTTTTATAGACTGACCAATCCATGTCGGGGTGTGCCAGGTTGTTCCACTATAATACCACCCGACACTGAAACATTTATTTTTATAATGCATTATTGTTGTCTTTACATATCAATTACATTTGTAGGTATAAACAGATTATTCTTTTCTTTTATTCTTATATATATATATATATATATATAGAGAGAGAGAGAGAACGTCAGTTTAAAAAGACAATATGAATATATGCCGAGAGAAAAAGATAAAAGACAGAGAGAAAGCTACGAAAAAGTAAAGAGAATTTGACCCTGAAAAAATAATTACTTCTACTAACACCTACTTCCTACTAGACTGGCATCTAGATCTCATCAATTTACAGTTGAGCTGGCTAGATGTAGCCATAAATTTTATGCTAACAGTTTTGTTGTAGCATACCTATGGACGATAATGGGTATGTCCGCATTCAAATAAATACAGTAATAAATACTGTACGTTGGTCTGCAGTTGGAGATTCATTGTGGACTTCACTTGACTCACTTCTAGCAGTTGACTACTACTTCTACATGCCGCTGGCCAATCTTATATGTGTTGTTCTTGTCCTAAGTATTATTGTTCATTACCAACCTTTGTTTGATTATTCTATTTAGTAACCTTCCCTAAGTTACAAGTTTCTTTCTTGCACTTCTTGCTCATGGAAGTCTCTTCCAGCTCTATGCTTTCCAGCCAACTTTAATCTGCAAAAATTTAAATACAATGTCAATTGCTATCTACTGTCCTCCTGATTACTCTTTACTCTTCCCAGTCATTATTAATGTTTTTGTTCCTAATTCTTTCGTACCCTGTAACCATTTGTGTCTTTACTGTCTTGCATGGAGTGATACTAATTAAAAAAAATCTCCTTCAAAGTAGTTGATTTGGAAATTTGTATACTAGCTCCTAAAATGTATTGACAAAAGTCATTTGGTTTGCATGATTTGTTCAAATTCCCTTAAATTTTAGGTAGAACCTCATTCACATGCAGCATGCACATAGGCACACACACTTTTATCTCGCTGTATATATATTAGGTTGTCACACATGAAACAACTCACTTTATAGGAAATGAATAAAATGCTTCTGAAATGTTAAATAACTAATTTATTTAGTTGAAATAGGCATATGTTGATGAATGACTGTTCATCAATGTACCTCTAAATTCTTGATCCCATCTTTAAAAAATTCTCCTCCTTTGATGTGATAAACAGTTCAAATGCTTCAATTACCTTGTAGTGACATTAAAGATAGTAGCAGTAGCAGCCTAAAATAAACCTTGTATCAGCACTAGCTTGAATATAAATAAAACACATGACCCCTAAAGTAACAACTTTTATTTCTGGGTTTCCCTCTTTTGAACTTCTGACATGAACTTTTAATGCTGAAGCTACAAGGGCTGTAAATGCTTCATATAAAACACACCAACAAAGTAAATTCCATCTATAACATATTAATGAACATTTTGTTGTGTATACAATTTATGTCTAACAAAAGAAACTCTAGTTTTAAACTTTACTTTTGTTAATTTTGTTTTAATAAATGTTATCTTTGCATTGCAAATCAATTCATGTTATTTTGTGCATGTCCGCTTCACACCACCATTATTCCATATGCTATAAAATGATCCCATAAGAAACCTTAGACATTTAATTATTATAGTAACTAATTACTAAAACCTCTTTCTTATTGAAAAGCTCAAAATGCTTAAATAAGTGATAATCAGTAGGAGAGATATCAGATGAATATGGATGATGAGGCAAAATTTCATAATTCAGGCTATGCAGCTTTTGGACAGTTGATTGAGAAGTGTGTGTCTGTGCAGCAAATTTGGGCCATCCCTATTCACAAGTCTAGGATGTTTCTTTTTCAATGTTTTGTGCATACACTCAGTTTCTATACAATACAAGGCTGCTGTTATTTTCCCTTGAGGCAAGAATGAATAATGAATAACCCCTTTGAAAGACCACTGTACAGTAACCATTAACTTTTTAAGATGCAGTGGAGGTTTTGGGTATTGTTTTGGTGATTCACTTGCATCTTATCACTGGCCTATTCTCTTACTGTTGTCAAAGAGCATCCATTTCACATAACAGGTAATGATTTGATGCAAAAATGTTTCTTTTTCCCCCATTTTGTACTCATACAGTAAGATTACTTGACATTGTTTCATTGTGATCATTTTCATTGGGCTTATGAGTAACAATATCTGGAAAGAGTCAGGAATAAGTCTAGATTTTTTTATATACTAAGAAGGTTACTTTGTTAGACAAAAAATATGCATCATGTCATGTGTGATAACCTTATATATATATATATATATATATATATATATATATATATATATATATATAATTAATCAAAGAATATCAAACACTTAAAATCCCATAGGTAATAATTTTTAAAAATTTTAAGTGTTTGATATTCTTTAATTAATATTAATTTTGCTCTGTCTTTTGACATAGAACTCTCCCTGGATCTATATCCTCCTGGAAATTCTATACGGTTTACCATATTGTATCATTATATATATATATAATTTTAAGGTATGCTATATTTATGAGTAAAAGTGCTCAATATTGGGGATAGAGCATGTGTAAATATAAGAGTGGACACTGAGGTCAACACCGAATGGCCACAGTCTGTTTCATGCTTAAATGCAATCTTTAGGATGTGTTGGATGATAGCACAACTATTTATATATATTGATCACTGGAGAATTTTCAGTTTATTGTGTTACCTTAACGGTTATTGCATAGGCAGGAATGGTTATATTTAAAATCATTCTAAAGGCTGTTAAGTAGAAATAATTATAAGCTGGAATGCAGTTATTTTATAGTTAATGTATAGGATTAAATTTTAACTCTTCATTTATTATTGCTTATTTAGGGTATTTTGCAGTTATATATATATATATATATATATATATATATATATATAAAAGAAATGGCTAAAATGCCAGTCTACCTCACAACCTGGGTCACCTCAGGCAAGTAGAAGGATGCAGAAGCACATTTGATTAATGTGCTAAAATTTTATATACCAAAATTTGATTAGTGCGGTAAAACATTCTTCAGTTTAACTATAATAATTGAAAATTAATTTTTTGTATAGTTACCGCTTAATTAAAAATTTTCTGAAATCTACAAATGGAAAATGGGTAACTATTTTGTTTGTCAAGTATTACATTATATAAATTATTACCGTAGTGTTAAAAAAAAGGACTGTTATTATTAGATAAATTTTATAATAAAAGCCAATAATAAAAATGAATATTTAGATATTTGTCTCTATAAAAATCTTTGAATGTTTGGCTTTTTTTTCATGTTTATTTTTGAAGGTCATAAAGGGAAATTTTAAACTTTCTTGTTAAAAAAATATGAATGGTTTAATTAGATACTGAAATTTACATTTATTAAAAAAATATCAAAATATGAAAGATGTATACATTTACTATGAAAAGGTTATAACATTTTCAGGTTAAAATACTAATGATTATGATATGTTTGCAAAATTTCCAAAAATTGAAAATGTATATAGCATTGATTTTTTTTGTTTTTTTAAATTAAATTAAAACTATTAAACTGGGTACCACAGTCACCTGATTTAAACCCCATTGAAAATATATGGAATTTAATGAAAAGAAAAATGGAAGGGAAAATCTTTAAAAATATTGATGAATTAAAAGAAGAAATTATAGATATTTGTAATAACATTGATGCTAATTTTTTTCTATGCATTTTTTTGAAGCAAAGACATTAAAGGATGTGAAGAAACCATACCCAGAGCCATTTTAACGCATGGGCCAGATTTTGTCAGAGGGGCTGCCCACCTATATAAATGTAAGGGCTGGTTTGTCGTGCCAGTTCAGTTTACTTTGTGGAGAAATTGAATTGGTCAGGTGGGAAAGGAAGTGGTATACTTACCTTAGGTTATAGAAATGCTTATTAACAAAAAAATTTATTTTCCTTTTATAGTTGCAGTGGTCATGTGATCGTGTTACCATAAGTTGTATAAAAAGAGAGGATAACCTCTCTATTTTTTTCCTTCATTGATTTATCTTCCTGGTTATCAGACATTGTGGAAAGGGCAATATTTTTCACAATTTAAGATAAATGCTATTGCTTGCACTTCCTTGGCCTGACCAGTCTCTATTCGTTCAGAATGATTTCTCAAAAATTTGCAGACACTTTCACTATCATGGAAAAGATCAAAGAACTGACCCTGACTCCTGACGATCAGTTTTCACACAGTCCTAGCACAGACTCACCGGTAAAACTCATTTCTATCTTTTGATATTTGTAACCAAGACTACTGTTGACTTTCTGTTGGAGACAATATTATCTTTTATTTTTTCTCTGGTTTGATTTAATTCTTAAATTTCCCCTAGACTGAATCAATGTTGTTTTGAATCTTTAATTGCAATATATTTATATTTTTACTTTTGTAAATAAATTATTTTTATTGTTATAAAACTCTAGAGTTGATAGTATTTCTTTATTCTCCTTTTCTTTCACCTTCTCTTGCTCTTTTTTTTCTTTTTGTTGTAAAATGGGGGTTCATCCTAAGCTTTGATCATTTAAAAAAAAACAAAAAAAAACAGCAATTCAACTGTCATAACTAAAACAAATAATTTTATCATTTGATTTTCATTTCACAACAACAACAACAAAGAAAGTAATTCATATTTCTCTTCAGATATTTTTGATAAAACTGACTTTGTTTAAAAATGTTGTTCTCTGTTGAAGAATTTCTTTCTTCATCCAATTTGGATGAAGAATTTCACTTATTAAAAAAATCAGAGTTATTGCAACTACCTACATATTTTGATTTAAACATTAATACAAATATAAAAAAAGCAGACGTAACATTAGACCTACTGTAGTACTAATAATAGCAATGTCATTATTATTGGATATATTTATACATTGTATATGAATCCAGGAGGAGGCACGGTGGAGTAATGGATAACGGCTTGGATGGAGGAATCGGAGAGCCGAGTTCGAATTCCAGTCGAATCCATTACATTCACTTACGTGCTAACACCCTTGGGAAAGGTGTGAATACTCTTCTTCTCCCTCCAACTATGGGTAAATAGCAGGACAGACTGGTTTCTATAGCCTTGGACGGCAACTGGTCTAGGAGAAGGACAACTCTGAATTCAAAACCTGCGGAGGGTCGTTTGGGGACCTTGTGGCATTCGTTGCACCAGGTCCCTGTATTCGTCCCTCCAAAAAGTGTGGATGGCCCTGCACAAAGCCTTCACCACTATAATCAATTCTTGTGTGGCTGTCCGGCTTTCAGTTTCTGGGAATTGATCTGTCTGGCCCTCATACGTCGAGTTCGACGGGAGAAGCATTAATTAATATTATGAATCCAGGTATAGGGCTATGCATAGATTATTAGTGATTGAAGCTGAAATTCAATCACAACATGGAACACTTGTACGGTAGGCATGTAGTGGTCATTTAAGATTATGAATTTATGATGCAGTACTAATTACCAGGTATTGATAGTTTGTGAATATATGAATGGATAAGCTTTTTAATTGTGCTAGTTGAGAAGAGTGTTGAATGTATTCTTGTAGACCTATACATAGTTGAGGCTAGATCAGTGCCAGACACCCTAGCTATTTCACTAAGCTAGATTTAGGTATTGTCTGGCAGTTTTGTGAATCAAAGTAGAGAGTTTGTATTAAGAATAAATACTGTTCATAAAATTATTGGAAGGACATGTTCGTTATGGAAGCAGAATGTTTAAATATTTAGGTCTTGTTGCAGGGATACTTATATAATATAATCTTACATCCTGGTCTGGGACTAAATACTAAATATTTAAGATATATATATTTCCAGGTGAATAATCCTTTCAGGAGAAATGAAATGTAATCTTTTGAGTGGAGGACAGAAGAAGAGAAGGAAAAAAAAATAGGAAAACTTCCAAAATTAATATTGTGGCTAAACACAAGTGCAACGACAGCCGTTTATACAATTCCTTCCAATATAGCACCCACAATTACATCTATTCCTGCTACTAATCATCCAGTTTCAGCAGGCATACCATCATTGCTTGTTGCTGCTAGTGGTGACATTTTACAAAAGGAAATACCTAAATCTATAACTGTAAAGGAGTTTGCCGTCCAAGAGACAGATCTGGGACCATGGAACATTAATGATACTAACACAATAGATTACAGAATCATGATTGTAACCTTTCAAACTCATGCAGAGTGTATAAAACAGCTGGAATAGAGAATATGAAGGGAAAGTATTTATCAAATGTGAACTGCAGAATGGCAAATGTGTAAAACCTGAATGGCTACTCTATTCACCATCTCAAGATCGTTTGTACTACTTTGTATATTACCTGTTGTCCAAGAAAGAATTTCTCTTTGTTACATGGGGGTTCAATGACTAGAAGCACATCAATGTTATTGTAGGACATGAAAATGGAGAAGAACATCGAAAGTGCCTGACGGCATATTTGATAAGTTATAAAGAAATTGGAAGTGTAGATTCTTTATTACTTGAGTAACATTGCTCAGAGCAGGAATATTGGCATAAAGTATTGACACATGTGGTTTCTGTAATTAGCTTTCTTGCCATCAGAGGTTTGCCATTTCATGGAGAAAATCAGATTATTGGGTCAGAAAAAAGGCAACTATTTAGGTATAGTAGAGCTGCTGAATGAATTTAACCCTTTCTTGGAAGAACATTTCAAAATGTATGGAAATCCTGGAAAAGAGAATCTGTCATATTTATTTGCAAATATTTCTGAGGAATATATTGAATTAATGAAACAACAAGTTCTTTGTACTATTCTTGAAGAAACAAAAGAATCAAAGTATTATTCAATAATTGTAGATTCCACTCAAGATATCTCATACAATCAACTGACATTTACTGTATGATTCATTAGATTCTGTAAGTCTGTGAAACGTTTCTTGATGTTCATCCCCATCTTTTCTCATGAAGCAAAGGATCTAACAGACACTGTTGTGGATTTTCCACTATCAAACTACCATGGTCAGTCATACAATAATGGCTCAAATATGTCTGGACGATATACTGGATTGCATGCACAGATTCATCAAATCACTGAGTTTACCATCTATGTCCCTTGTGCTGGACACAGTCTGAACATGGTGGGAGTAAAAGCAGCAGAGTGTTGTCTACAGACTGTAAAATTCTTTGATTTTGTTCAGCATCTGTATTCATTTTTTGCTGATTCTACTCATCACTAGAATGTCATCTCTAGGAAAAGATTGTGCAGTCAAGCATCTGTTTGAGAACATTGATCTGCACATTTTGATGGTGTTCATTCTCTGTATGGGGATTTTGAGAAAATAAAACATGCACCAGATTCTCTATCAGCTGACAAGGAACAGGAAGTGAATACAAGGCAGAAGGATTGAGGAAAAAAATGGAAAACCTGCAAACACTCTTTCTCACAATTCTTTGGAATGATATGCTAAAAAGAATGAACAAAAGAAGCAAGGTCCTGCAATCAAAGGATGTGAACATCCTTGTTGCCACAAAATCTTCTGGAGTCTATGAAAACCTATCTTCAGTAAACTAGACACAAATTTAGTGAATATGAATTCAAAGTTAGGCGTGTGTGTCCAGATACAGATTACAGTGATAGGAAAAAACAGAAATGAAAATGAAGTATGTGTCTTAATAGATATGATGGATCAGCAGAAAAGGTACTTCTCAGTAAGTTCAAGGTGGAAACTTTCCTCCCTATTCTGGACACTTTGATCTTTGAACTGACAAAATGTGCAGAGGCTTATTCAGAGATTGGAAACCTGTTTTCTTTCTTCAGTGAACTGAAAACCATTGCTTCTGATGCCCTAAAAAAAAGTGTGAACAACTGGCTAATATGTATCATAAAGACCTGAATTATGATGACCTTTTAAATGGATGTGAGCATCTCAAGCACTACATGCCTGTTGATGAAAAATGTGAAACTCTCTCTGCACTGTACAGATATATAATTTAAGACAATTTGAAATCTGTATTCCTGAATGTTGAAATTGAACTCAAAGTGTTCATGTGCATGATGGTGACCAACTGTACAGGAGAACATTCTTTTTCAAAACTGAAACTTATAAAAAATCTGTTTCATAGCACAATAGGGCAGCATTGTTTGAACTGGCTTTCACTCATGTGCATGGAAAATGACATTTTATTCCTGAAGACCATTGATTTCAAGCCAATAATAAAGCAATTCTCTGAAAAGAAATGCTGCAAATGCTTGTTATAATAAGATATAATGTAGTAATTTCATACTGTACCACCTAATCTGTGTAACTTACTTAGTATTATTGTGCTTTCAAGCCTTGTGTATTGTTCAAATGTTTATCATGTTGATTAGTTGCTGCTGTACAGTATGTTTTTTAATGTTTTGACACCAGTTTTGTTGAAGTGCCAATAAAATATGTTTAATATACTAGTCAAAGAAAAGAAGTTGACAAATTTGCAGAAAATTTGAAGGGGCAATTTCTCAGTACTGTAAATTATATGAAGAACAGATGAATACCATGTTAGAAACCATACTAAATAAGTTTTTCATAAAAAATCAGATTGATAAACATTAATTCATAGCATTTTTATTGTATCTTCTATGTACCTGCATTTTAATTAAAAAGTTACACAAATTAGAAATTAATTGTGAATGAGACTAAAATTTGAGGTACAAATTACATCATTTCTTATAAATTATTATATTTGATTAATATGTTTTAGATTCATGCGTATCTTTTCATATACACATTAGCCGTACTAATTGAGGTATTCAGTCAGTTATATGCAATGCGTGACAGACGCTTAGTCAATCATGTATCTCCCGATACATGACTGACAAGGCAGATTTTTTTCCCTGCAGTAGGTTGCCATTTCTTTCTGCAGTAGACCAGTTGCCATCCGAGGCTATAAAACCCAGTCTGTCCTGCTATTTACCTTTGAAGAAGAGGAGTCATACCTTTACCAAGGGTATTAGCATGGAAATGAATGTAATTTGTACTTGGCTCTCCGATTCCTCAATCCAAGCAGCTATCCATAACTCCACCATACTATATATATATATATATATATATATATATATATATATATATATATATATATATACACAAATATATGTATGCATGTATGTATGTTAATCTTGTAGATTTCCTTGTAGGGAATCAACCACAGCTTCAACATGCTAGATATTGCCACTTGGGTTTCTATAGCATGTAACTTTTCATGGGATAGAGTTGCTGTCCAACCAGTTTTGAATTTAGAGTTTTCTTTCTCCTAGACTGGTTGCTAACCAAAGCTAGACAGAGAGAGCTCCATCTGTCCTGTGAGCTGGTGGGGTGGGAGAAGATATGGATTCCAAGAGTATTAGTGTAAATGCAGACACAAAAGGCTCAGGTGAAATTTGAACTCTAGATGCTAGTCTAATTTTTTACACCAATAACTTCTGTACTACATGCACCTTTATATAAAGGGTGTTCCAATAACTTGGACCGATTTTAAATGTGAATTAGGTTTAAGTGTCTAATGATTTTTTTTCTTTTTCTTTCAGATTTAACAAGTTAAGTTTTTAGCAATTTCAACCCTGGAAAGATTAACAATCAAACAACATGTTAAAGTTATCAAAGCCTATTACGAAAATGGACATTCAAAGAGAAATGTATTTTGCATATTTCACAATTTTTTTTTTTGGTCAACATAATCGACTAACCGAGAGTGCAATTGGAAACAATGTAACATCGTTGTGGAGAGATTCAATTCCTGCATGCAATGACAAATAGAGGGGTCTGGATTTTCAGCCACATTCTCGTGCACTGCAGCAATGTTTTCAGCTGAACGGTATAAACGACCATGCAATGGTGTTTTCACATCTGCCACCGACCCAGTTTGTTTGAATTCACAGACAATTTTTCCAATTGCATCCTTGAAACTTTAACACATTGTTTCATTGTTAATCTTTCCAGGGTTGAAATTGCCAAAAACTTAAGTTGTTGAATCTGAAATAAAAAGAAAAAAATCATTAGACACTTAAACTTAATTCACATTTAAAATCGATCCAAGTTATTGGAACACCCTTTATGAAGAACAAATAGGAAATGTTTATCAATCTAACATGTTACACTTTTATTAAAGCTTCATAAAGAGAATGAGAGCTCAATCTGAATTTGTATGTAACATCTAAGGGAAGTTTGGATTTGCTCGTCATCTAAGAGTGCATGAAAATAAGCAGTCTAATGCCAATGATGTGAATGTCCTTCCTGATATGCCTGCAGGGTAATTATGTATACCTTAATATACCACTCATATATACAGAGATATACATAAAATAAGTGATTCTAAATTTTTACCTAATTTTGCCATTGATATTGAAACTTAATTGATATTAGATTGTAATTTGTTAAAAATGATGATTATTTATGGTAGCCCAAACAAATGTTCAACTCACATTTGATCCCATGTTACTTTATTTAGTAAACTGGTTTACACTATGGTTTTATAAACATGTCTTTCAGGTGAACTTTTGTACCTCGTTGATTACAATTATGAAATGACTAAATTGTTTTATTCTCTGTCTAGATTTTGCATAAAGTTTCTTTTTTCTTAAGTGTATTGTAAGTCAACAGACCCTCATTCTTTCAGAATATAGCAGTGCAAGCATCAGACTTGTCCCCATTGGGGAAAAAACTTCCTTTAACTGAGGCATCTGAAAACTGAACTTTTACTCTCACACACATACACACAATTTCCTAATAGCTAAGTATTGAATGTCTTTTCTTCCTTGTCAGCTATCTGTATACACAATATGTTTTATCTCTTCTTGCATTGTTATACAAAAATTCATGAAAATATCTTCATGTGTTGAAAGTTATTCCTTTTTGCTCTACCTGTCATTTACACGTGAAAAGTTTGGTTGCCACTGCTTTTAGTTGAGCTAAAAATAGTAACCACAATGTATGGATATAGAAAGCAATTCTCTCCCTTTTTATAGGACTTATTTACTCTTGTTTTAAGGGGCCTTGGAGTGTTACATGACAGCCCATTGGTGAGAAGAGGCAGTTGATGTTTAACTTATAATGGAGGCAGATGCAATGGTCAGTTGTGCTTTGGCTGACCATGGTGTATGTCACAACTCCCATTCATCCTAAATAGAAACTTAAGACATATCACAAGCTCTAAGCTACATCCCTCTTTGTATTACATCTTTGTATGGCAAATATGTGTGTATATCAGTGTTGTATATAAAAGGTTTTTATATGTAACACATTTTTAGAATTTTTTCTTTTTTGTCTAGCCCTTTCTTCTGTTGCATTAAGGTGTTATGATATCAGATATGCTAATGTTTATAGTGGACTTTGGAGATTAGTGATGACCAGGTTATTTCCTCTTTCTTCCAAAGAACACCATTAACTGGTGAACCTGACATGATCTGCTAAATTGCAACTGGCTACAGCCTCTACTTCTGTTGTGAGTTAAGCAGCAACTGCAATGAGCAAATTCTCATCAATGAGATATCATGTGTTTCTCAAGGTTTTTTTTTAAGTAATCAGCAAATTTATCCTGCCTAAAGGGAGATGATCACATTCAACATCCTGACAGCATTAACAAGAAAGTAAAAAAATTAATAAGAGACGAAAATTATTAAAATCCAAGAGTTATACAAGTATATGGAAATTCATAAAGCAACAACCTGTAGGGTCAGTCTACCCAGATTAAAAGTGAAAAATTAAAATCTGAGTGTCATGCCCACAAATACAACGTAACACAAAGAAATAATATTTTTTTAAATAGGCAAAAAGGAAAACCAAATTGAAATAATCATATATTTATGTACACATTAACATTTGTTTTTACATGGTATACAAAAAAAAGTTCAACCAAAGTTCTATAGTGTAGCCATTCATTGGGGTGACAGGTTATTCCATTACATCATTTTCACTCTTCTCTTACTTAACTGTTCGAAATGTCTTTTATAATTTCCTGAAATAAACAATTCCATTTTCTTCAACTTTTTATTTTTATTTTTTTTATTTCTTTGACTGCCATAAGCAAATACTATCAAATAAAAATGATAATTTTGTTTTGCAAGACACTAGCAGTCACCAGTGATCTTTGTTGCTTTTGTCATTTGTTTTTTAGCTTCATGGATGTTCATTATTCCCTGAGTGATTTATGTTTTCATGTTCAGATCTGCTAATGGCCAAATTTTCACAAATGTTTAAAAGTTTCTTTTGTCATGAACATTACTCCTGGTAACAAAATCATAAAAACAAAAAAGCGCAAATAAGCAAAGTTGATACTAGACAACATTTCTCATATGTTGCTTGCATATTATTGCCTTAATATGGGGAAAAAAATAAGAAAGGCTTTATATTGACTAGCTTAAAAATTTCATGACAATATTGAGAAAGAGAGTCACAGCTGCTGGCAATGCAAAAAAATAGAAAAATATTTTACTTTTTTTCAGCAGGAAATTCTTTACTTGGTCGATTGAGACTGCACAAGAAATATTTACTGTACCATTTTTAAACTGTCAACAATTTGTAACATTTACATCAGGCTTTGTAAATAAATGTATATATGCAGGTCCAGTGCAAGGTTCTCGTGGAACCCCTCTCACCTGAATCTATATCTATGATATTGGGCCCCTCACACTACTACATCTCAATTTTCATAAGGCAAAATTCATATAAAATACATATTTTATTGTCACCTAATTATGTACAATAATGGATCATAAACAATATAGGTAAACAATTGTTGTAATTTTGGTTAATCTTCATCATCAAAATGTTGTAACCAAGTGAAGGTTAGTGAATAGAATAATCAAACAAAGTTTGGTAATGAACGATAATACTTAGGACAAGAACAACACATATAAGATTTGCCAGTGGTGGTTGGAAGAAGTAGTCAACTGCTAGAAGTGAGTTGAGTGAATTCCACAATGAATCTCCAACTGCAGACCAACATACAGTATTTACTACTGTATTTATGTGAATGGGGACATACCCATTATCATCCGTAGGTGTGCTGCAACAACAATTTAAATAGAAAAATTGCAAATGAATACAATGTATCTAAATACTAATTAGTGTCATAATATATCATTCCATCTTAACTAAATGAACAATGATTTGTGGGAATTTTTAAAATCAACATGAGATTTTCCTTGTTAAAAAGTTGAATAATTTTTACATGTTCAACATTATGAATAAAAAATAGTGAATTTTATATCGTGTTTTTTCGAGACTTAGCATGAGCAAAACAAATTCACACATTCGGACGAAAAAAGAAGAACCCAGAATTATGTCAAAATCCACAAATTTTTCATCCTTTAATAGTCAGTTGTGATTGTAATGTTATAAATGTAGGTATAAAAAAAAAGTAAATGTTGATAAGATAGCAAGGGTCACAAAGCACTACTTGAAACCTTCAGTCAGCCTTGCCACCCACTGGTTGTGAGGTTTGAAGTAGTACACACCATCCCTGTATATATGTTTGTATATAATACAGTTATACAGCTGCTTATTTATGCATAATATATATTTATTGCATGTGTAGGTATAAAAGACAAGTTTTTGTAGAAATATGAATACCTAAGACAGATACAGAAGCTTGTATTTCTCTCTTTCTCTCATATATATACATATATATATATATATATATATATATTTTTTTTGTCATCCACAGACAGACTGTTTCACTGTTTCACAGCTCATCAGTGTGGCTAGATGTCCGGTTGCCTCTAGCTAGGATCGAAACCCGACTGAATTTGCGTCAGTCGAAACTTCTCCCACTAAGCCATCGGCGCACAGCAGGGATGAAGGTGAATTTTAGCGTGTTTATTTTTTAGATTTAGATAAACATACAGTGACTGACAGTGACTCAATTCTGCCGAAGAGTCGTGCAATATTAGTTTAAATAGTCACTGTTTACAAATTCACACCTCAAACCAGAGAGCTCAACCGAAATTAATTTTTCAGGAGCCAATATATATATATATAAAAAACAAGAGGAAAACTTTTTTATGGCAACATGTTTCATTTCTAGAAGAACTTTATCAAGGCAAGTGTGGAAATTTTATTTAGTAACCTGTACTTGCAAACAGAAGTAATGCAGAGAAAAAATATCACTAAGTTTTCAAATTTTGAATTAGAGAATGCTCTAGAATATTCTCAAAGCTTACTGTGTCAGAAAAGGTAAACTATAGAGATGTGATTTTTCAGCCTCAAAAATGAAAGTGAGTAATGTTTTTGATTTATTTTATATGTAATTATTATTTTTTATATATTTTAAATTGTTTATTTATTAATATATTTTTAATTTTTAAAGGTTATGAGTTAAGTATTTTTTCAAATTTTTATGGTCATGTATGTTGGCCTGAGAAAAGAGCAAAGAAATACTCTTTTCTCAAGCCAACATACATGACCATAAATGATCCTTGTGGTTTATATTGCAACTACATTGAGTTACAGTTTCTGGGAATGAACCCACAATCTGAATGATCAGTCGTTGAACAATGCCAGTACATTCAAACCTTTGGTCATGATGACATCTGGCAGCTTCCAATCATATGTACACATGCACCTGAATCATGTAAGATGACATAATGGTTACCATCATGTCTGCATATACATCTATATAAGTTTGTGAATGATAGCTATATATATATATATATATATATATATATATATATATATATATATATATTTGTCATCCACAGACAGACTGTTTCGCTGTTTCACAGCTCATCAGTGTGGCTAGACGTCCGGTTGCCTCTAGCTAGGATTGAAACCCAACTGAATTTGGGTCAGTCAGAACTTCTCCCACTAAGTCGTCAGCGTACGGTACGGGATGAAGGTGAATTTTAGCGTGTTTATTTCTAGATTCAGATAAACACACAGTGACTGACAGTGACTCAATTCTGTCGAAGAGTCGTGCAGTATTAGCTTAAATAGTCAATGTTTACAAATTCACACCTCAAACCAGAGGGCTCAACCGAAATTAATTTTTCAGGAGCTAATATTTTTAACAATGAAAGTCACTGGACTTGAGCCTAAGACATATGAAACATATGCACAAGACCATACCAACTGGAAATGTTCCATCATCATCGGAACCAAAAAATTTTAAGCCATCAGAAAAGAAAAGGAAGAAGTTAAATGAGAAAGCCTCGTCGGAGTTAGCTCCTCCTCATTTCCTTAATCCTTCAACAGGGGTCTCTCTCCCCTGGCTATAAATACTCGCTGACCTTTCGCCTTGACCTCTCTTTTCCACTTAGGCCTTAGGCTGCCACCTCGTGTGGAGGTAAATCTCTCTTTTCAACTAACACCAATATGTGACCTCTCACAGATTCAGCGTTTCCCAAATTCTGGGAACATGCTAAGAACAATACACGTACGTATGAACACTCACAACACACACACACACACATAATTTCTCCTTACAAACTCTATGTAACTGTCCATGTCTTTGTTTAACTTGTTATTAATATTTATTTGTTTACACATGTATATTGGTCTTGTTTGTTTTCTTTGTCTTATTTGGACTTAATTAAAGTCCAACATTCCCATGTAGCTGGACTGGCTAGCAGGAAATTTTAACCTTCTGATATCTCTTCACATCTTCACCCCACAGTCCACTACAGCCTCAACAAAATTAACTTCATCCCCCACCAACATTAATATGCAGCCAATTCTATCAACTCTCCCATGCAAGAATTGGTCTACTTAGTCATCAACACCATCATCATAAAGGACATGATCAGAAAACAATAGACAGGAACCACTATTTCCAGCTATACCAGTGTGACAGCTCTCATCATAACAAGTGCTCATAAAAAATGCAAGTCCTTGAAGAAGTTAAGTCCCTGTTTTCTGAGAGAATGAGGCAGTGCATAGCTTCTAAAAACTACTGGTGTCTCTAATAGGGTACTAAATAAGTGCAAGGTGTCTATTCCTCCCTCTTCAATTGATTTGAAGTGTTATCATCCTCATTGATAAAGCTGAATTATAAATTCTCCTCAAACTCTACTCTTGACTCATCTGGAGTATCCCTGCCTGACTTCCCACTTAGAACTGATTCTCTGTTGAGTGATATGCATATAACCCCTTTTATGGTTTCTGCTATCATCTCTAACCTTGATCCCAATGATGGCATCCCTATAATAGTCATTAAGAAGTGTGCTCCTGAACTAGCTCCTGTTCTCTCTAAACTGTATAATAAATACCTCACTGCCTCCTGCAAGTCATCATCTGGTGTTCCAGTTTTTAAGAAGTCTGGTGAACCATCTGACCCATTTAGCTATCAGCATATTACCCTTCTGCCTCTTTTGGGGAAATTCTAGAGACCCCAATTAAGGCTGAATTGGTTCATCATCTCTCATCACAAGCAATACAACTTTTGTTTCCATGGGTCAACTGCTGATGTACTAACAATAATTGCAGAAAGAGTCTATCATGCTTTATATAAAAATGGTGAAACCTGGCTGTAGCATTGGACATCTCAAAAGCCTTTGACACGGTCTGGCATTCAGGTCTTCTCCACAAGTGGAAAAGCACATTTTTGATCTGATTCAGTTCTTATCAAATCGTGAAATGAAAGTTGTTCTGAACAGTCACTTGGTCCATCCTTGGTCCAATGCTATTTTTAATCTTCAGTAACAACATTCCCGATGGCATCAGCTCTCAACTTGACATCTATACTGATGACACTACCATTTACATCTGCCTCAATATTAAGGCTGATCAGTCAGACAAGGTCAAAATGTACAAACTGACTTCAAAACTGTCATTAACTGGGGGGAAAGATGGCTTATCAATTTTAATGCCTCCAAAACTAAACTGCTATCCATTAATTTTCTGAGAGACCCCTCTCTGCCTTCCATCATGGCTAATGCTATCCTCCAAGAAAATGACTCATTGTGCCTTCTCGGGCTAATGTTCTCAGCTGACATGAGGTGGAAGCACTACATTGAATCCAATGGTAGATCAGCTGCTAAGAAAGTCTGTTCACTGTATCAAGCAAGATAATTTTTCTCTCCAGAATCTATCTTGCATATGTATAAGTTTACCATTCATCCATGCTTAGAATATTCCTGCCATATATGGTCAGGTGCCCCTGAAGCTCCTCAATACGATCCAAAGAAAAATCGGCAATATTATAATCTCATGGTTCGGCTTCAGTCACTTGCTCACTGTCTGTGCCTTTTTTATAAATACTTTCATGGTAATTGTTTGGATGAGCTCTACGCCATGGTACCTAGACTGCATGAATTTAAGTGTAATACTAGACTAGTGGTGAGATCTCATCAATTTACAGTTAAGCTAGCTAGATGTAGCTGCAACTTCCCAACTCATGCTTGTCAACCAACTGCAAAAATTTAAATGCAATGTCAATCGCTATCTACTGGTCTCCTAATTGCTCTTTCTTTTCTCCTCATTACTAATGTTTCTGTTCCTAATTCCTCCACATTCTATAACCCTTTGCATGCTAGTGGCTGTACTGCCTTGCTTGGGGTGACACAGATTAAAAACAAAATCTCTCTCTCTCTCTCTATATATATATATATACACACACACACACACACACACACACACACACACACACACACACACACACACACACAGAGTGCTGAAAAATTCCCAGCTCAACACTTATACAAAATCTAACCACATGTCATTTTCTTTGTTTTTGCAAGAGAATTCTCTGCACCTCTTTATATATATATATATATATATATATAATGTTTGAATCAGTGATGTATGTGTTTTTCAATGAGGCAAAGATTTCACTTCTTCAGGTTCTTCTTAAAAGAGCACAATGCAAAAGCTGTTCTCATTAAAGGAATCAGGTTGCCAACATTTTAGAATAAGTTAGAGGATAATTTACAAAAAGGATCTGTCATCATGCCAAAAGAAAGTGTTGATACAACACCCAAGTTCACACTCTTCCTTCCTCTACACGCACATGTGCAACACCCAAGTAAACACTTTTTCGCTTATACACACACACACATACAAACACACACACAGTCTGAGCATTAAATTTTTCTTTGATGGGCTCTCCTCTTTCATACCTCAATGTCATTAATTTAAGCATAATACTAGATTGGCAGCTAGGTCTCATCATTTTACTATTTAAATTGCTAGATGTAATCATAAGTTCTAATAAATTTTTCCCCTCACTCTTCTTGCTTGTGGAACTCTCTTCTAACTGCTGGCATTCCTATCGACAATCTTCAAAAATCTTTCCGATCAATTATAATCTGCCAAAATTTGAATATAGCATCAATCATCGTGTTCATGAATACTGTTCTTTTATTGTTCTTTCTCCTCATGAAATTCTTCCCTTTCCCTTCCACTTCCAGTAACCTATTCTGCCTTAGTGGCATTATCGCTTTACTTGGGGTGAAATTATCAAAAAATATATATGTGCCATTTATGGAGATGGTGCTGTTGCTGAGAGTACTGTCAGGAAGTGGTTCACTGGGTTCAAAAGTGGAAACTTTAGTCTGGAAGACGAAGAATGTTGCAGCAGACCTGCAGTCATTGATGTTGGCCAAATTAAAATACAGATTAAAAATCGTAACATTTTTCTCAATTTCTTTCATGCCCAGTAATCCCCTTATGTCTTAGTGGCTTTATCACCTTTCTTGGGATGAAATGATTAAAAAAAATAGAAAAATGAAATTTTGACACTAGTGATTGCAGTGCCATCTATACAGGAATATTTTATTAACTTGTCAATGTTCACAACATTCAAGTTTCTCTTTAACATAGTTTTCAAGATAGAATTGTAAATAATCAACATTATGGACTTTGTATTCACCTTGTGTTTATATTGGAATGGGAAAAAAGTTTGCAGCATTTTGTAAGTAAATTTTGAAGACAATATTTGTTGATAGATTTATTCAAATGCATATATGTCATTCCCTTTCATTACCTTTCTCCATCTTTGAGGTAGTTTAATTATTTCATCCTCCCAGAACTTGGCATCTTTCTCAGTGATGAATTGGTTTCAGTAATTTTGACAGGCCTTCAGAAAATTGAAATTCTTCCCATTAAGAGTTATTTTGTAGGGATCGAAATGTGATGTACAAGATCATGTAAGTAGGACAGTTGTTGTCAAAGCTGTACCAATTTCTGCTGAATTTCCAAAGAGATATGAGGTCTGGTATTGGCCTAAAGGAAGATAACACTCTTTTGATTAGCCAATTTTGGATGCTTTTCATCAATAGCTGCCTTTAATCAGTTCAACTGGGAACACTACTTGTCTGAATTCAATGTCTAATTTTGTAAAAGGAGCTCATCATACACAATGCGTTTACAATCACATCATATACACAGCATCACCTTCTTCAGATACAGACTGACTTTTGGAGCAATTAATGGTTGCTCATTTTGTTTTTTTTTCCTTTGAATTTTTCTCTCCATATTATTGTAAACAATTCAGCAATCTTTAACCTTCATACCCACAAAAAATTTAGTGTCAAAAGATGTCTTCTCCATTGACACCATTATTATTTTAACTACCTTCACTCCTTAGCAATGCTTATTGTTTGAAAAAATGGTGATTAGAATTGTAATAAAACCTAAACATATGAAAGTGAATTTATACATTTTCTTTGTTCTTGAGAATTTACAACAAAAATAATAAACATTATTTATTGATTAGATCGTTTATTTACACTATTGATTTGATTGTTTATTAGAATAATTGGCAAAACATTTGGTAATTGCTTGATGTTTTGGAAGGCGTGAATGGAGTTCTGTCGTCAGTGGACCGAAAGGGAAACTAATGTTCCCCAATGAGAACATAATGACCACATTGTTCTACATCATGGAGAAAAGAGGAGAAAAAGAGTGATGCAGGAAATGTTTGCCTTTTTATAGACTTCAACAGTGCCACCCAGCGACATTTGATGAAACCAAGTGGGATAATCGTATTTTCAGTTCCTTTACTCTTCGCATCATGGGAAAATGTATTTCTTTTCCTCTTTTTTTTTTTATTACTCATTATTATTATTTTATTTATCAATTTTATTTCATCTTCCCACAAGTTCCACTCGAGGCCTGAGGAAAATTTGGTGTCTACTTTTCTTGGATTGCTTTAAGACAAAAGTCTATATTGGTCATACTTCGGTTAACTTTAAAGTTACATTAATTCTCAAGGATGAGACGTATAGTAAGGGATGAGACTAATTTGTTCAGCAGCATTTTTACAATAATTTTGTACCAGATACTTTATTATTTTGTACAATTCAACTTTCCTCCTTTATTTCTGTGAAGATTTATGATGTCTGTATCTTTAAAGTTGTCCTGAGGCAGTTTTATTCTACTTTTAGAAAATAAGAGTTCACAGAGTTTTGTGTGTAGAATAGGACTTCCATTTATCCAGATGTCTAGAGTAGACTTTCGGTGTTTTTCTTAGATTTCTGCACATCAGCTGCTTTTCTTCAGTAGAATATTGTTCAGAAGAACTACTTCCCAATGTTCTTTTCACTGCTGTTTCTTTTAAATTATTTTCAATATAATGAGGAAAGATTATTACAAGACAGACTAAAATATTATATTTATTTTAATTTGATTCAAACAAATTTTTAGAACTGAACAAATTATACTTATAATTTAAAGGAAGTTTTAGAAATGGTATCAAATCAGTTTTACAATACTAAATTATCCTTTTATTAAGAAGTTTCCACAAAAATAAATAAGCAGAGAGGTAGAAATTTTTTTTAATCAAAATCACCCCAAGCAAGGCAGTAAATCCACTAAGACACAACAAAAGTATTATCGAGAAGCAAGAACAATAGAGTAATCAGAAAGACAGTAGATAATGATTGACATTGCATTTAATTTTTTGTAGCTCAAAGTTACCTGGAAAGCAAGAAGCCAGAAGAGAGTTTAACAAGTGAGAAGTGCAAGAAAAGAAACTGTTAGCATAACTTATGGTTACATCTAACCAATTCAGCTGTAAATTGATGAGACCTTGTTTCTAATCTAGCACTGTGCTTAAATTCATAAAGTCAAGGTGCCATAGCAAAGAGCTCATCCAAGCAATTACCATGAAAGTATTTATAGAAAAAGTACAGGGAAACAACTTTATAGTGGTGGGAAATTGACTGAAGCCAAAACGGCAGGTCAAGACCAATAATATCGCTGATTCTTAGTATTTTATCAAGAATATCTAAATATATAGCAGGAGAACCAGACCATATGTGACAGCAATATTTGAGGTATGGATGAATGATAGACTTATAAATATGTAAGATAGATTCTGGAGAGAAAAACTGTCTAGTATGATACAGTGAACCAACATTTTTAGCAGTAGACCTAGCAATGGATTCACTGTAATCAGCTGAGAATGTTAGCCTGAGAAGCCACAATGAGTCACTCTCCCAGAGTTTAGCATCAGCCCTGCTGATGGAAGGCAGAAAGGGGTCTCTCAGATTATTAATAGAGAGCAGTTTTGTTTTGAAGGAGTTAAAATTAAGAAGCTATCTTTTACCCCAGTTTTTGAGATCAGCCACCAATTTGACCATATCAGTCTGATCAGATTTACTATTGAAATAGGAGTAAATGGTTGTCTCCTCAGCCTAGATATCAAGTTGAGGGGAAGGAATTATTATTTTTTTTAAAAGCAAGGGGTACATTTATTACAGACCTGCAAGTACTGTTTTTCATGCTTAGTTACAATCACTTTGGTTGCCAACATCAGAATTCAGGTTCATAACTTTGAGGTTATGTTGTAGAGTGCCGCACACTTGAGGAAAACAGTTTTCTTATGTAGACAGTATGCTTAAGCAACCTATTCGCAGTTCTCATTTTTTCTGTATTTTGCATTCATTCCTCTTCAGTGATGCAGTTGTCTCTGGATGCAATATCAAGTAACATAATCCCTGAGCCAGCTGCATGTAGAATTTAGTCTGCACTATTGTCTTTCAGCTGTCATTCTGATCTCATTGTTATTGGTCATCATACATAGAAAGTCTCCAGGTATGCATAATAAATTTTTAAGGTGGACTGCAGTATGCATATTACTATCCACCCTGTCAGCTGAGGCTTCACAATACGTGATTGCACCTCTGCAGAGGGGTAAGACCCCTCACCCTCATCCAATCCTGGGTATGACAATAAGCAACATTTAGCAGCAAGGCCTCTGATCAGGAGGTTTTGAGATCACCTCTTAATTACTATTGTTTCCAGGTTCACCTGACCAGGGGTGGTAGCACCTGTTAGGGTCCCAGCTATGGGCAAATAGTTAACTCCAAACGGGGGTCAAAACACAATGAAAGTGTAAAAATAGGTATTTTAGTAAAATACCAGCAATTGAAAAAAAATTATTACCAGCAATATATTTTTGACAAAAAAAATATTACCAGCAATACATTTGATTCTGGACAAAAACCCTCTTTACAAAAATGCATCAATGAAATCTGAATTACAAACTGATTGCTCACAAGGAATATATATTCTAATTATATAAATCTATTGTAAAAATCTTGTCAGCATTAAATAACCTATTGAGGTTGATATGCCATAAAACAAAACAAACTAAACCAAGCCATATTACTGTACCTACCTTTTAAAGCAAATGTTTTTTATATGCATGCGTGGGTAGCAGAACGATCATCAAAGTAGAAAATGAAATCAGGAAAATTTTTCTGCTTACCATTACTATGGCTGATGCTAACCTCCAAAAATCTAAGACTCTATGCTTTCTTACCTCATGTTTTCTACTGACATGACATACAGTGATTATATTGAATCAATTGCTAGGTCTACTGCTAGGAAAGTTGGTTCACTGTGTTGTCCCAGAAAATTTTTCTCATTAGAATCCATCTTACACATTTATAAATCTACCATTCGTCCATGCATTGAATACTACTGCCATATCTGGTCTGGTGCTCCTGCTGTACATCTCAAGGTTCTTGACAAACTCTAAAGAAGGATCTGCAATGTAATTGATCCTGACTTGGCATCTCAACTTCAGTCACTTTCTCATGGATGTGACATGGCTTCCCTCTGTTTTTTCTACAAATATTTTCATAACTGCTCTGACAAGCTTTTTCAATTGCATTGTGCTACTGCTGAGGAAAAAATATATATTTATTTTTAATATAAATTATAGCTCAGCATCTACTGAAAGGAAATTTGAATGACTGTGCTGTGCCAGAAAAGTTTTCTCATCAGAGTCCATCTTGCACATTTATAAATCTACCATTCATCCATGCATTGAATACTGTTGCTATATCTGGTCTGGTGCTCTTGCTGTACATCTCAAGATTCTTGACAAAATCTAAACAAGGCTCTGTAATGTAATCGACCCTGACCAGGCATTTCAACTTGAGTCACCTTCTTGCCTCTGTTTTTTCTACAAATATTTTCATGGTAACTGTTCCGATGAGCTTTTTCCCTGGTGTCTTGAATACATGAATTTAAACTACTAGATCGGCATCTAGGTCCCACCCTTTTACTCTTGAACTAGCTAGATACAAACACCACTTCTACTTTAACAGTTTCTATTCTTGCATGTGGGGTTCAAATCCTGACTGAGTATGATTTGTTCACTTTGCACTAATACCCTTGTCTATTTTACTCCATCATGCACATCTATAAATCTACCATTTGTCTGTGCATGGAATATTGCTGCCATATCTAGTCTGGTACTTCTGCTATACATCTTGAGATTCTTGACAAAATTCAATCTGTAATGTAGTTGATCCTGACCAGGTATCTTGACTTCAGTCACTTTCTTACCAATGTGTTGTGGCTTCCCTCTGTCTTTTCTACAAGTATTTTCATGGCAACTGCTCTGACAAGCTTTTTTTTTCCCTGGTGCACTGACTACATTAATTTAAGCATGCTACTAGATTGGCATCTAGGTCCCACCCATTTACTGTTGAAATAGCTAGATGCAAGCACTATTTCTACTCTAACAGTTTCTTTTCTTGCATATGGGGTTCAAATCCTGACTGAGTATGATTTGTTCACTTTGCACTAATACCTTTTTCTATTTTTCTCCACTTATGGATTAAATAACAAGGCAAACTGGGAACTCTTGCCTTGAGTGGCAACTAGTTTAGGAGAAAGAAAATTCTAACTTTACAGCTGTATCCAAACAGGGAAAAGGTTTGGAACGTATCTCCAGAGAGAGTGGAGATTCTAATGCAATTGATTGTCAACACTGACCTTCTCCTGCAGCCAAGTCAACTGCAAAACATAATTCTCTGCATCAGTTCGGGCAAGAGGAGAGACTTCAAGGCCACCATCTGCCATTACTCAGGCCTTCAACCTAGAGAAGTTACTCTAATTTAAATACCTGGCTATCGTTACCAAACAAGGTACTGACATCATTTCACAAGATAGGTGGATGCCTGAATATAATGATATTTGTTATGGGTCATAAAGGTGAGACAATGGCAGCAAGATCTTTAGGTCATCAGTTTTTTTGTTTTTTTAAAGTTTCCTTTTCCCAGGTATATGGATGTCCAATGATGAAGTGGGTAGCCATTCCTGGAAATGCATACCAAACAAAGCTGACTAGAACATCTACTTTTCTTTGAACCCAGATATTTCAGATCTTGACCAATCCTATTTTCTCATATATCTCACTCCCCCTTTATCTGAACTGGAAGGAAGAATTTCCACTCAGCTTTCTTCCAAGAACTGCTGCTTTATGAAAGATTCCCCCAAGGATGCTTCCACAAATGCTACAGTCTTGACCTCTTCAAGTCAAGAGTTACTTGTTACTGTTGTAACCTAGGAAAGATTACTGAATGAGGAATAACCAAAATGGAGGTTAGAAATGAAATGATAACCTTTATAACATCAGCAAAATAAAATACTCGCCAGCGGTGTGAAGTAGGTAAACCACTGCTAGTAGCGGACTACTTAGACAGCATATTACCCCCAACTTACAATAGTGTTCAATATATTTATGAGGATTGGAACATATCCATTAGTGTTCATAGGTATGGTATATAACACATAGTAAAATCACTTTCCAATGCATTTTCATAGTAAAATCCCTTTCCAATGCATTTTCATAGTAAAATCACTTTCCAATGCATTTTCATAGTAAAATCCCTTTCCAATGCATTTTCATAATAAAATCACTTTCCAATGCATTTTCATAATAAAATCCCTTTCCAATGCATTTTCATAATAAAATTCCTTTCCAATGCATTTTCATAGTAAAATCCCTTTCCAATGCATTTTCATAGTAAAATCTCTTTCCAATGCATTTTCATAAAATCCCTTTCCAATGCATTTTCATAGTAAAATCACTTTCCAATGCATTTTCATAAAATCCCTTTCCAATGCATTTTCATAGTAAAATCACTTTCCAATGCATTTTCATAATAAAATTCCTTTCCAATACATTTTCATAATAAAATCCCTTTCCAATGCATTTTCATAGTAAAATCCCTTTCCAATGCATTTTCATAATAAAATCACTTTCCAATGCATTTTCATAGTAAAATTACATTCCAACTCCTTTTCATAGTGTTGTAACCTAGAAAGGGTTACCGAATGAGGAATAAACAAAACAGAGGTTGGAAATGAAAATGGTTATCTTTATAACATCAACAAAATATAATACTTGCCAATGGCATGAAGTAGGTAAACCACTGCTAGTGGTGAACTACTTATACAGCATATTACCCCCACTTACAATAGTGTCCAATGTATTTATGAGGATTGGGGGACATACCCATTAGTGTTCATAGGTATGGTAATAACAGTTATATTTCCTCCTTATCCTCACTTCTTACCCTTACTTCCATATCACATACCTTATTGAGTAACCCTTTCCTTGAGTGGCTCTTGAGCATTGTAGAAGGGGAATACTAGTTCACAAAGTTTAAATAAAGTATTGGTTCATGAATTTGGTGACAGTAATTGTGAGTTCAATCCTGAACTGAACTTTTTGGAAGCAAAGCGAGCAATACGTGAGTAGTATCTGTCTATATTTCTGAGATGAGGTATTATGTACACTATTTACATTATTCGGACTATTGTCCTCATCTTTGTCGCCATGTTTATCACAACATTTCGGCCATTGTGCACTCCGGCCTTCTTCAGGTGGTTGGAATGTCGAACTGAACCCTTTATTTCGCTCACTGGGGTAGACTGTTATAGTTCCACGTGCCATGTTTAATGGATGTCAGTTATCAGTTATCTCCTGTTAATTTCCCTCTGAAAGTTCTACACTGCCTTAACCGGGTATTGAACTCACACTCATTGAGTCCAGTGACAGGACCCAAAGAGTGGACATAAAAATGCATAGTAGTAGTTTCAATGGGAATTTGAATTCACAAGTGGTCCTCCAGTCACGTGTATATACACTTTAGGATAGTATGATCCATGCTGTTTAAGGCTGGTTTGAATTAAAAGTTTTCCTTCTAGACTGGTTGCCAACCAAGACTAAAGAGCCTAATCGGTTCTGCTATTTACCCATAACTGTCAGGGAGAGATAGATTCATGCTTTTCCCAAGGGTATTAGCACATGAATGTAATGGAATTGACTGGAATTTTGACTTGGCTCTCTGATTCCTCAATCCAAGCCACTATCCATTATTCCACTATACTTTCAGCTTTCCTAGCCAACATGCACCTGATGAAGGCCAGAGAGTGCAATGGTCAAAATGTGATGATAATAACAAAGATGAGGGCAATAGTCTGAATGTAGTGTAAATAATAATAACTTCTGGTCCCAGAAATTCAGACAGAAATTGTAAAATATTTGTTTAATATAAAATAAATACATGATTCTTAGCCGTGGTAAAATGGTGAAATTGTTTTTTAATCACAACTATTTCTTTTCATGCAACTTATGGCGATCAATTATTCCACATTTTTCAGGCAATTATCTTCATCTTTATTATTGTTTTTAACACCTCTCAGATCATAATTTCCTTAGTTTTCTTCAGATATTATGTTGGTTTCATTCATAACTGTGCATTATCAAATACATTTCTTTGATACATTTGGCCTTCTTCATATATGTTATTACATCTGGCAATCTTTAAAAGTTGCTTTGTATATTTACTCCACTTTTCTACACCTCAACAATAGCATTACAAGAAAATTTTGACCTTTTTGTAACATTTAAATTCATTGGATGAAGCATTGTCAGTTATTATTTTTTCTTGTCTCATATTTTTTTGATCTCACTTCTATAGCTTTTTATAGACTTGGGCTGTGTTTCAACAATGCTAGTAAGCAGTGCCGATCAAAATTGTTTTTATTTTAAAATTTTATGTTTCAAGTTGTTATTGATTGCTAATGAGTGAAAATGTAGCAAAAATTAAATCTTTATAAAGAAGTCCTTTTATCATTTGATATATTTCAAGAAAGATATTCTTAAAATCCCAAAAATTGTCTTATCGCATATAATTGCTTGTCCCTTCCTTAGTTAGCATGTACACTTGCATCCTGCTAATACCTCATAAACAATGGACTATTTTGCTTTGATTACAAGGAAAGAAGGGAAAGACATATCAGAGATGCCGTTTGATTTCAGCGAGAAAAAGAAAGAAAGAAAGAAGATAGTGGTGGTACACTCGTGTTTAATAGCTGCTTCATTGAAGTGGAAAAACTTGTTTCAAATCAATCTTTTCATTTGTATCCTCTTGCTTCTTTAAATAATGAATAGCATTCAGATACATGATAGTTGTTATTATTGCAATATTTTGTTAAAATTATTAAGCTCAAATATTTATTGATACAATAGGAGAATTTGCATGATATTTTATTGTCTCAGAACTCGCAAGGAGCTTGTTCAGTCATTAACTTAGGAATTAAAATTAAAATAGCAAAATTGACATTTTCATGAGTATTTTTAGAACCAAATTATAATTGTGCTTGTCCTACCATCGTTAGTTTGCACGACCGTTACACCCTGCCAATACCTCATAAATAATGGACTATTCCGCTTTGATTGTGAGGAGTGAGAGGAAAAACACTACTTGGTTTCAGTGAGAAAATGAATGAATGAAAGAAAGAAAGAAAGAAAGATAGAAGAGTTTAATGGCTGTTTCAGTGAAGTGGAAATAGTTGTCTATTTCAAATCTTTTCATTTCTACTGACTTCTTAAAATAACAACCAGCATTCATGTTTATGATTGTTATTGTGATATTTTGTTAAAGTTGTTAAGCTCAAATATTTAACAAAGTGATAGGGAAATTTCTACAGATATTTTATTGTAGAACTCACCATAAGCTTACATAATCATTAACTTAAGAATTAAAATTCATCAGAATATTAATTTTCACGGGTTAAAACTAGTATATATAAATTAATTAAATATATATTTTTTTGTAAAATTCTACCTACCCATCAGATGAATCTTTAAAAAAATAAGTCATAATAAAATAATTTTAATCAAATTAATTTCCATTCTAACTTAGCTCATGAAAACTACATATGTTTATAAGAACATATGAAAACATACAATTTTAATTTTCTCAGGAAGAAAAGCATTAACCATTTTTAATTAGTTTAGATTAGATTATAATAGAAAATACAAATTTTGCTCTTCCATTACATTGCGATGTTTATGAACAAAATTTAAAATTATCTTAAAAATAAATTGAAGATATTCAATAAAAACAACAAGAGATTCATAAACTTAAATTGCAGAGATATCAGAAGTGAATTTTTAATCCTATAAATGTTTTTTCTTTTGAAGATCCAAGATGCACCAAGTAGAATAGCTATTGCGATTAGATAATTTCCAAAGAATGTTTTTTTTTAATAAAAACCAGGGCTGCACCAGATAGCCCTGCTAGTTATATTGATAACAAATAAAGAAAAAAGTATTCTTTAGAATTTAATCAAAGTTGTGTTGCTTAAATAATGTCCAAGGTCAGGAGATAAATTATTCAGCTTGTAAACTATATTGCATTTGAACATCTTGAACATATCAGGTTATAGAGATAGTGATATAATATTACAAACTTTCTTTTAAAATAATATCTTAATTTAAAAAAAAATTTTTTTTAAAGTAATATATATATATATATATATACACTTTAAATATATATATATATACTTTATATACTTTAAATATATATATATATATATATATATATATATATATATATACATATATATATATATATACCTTATATACTTTAAATATATATATATATACTTTATATACTTTAAATATATATATATATATTCCTTTCCTTGACATATTGATAAACACAAATAATAACAAATTTACTATTTCGCCGTATAAAAAACCTACTAGCATAAATTCATGTACACTTAACTACAAGAGCGAATGCCCATATTACTACAAAATAGCAATTATAAAAAATCTAATACACCGTGCAGAAACTAATTCATCCACAAAACAGATTTTTTACAGTGAACTAAAGAATATAAAATACTAATCTCAAACATATTAATCTCCTATATCGTAATCAAATGCATACTAATTATAAACAAGATGAAAATATACTAAAAAAATTAGTAAATACTAACATATCCACAACAGATCCTAGCAAAAGAATTAAGTTAATTATATACTACACTAAATCTAAAATATCCAACTCAATTATTCGAAATGATTCTTCTCCCCCGGTTAGCGATTTGAAAAAAAACAACATAGTTTACAAATTCAGGTGCCCTTTGGGAGATTGTATCTCCAACGAACTAAATAATATCTATGTTGGTCACACCACAAACTCGCTTTCACGACGCTTGACACTACATTTGAATGATAACTCTAACATTTTTAGGCATTTAAAACAACATGCCTGGCCGCATACACAATTCCGGAAAATCCTCGTTGAAAACACAATTATACTTAAACATGAAAACAATAAACAAAAACTAAAAATTCTTGAAGCTATATACATAAAACAGTTGAAACCTAACCTGAACAAAATAAACTATGAAATCTCCAAAAATATCCTTAAATGCCTATACTTAGTAACAGAAGTCATTGGTTCATACCAACGGCTTTCCATACTCAATACTCATCGGATTCACTCTCTCGTGGTCATGTGTGACGTCATGAGCTGTCGTGCGATTTTCGCTTTCAGCGTCTTATATGCACGTGTTTATCGTTGCTTGGAAATCATTCATGTAAACAAAAACAGACTATCATCAATTTCTTGTTCGTGTATTGCATAAATATATTGTGTAATTGTCATCTTTGATAATGGCTTATGTAAGCCGAAAGCTCAGATTGGATTAAATAAAAAAAAGTATGTATCAATATTGTGATTTTCTTTCATTATTTAATGATAATGTTATTAAGATTATCAGACTATATGAAAAAAACTTACATAAAATATATAGACAACACTTATCTATATTATTTAGCCTAAGTATTATCGTTCATTACCAACCTTTGTGTGATTTTTCTATTCAGTAACCTTCCCTAAATTACAACAATATATATATTTACATTTGGACTAATGTCTTATCTTTATTGCTATTATCACAACATTTTGCCCATTCTTCTCTCCAACCTTTTCAGGTATCTGTTAATCCAGGTAACCTTCAATTAATTTTAATTTGTTCTCATTCCACTTTCCATATCTAAGTATATCTTGTCTTTTTCTTATTTAATACTGCTCAGTTATTACTCATCCTGTTTCCACAGTGTCTGTACTATGCAGCTCAGGGATTGAACTCACAATTACAATGTCACTAAATTTACAAACCAATGTTTTAATTCAATAGGCTATTGACAAATCTTGAAGCTAGACTTAAACTTGATATTCTTCTTTCATGCCTGCTGCTGCTTTGCTTAACTGCATTTGCTGCATCATCTTTCTTCTTCTTCTTCTTCTTCTTCTATGTGCCATGTCTCTTTAGGACATTGGTGATCACAGCTCTCCACAATTTTCTGTCCTTTGTAGATTTTGTCTTTTTGCTAGTTCTGCAAAACCCTCCTCAAAAACTATTCAAGCTCACCAGGTAGGTTACGTTTTGTTTTTCTCTGTCCCTCTTGTCTTCAATCTGACTTGTGAGTACCAAGTTTTCAAAACACTCTTTCCTCATTATGTGCCCTAGAAATTTTGATTTTCTCTTTCTGCTGTTAAGCATAAATTCCCCTTTTTGTTTACATTATCTCTAGCACTTCATCCTTTTGTAGAACCGCATTTCTGTTGTTTCAAGTCTTTTTTCATATGTGCAAAGATTTTCAGCATTCACTGCTATAAAATATTATATACCAGTTCAGTTCATTTCTTACCTAGGCTATACCAGTTAGTCCTTATAAATATTAGGTCAAACTTTGCAACAGGAAAATAATGTAGGCCATATTGGTTCTGTTAGAAGATAGATAATTATCATAAGTACTTGAATGACATCAATTTTTTCATGGCAATAATATAACTAAATTTAAATGCTTTAATAAGTAAAAAGGAAAGAGTATTTTTAATATTTTTGAAAATTTTGAAATGCATGAAAAATATTTCTGTACAACATTAAAGCAAATTTTATGAGGAACTAAAATAACTACTTCTTTAAAATAAAAAAATGCATTTTTAAAAATAATTAACAAAATACTCCATGATTAATTTTTTAAATTTTTATTAAAAAAACTTGCATGTCCCTCAAAAGAGATAAAATCATAATTCCTAACACCTTAAAGCATAAAAGAAATGAGCTGACCAAGCATAGAAATTAATACAATATAGGAACCAGTAATAAGGAGTGCCAGAGAAAAGCAATAATAACAACAAAAATGGCAATATGAGCTCTGGTAAAAAAAAAAAGCAAAAAAAAACATGCAATGATAACAGCAAAAATTGCAATATGAGCACTGGTAAAAATGATTGTTGAAGGCATTACGTTTATAAGTCCCAGAAATTCATACACAGATATCCTTAAGGACACATGGAACAGTGGATAAAGGCATTGGTTAGATCCAGTTCAATACCTGGTTAAGGTAGTGGAGAACTTGGAGAGGGGAATTAACAGGAGATAATTGATATCCATTAGACATGGCATGTGGAACTAGAACAGTCTAAACCAGCGAGCGAAATAAAGGGTTCAGTTTGACATTCCAACCACCTGAAGCAAGCCGGAGCATACAACAGCCAAGATGTTGTGATAGATATGGCAACAAAGATGAGGATGATAGTCTGAACAATGTAAATAGTGTACATAATGCCTCATCTCAGAAATATAGACAGATACTGAAAAGAAATAAAATTTAGCAAATAGAAAAAATTTAAAATAACCACTTATAATATTATACTTATTTTGAGATTCTGAAAATAAGTCTATTCATTCTTCTTCATTGTGCCATGTACCTTCAGGATGTGGGCGATCATGGCTCTCCACAACTTTCTGTTCCTTGTAGCTCAATACAAATTCATTAGGTAAATTATCTGTTGTTTTCCTTTGTCCCTCAATATACCTTGTAAGTGTCAGACAATTTTTCTCACCAGAATCATCTTATACATTTATAAATCTACCATTCGTCTATGCATTAAATATTCCTGTTATATATGATCTTATGCTCCTGCTGTATATCTCAAGACTGTTGAAAGTCCAAAAAAGGCCTGCAATGTTATCGGTCCTAATCTGGCATCTTGACTTCAGTTACTTTCCCACCAGTGTGATGTGGCTTCACTCTGTCTTTTCTATAAACATTTTCATGGAAATATTTCTGATGAGCTTTTTTCCTTGGTACCTCAACTGTGTGAATTTAATGTACTACTAGATTGGCAACGAGGTTTCATTGTTTTACTGATGAGATAGCTAGATGTAACCCTAACTTCTATTATAATAGTTTTTCTTGCACTTCTCACCTGTTGAACTCTCTTCCAGTTTCTTACTTCACTGTTGCGCACAATCTTCCAAAATTTAAATGCAACATCCAACACTATCTTTTGTCTTCTTGAGTTCTGTTCTGTTATTGTCCTTTCTCCTCACTAAAGTCTTTGTGGTATTATCACCTTGTTTGGCATGAAATGATTAAAAAAATGGTTTTCTAAATTAATTATTATTATTATTATAATTACAAGCATTAGAAAATTAATCAAATGTTTCTCTCATGGTCAGCTTTATGTAGTGAGGTCCAAAGTAGGAAATTCAAATGGACTTAGCATGATGACAAAAAGAACTTTAGAAGATGTCTCACTGAAAATGTTGTTTATACAAACTTTTTAGAGAGGTAAGAATACTTCTATTACAATTTTTCTCTGTTTATAGGATAGGTATTGTTGTGGTAGGATCCACCTAATCTGCATAGGTGACTACCAACTATATAAATAATGGTTGGTACCGGAAGACGAGGGAGGAGGAATCACGAGATCCAACTAGAGACTCTGATCGACTGCGACTAGTCAACACATTCTCCAGGAACGTCTTCCCAGAAATATACAGAAATACTATATGTACTTATTGTGTACACTTTCTTGTTATAATACATTCTTGTTCTAAGTACATTTTGTGTTGCATTATTATTCCATGCAATAGGCGAGATTCAACAATGAGTCAAGACTCAACAGGTATTTGGTTAATTTTCAATTTCATCAGTTACATCTGGAGATATTCTTGTGATATGTATGTATGGGCACCCACATAAAAAAAGATTTTGTGTCACATCTTGCCTTAGTAGTGAGGTCAGGTAAATAATGATTATTAACACATAAATGTTTACCAGACTTTTATACAGTGTTTACAATATTAGCAGTAATATTTAATTTTCATAATAATTTTTAATAGTATATTTCAATAAATATTTCTTCTGTTATTTATTTTTAATTCAAATTGCCAATATAAGCAATGTTTCTGTTGATAAAGTTCTTTTTAATTCATTGTGTTTGTATAGAAAGAATTTATATCTGCCTTGTCAAAATTAAGTTGTAAGTTAGAAAACCTACAGCATTCATAATAAGCATTGTTGTCATCTGATATTTCACATTACTACAAATTAGTCAAACAAGGGCAAAAAAATGATGGAATTAGTCAAAATAATCTGTTTAATTAGATTTTCTTAAAACTGTACCGAATTATTTAAACAAGTGAGAAAAAATAAGTTTACTGAATAAATTTATATTATTATTAAAATAAGCATCAGAAAAATTAATCATATGCTTCTAGAGTAGGAAATTCAAATGGACTTAGCATAATGACAAAAAGAACTTTAGAAAATAGATGTCTCACTGAAAATGTTGTTTATACAGACTTTTTAGAGAGGTAAGAAAACTTCTATTACAACTTTCCTCTGTTTGTAGGATGGGTATTTGGCTTGTACATAAACAAAAACTAATACGGCTTGTTGTATTTGTGCAGAAGAAAGTCAAATACTCCCACAAAGCAACAGATGTCCAATAATTTCATGAAATCAAGAGAATATCTTGAACAATTGGTCATTAATTCAGAACCTGCTCCAGCTGGTGTCTTCCTTAAAGGCCACAAACTGATTGCTTTTCAGTTAAGTCAATTACAGTTTTCAAGGCTACTCTCTAAACTTGCATACAATCAAGCACATCAGTATTAGGGTTAAAAAAAAATGTTTTGAATTTTGTGGTAATGCAGAGGATGATAATAGAATGGGGGTTAGAACATTTTTCTTGAAAGTTAGCCAGATCTCTACGTAGTAGTCACTTTATTTTTTTGTTATTTTAAATTTGACAACTAGAATATTCAAGGCCATAGCAGCTGGGGACCTTGGCTCTCCCCAAATTTTTGCCAATTGTAATATTTTTTTTTACAAGGTTTTATTTTAACAAAATACAATAAAGAAAAAATACAAGAAAAAAACTATCAAAGCAAGGAGGTACTGGAAATTTTAAATATTCTTGTCACTAACCATGCTGGTGGCTTTTGATAACTTAAGGCTAAATTCTAAATTTTTTTGACCTCCCCTAAAATATTTGTCTCTTCTACACCCTGAGATCATATATATTTTTAATCATTTCACCCCAAGCAAAGCAATAAAGCCACTGAGACAGAAAGGGGTTACTGAGTGTTAGAGAATATAAGAAAAATATACTATTAAGAGAGGACAATAAAAAACGTTCAACGTGACCAACTGGTCAGGCATGTCAGATCCAATGCTGGTTCCCCATAGAGGATGTAGGTACGAATCTTGCCATAGGACACATATTTTTCTAACAAAATTTCTTGAATATTCAAGCTGGTAGATGTAGATGGATAAAAAATAATTTTTAATTAAATAATATTATTTAATTAAAAAAACAGGAATTTTACTTGAATATGAGTATTCATCAAAAAGAACATTTAAACAAAATAAATTAAAAATAACAATATATATATATATATATATATATATATATATATATATATATATATATATATATATATATATATATAGTACATGCTCTTGCACAGCTATGCATTCACAGCACGCATGCTACACCAAAGCATATATATGTAATTGTTAAGTAGTGTATGTAATTAAAATAAGTGTATGCTTGTATCATAAGTTATTGTTTATTTAATGTTTCATTTTTATTATTATTTAATGGCTAGTAGTTTATTTGTTTTTGCCTTGTTGTTATATATTTAGGTATTAATTATGGGGTGTTAGGTTTGTTTATTTTTTGGTGTTTTCTTGTGTGTGTGTGCATGTCTACATGTACACACTTGCACATAGGTACATACTTTAATATTTTTTATTAAGTTTATATTATATTTGTTTCTTTTATTTACTTAATTAAAGTTTGTATTGTATTTTTTTAAAGTTTATATTTATTTGTTTATTTTTAGTTAATACTTAGTAAATATTTATTTATATGCCTACATTTGCCCAATTTTCTTGTTTAAGAGTTTATTTTGGTTTTTAAAAGTAACTATTGCTAATTTTTGCTCTAAGCATAATTTCCAATTTTTGATGATAATACTGTATGGAACTGCTCTTTTTAAAATTTCCCATTTGATTTTGGTGGGAATATTGTTTTCTTTTTGGCTACATATCTATTTTGATAGTGTTGTATTGTTTGTGTATTTTTTTCTTTCAAGTGACATTTTGTGATTATAATATCTTTCTTTAAAAGTTTTTTTCTGTGGCTCTTATGTAAATTTTTTTGTCTGTGTTAATGTTATTATTTATGATAGCTTTGATATTATGTTATTGGTTTAATAAATTTATCTAATAAATGGTTCTACTTTTGCTAATTATTTTATACTATTGTCTAATTTTAATTTAGTGGCTATGCTTTTAGCTTCTTTATTTATATCACTTTCTATTTTGTTGTTAGTGGTGTAAAAGTTTTGTAAAATTTTCTTTGTCGACTAGTTTATTGTAATTGTTGGTTTCCATTTTATAGATTATCTTGGATTTATCTGTGTTTTATAAATAATTTACTTGAGTTGTTTATCATTTTTTGATGAAATAAAAATTAATATTATTAATACTAGCAATTAATATGTGTAAAATTATAATTTTATGTATGTCAAATTTAACCAAATTTCTTCTTATAAAGTGCTCAATATTAAACTAAGCTATAATCATTATCAGATAAAATACAATAATGTTCAATACTTATTGAAGCTCAACTCAAGTGTTTTGTAATTTTTCACTCATTCCTTAAGACACTCAACAAGAGAGATTCTGACAGAAAACCAACCCTTCTTCATGGTATAAAAGTTCAACATAATCAAGATGTTGACATTCCACACTACCTCAAATAAAAGGTTAGGATGGAAACCCCTCCATCAATACTGGAAAGAGTGGTAACAGCTACTGGATTTGAGAAAGTATTTTTCTGAAAAATTGTTTTAAGAGAAAGATCTTATACGTTTCAACCAAAGGCAATACTAGCTGCTTGGTCAATGAATGCCAAATGTTTCCTTGTATGTAACAGTTAATTTAAAAAAAAACTTTTTCTTGTATGTAACAGTAAATATTACCATATATATATATATATATATATATATATATATATATATATATATATATACCATATATTTATGTGTGTGTGAATGTGTATATATATATATATATATATATATATAATGAAATGGATTAAGTCTGACTATTATTTAATATATTTTTTATAATTTATTTAAGTAAATGTTCTGTTTTTTTAATTAAATAGTATTAATTACATTTACTGGCCTGAATGTTTGAGAAATTTTGTAGAAAATATGCATTCTCCAACAGGAACGAACCTCTTATGGGAACCTTCATTTGGCCTGACATGCTGTTAACCATTCGGCCACAGAGAAGCATATGGTTAGCAAGTTCAAATTACTGACGATTTTTCTCGATCAATAAAAATAATGTAAAATAAATGGAGCATCTATTCAAATACGGGTATCCACTAAAAATAATGTTTGAAGTAATAAAAATATGTTGGATTAGGAAATAAAATCCATTAGTTTTATAGAAATTGCTTTCTTTATGTTTCAGATATGAAAATATGTGTTTCAAGAAAAATCTGAACAAGTGACTGTGCTTTAAATGCGAAATAGAACCTTGGTTTATTGTGAAGTCCTTCATAGCCAAGTGGTAAAACTCCACCAGATCAGATGGTGATTCTTCCTGCAAAAGGGGACACAGGTTTAAGTCTTTAAGTGGTGACATTTTTTTTATTAAGTTTTTTCATTGTATAGAGGCCAGAAGACAAAATAGTTTAAAATAAATCAAGCATCTACTCAAATATGGGTATCCAATAAAAATAACGTAATATATGAAGTAATATATATATATATATATGCCTGACGATTGCACTAGCATGAAACAGACTGTCGCCTCTAAGTGTTGACTTCTATGTTCACTTTTATATTTACACATGCTCTATCTCTGATATTGAGCACTTTATCCCATAAACATAGCACACTTTAAGACTATATTTCTTCATATATATATATATATATATATATATATATATATATATATATATATATATATAAAGGACAAGTTTAGAGAAATTTTGGCAGATCTATTATCACAATGTGAGATATTTAATAACAAAAGAGATAAAAACAAAATGAAAAAGAAACTAAAGGAAATAGACTAGATTATATACCCAAAACAGATATTAAAAAAGAAAAAAATATATTTAAATTTAAAATTCTCAGCATCCCCTCGCCTTCATGCACATGTGTAGTTGTATTCAACATAAACATTATTTTAGTCCAATGAAGTCCTAAAGGAAAAAACATGTCACAGGAAATTTTTCCATTTTGTTTTCAACAATAATTCTATGTGTAGTTACACAACTGTTTTTAATTCTCATTTAATTCCTCCATAGAGAAGCATATATTGAAGTGTGTTTAAGAAAAGCATACACATATATATATATAAAAATTTCAGTTGATCATTTCTATGACTTCATCTTGAATGACTTGAAATTGATTCTATCAAATGTGAGAACCCTGAAATTAAAAGCAATTTCCTAACTATACAAAACATGATTGAGAGAATTCTTGATGCCAAAATACACTTTATTTAAATATTAGTGATGCACAAAAGCAAATGAATCCCTAAGATAATAAAAAAATTCTCTTTTTTTCCAGATAATCAACAAATCTTAATTAAACTATATATTCAGAAAAAAATATTAAGAAATATTAGGTTGGTGCAAAAATAATGTCGTTTTATATATATAAGTTGAACACCAAAAAACGACATTATTTTTGCACCAACCTAATACGATTATTAAACAAATTTCAACCACTTCCAAAAATATTTATCAAGTTGGAACAAAAATATTAATTAAAAATTAAGATGTGCAAAAGTAAGTGAACCCTTATATTTAATATTGGGTGACTCCTCCTTTTCTATAATTTTTAAGAAGTTTCTGGCAGTAGTGAGCATCAATTTTGGCTATTCTTCTTGGCAAAGCTCCCACAAATGCTTCATATTATCTGGGTTTCTTTCATGTACTACGTTCTTTAACTTGAAACACAGATTTTCAGTTGGATTGAGATCAGGACTTTGACTCGGCCATTCCAAGATTTGAGATTTTTTTTTTTTAATCCATTCTTTTGTGGATTTGCTTTGATGTTTTGGATCATTGTACTGTTGAGAGATCCATCCCTGACTTAAACCCAACATTTGAACCAAGAGCAAGACACTTACATTCAAAATTGCTTGGTATCTTGCAGTGTCCATTGTGCCATTAATGTGTACTATTTTGCCTGTTCTAGCTGCAGCAAAGCACCCCAAAATCATAATGCTGTTGCCGATATGTTTAACCGTTAGCACCAAATTCTTCTCTTCAAAGGCTGTATTAGGAGCTCATCAGACATGCAGCCTATCGTTCCTTTTACAAAGCTCTTGTTTGGTCCCATTTGAAAATAAAACCTTTTGCCAAAACATTTCTAGCTTATTAATATAAGCTTTGGCATAGTTGAGCTGAGCTTGATTGTGCTTTTTCATAAGTAGCGGCTTTTTTTCTAGGCATTCGGCCATAAAGACTGGCTCATTCGGTTTCTGTTGGACTGTAGATGTATGTACATTGATTCCAGGGAGCCCTAGAAAACTACAGAGGTTAGTGCTGGATTTGCCTGGGCTTGCTGAATTAGATATACCAAAGGCCTTCTATTTATAAATAATTTGTCACACAGTCAAGACATGCACTCCCAAATATTATGATAGCTTTTTGTAACCTTCTCCATAATTATAGGCTTCAACTATGTGATTTTTTAAAGCTTCAGAAAGTTCTTTTGATCTTGGCATATTTTCTTTTTAAATTTCCTCTGTAACCATACTCTTTTGCATACACAATGAAGTTCATTGGTTGACGGCAGTATACACAGCTTACCAAAAAAATGAACGTGTTATTTTGATTTTTACACATGCACAAAAAATTATTTGCACTGGCAACAATGTAAAACAAAAATACAGTGTAAATGTAAAGGTTCAGTTGCTTTTGCATATCTTAATTTTTAATTAATATTTTTACTTCAGCTTGATTATAAATTTTGAAAGCAGTTTAACTTGTTTAATATAGCTTCTTTTTTTTAAATGAAAATGTAGGTTAATTAAATTTTGTTGATTATCTGGAAAAGAGTGACAATTTTTAAAAATATTATCTTAGGGGTTGATATAGCACTATATATATATATATATATATATATATATATAATATTAGTGGTCAATATATATATATATATATATATATATGTATATAAATAAATTTCCAAGAGGGTAGAATTCAGGTAGAGCTCAATGTCCATGACAGAGCAAGAATATAATATAAAAGGCTCAAACTCTAATATTCCATGGTTATAATTTATTACATTGGAATCATAATCACGATCCAATTCATCAGAACTACAAATTCAAAAATTGAATTTGTAGGTCTGATCAATTGGATTGTGAAATTATAACTATGGAATATTAGTGTTTGAGCCTTACATATATATATATATATATATATATATATATATATATATATGAGTTAAAGATCAAATGCAGATTGGAATCTGACAGGATGATAAAATAAAGAACAAATAGGAAATTAGATTTTAAAGTTTATCATAAACCCACAAACAAAAACAATCGAATCAACTTCTATTCCCACCACAACCAAAGAATAAAATCTGGATTATTCATTGGATTCTACTTCAGAGCCCTTAGGATATGTAGCCTGGAATACCTAAATAAAGAAGAGAAAACGTTCAATCTTCTCCACTACCTACATCATTTTATCATCAATGCTAAAAATGAGCTTACAAAAAACAGACACTAACAATAAAACTTCTAAGAAAAATTATACAAGATTCATAATCCTGCCCTCCAACACTCTTTATACTAAACTTGCAAACAAATTAGACATCCCTAATACTAGGATCATTACCATCACCTCCAAGACAATCAGAAATATAATTAAGAAGAAAAATAAACTAAATTGTTTACAATGCAAAAATGTTTATGTGGGTGACGTGAGACATCATATGATCTAAAAGCCCAGATCTATGAACACAAGAGAGACTTGTGTTTGTACAAAAAATCTAACTCTGTCATTTTGCATTGAAATGATGCTTGACATAAATTTGATTTCACTAATGCCACCCTAATTAAAAAAAATATAATTCTTTAAAGAAAAATACATTGCAAACTTAATAATAACATTATTACAACTATAAACACATGCCTAAAACATTACATTACATTGCCATTTTTCTTATATTATATCTTATATCTATCTAATACAAAGAATACATACTCAGCCATAAATTTGAATGATGTGATACCCCACTGCACTGGCTGATTGCACAAAGGTAAAGACATTAGAACTCCCACTAGACAGACACACATACACAATTATGAATATGCATTACCATCCAATGCCCACTTAGACATACAAGAATCTTCACAATCTTACATACATTTAGAATTATCTATGGTTTTAATGCATGTGATACATGACTGACCAATGAGAATTGACCAAAACAAAATTGAAAATACCAGAGTTTCTATCTTTTTGTCTATTTTCTCTCAATCTCTGACAAAGCTTTAATAAAAGTGAAACATGTTAGGTTGATATATGTTTCCAATTTGTTCTATATTTTATCGTATATGTATATACATACATACACATACACACACACACACACACACACACACAAATACATATACTGACTGTAGTAATAAAATAAGCACATCCTATCTCCCCTTTCACTTATAATCATCCACTATAATAAAATAAACATTTTCAGTGCTAAAGCTGAATTAGTCAAATAAAGCTTCTACTTAGAGTTGTTGCTATATTACACTGACATACACACAATCATTAGATAAAATAGTTAAAGTATATATTATATACATACTCTTGTGTTGTGTATGTATTATGTACTTACTCTTGCATACCAAGTACAAATACTGGCAACATTAAATTCTTTCCTTCTAAGTTTTCCTCATTATGGTTTTTAATTGCTACTGCACATTTATTATGTTTCAAAACATTTCCTGGTATTATTATCCAAGCCAGCACATTTATTAAACTTGTATAAAAAGTCCTAGCAGAACAATTATTTGGACTGGCACACTTAAAAAAGATGAAAAAAATCCTACCAATATGACTATTCCATGTTATTACTTGCATTTACTATAACATAGTACATCAATGAACTTCTTGTCTGATGATGAAAAGACAATCCCTACCACAGCAAAAAAAACAACTTTTAGACAGCTTCAACATCAAACAAGTACAGAAAATATCTATGAAGTGTTATAACAGAGGATAGAAAATGAAAACCAAACATGCAACAGTTTAGAGAAAAATGCCTTCCAAAAGTTAAGCAAAGTACTAAGGAACAGGAAAATTTCATTAGAAACCAAGAAAAGAAGACTGAATTGTTATGTGATATTAGTCCTATTGTATGGCAGTGAATGTTGGACAATCATATAACAGATGGTTAGAAAACTTGAGGCAAGAGAAATGTGGTTTTGCAGAAGGATAATGAGAATTCTATGGACGGAACAAGGAAGTGTTAAAGAAAATAACAACAAAGAGAACACTTATACTCAGAATCAAAAATAGAGAGCTGAAATTTCTTGGACACATAATGAGGAAGGGGAGTTTGGAAAACTTAACTCACACAGGACATATTGAAGGTAAGAGAGATAAAGGAAGGCAGCAGGCAACCTATTTGATGAGCTTGCGTGAATGGATGGCAAGAGCAAAGAAAGGGCCACAGGGAATAGGAAGTTGTGAAGAGTCATAATCACATAGAAGGAGAAAAAGAATATTTTTCAATATAATCTCTTATCAATACATTTAATTCAGTGGATAATATCAATGATGAAGTAGGAAAATTTCAGATTAAATTTTGGCTCATAAAATATCAAGTTACAGATTTATTGATCCACTTTTCTAACTGTAATAATATATACTTATATACATTTATACAAACATGCACCCTGCTTGAAATCTTGTACTTCCAAGTTTACCATAAAATGTCTAGGGCTAGAATGAATTCCATAGTTGTACTTCTACAAATGTGCATGTTCCAGTATGGACACAGACAGGGTGGACACAATTCCTAAGATCATGACAAGTGTGGAACAGGAGCAAATGACCAAGTGCTATAGCAAGACTCTTCTCTCTGAGAGTGATCACAGACTGGACTGGACTGGTTAATCAAGGGACCTGTAAAACTTCCTAATGGGAGGAAAATTCTGATTTCAAATCTGGGTAGTGCAGGCTCATGTGGTTGTGTAAGGGAAGGAAAACCCCAATGGAAAATATTCCTTAGGTCACAATGGTTAGGTGTAGAGCTAATCCCCTCACCCTGTAAAACAATTCAATTACAGAAACCTCAAACAGAAAGAAAGACTATAGAAAAGAAAAGGAAAGCAATGGGATGGTGACCCTGGGGTGGGGCATGAGTGGTAACTGAGGACAGGCCAGAGTGGGAACATTCTGTGGCAACCTTACCATATTTTCTTGTGCATAATACAAAAACTTTGAATAAAAATTAAAGGCAAAAAAGGTGGGGGTCATATCAGTAGCATGCAGAAGGGTGGGCAGAGGGTGCTATGGCCCCAGCCATCCATATTGATGGGGGCATTCAATCAAAGAATGAAATAAAAATTTAGTTTATATTTAATTTGAATAAAGTGTTTATTTAATGTTTCATTTGTTTTTACATATTTAAAACATCTCCCTTTCTAACATTAGGCCCCCTACTTGAGTCTTAGGGCCATACAATTAAGGAGTTGCCCATGGGCATCACCAAACCTCTGCATGTCACTGGGTTGTATATATACACAAGTGCACATTTTCAGAATTTTTTACTCGGTTTTAAAATCCACTTATTTGAAACAGCAGGATTACAAATACACTTGGTTAGCACAATAGATAATAAAACACAAAGTAGACAGGTGTTCATAACAATTGTTTACAAAAGGTATTTGATATATGGCACTATTTGTTCTTTGGGAATCAGTGTAATGTTTAAAATTAGAAAAGTTTTGCTCACAAGATACAGTTTGTATTTTGATTTTCTTGATTTTTTTTATAAAATTTTCTCTTTTCATTCTTAATGAAGGACAGTGCTTTTTATTTTCATAGTTTATTAATATATCATCATCCACAGACAGACTGTTTCACTGTATCACAGCTCTTCAGTGTGACTAGACATCTGATCACTTCAAGCCAGGATTGAAACCCGGCTGATTTGACATCAGTCGGAGATTCTACCCTTAAGCTATTGGTGCCTGGTAGAGAGGAAGGTGAACTTTTGCATATTTATTTTTAAATAAACATGCTAGTGACCAAGAGGACTCAAACCATTAGGAGAGTCTTGCATTATCAGCAGTAGTAGTCACTGTTTACAAATTTTCACTTTCTCTTCAAAGTGCTCAACTGAATTAATTTTTCAGGGGTATTTTATTAATATATAGAAATATAATAAAGTCATATCAAACATAAAAGTCCTATAGATTAATTAACATCTGAAAATGTATTACCAGGTATGTCTAGTTAGCCCCTTTGCCGGAAAATTTGAAAATATGTTTAGAAATGGAAATTTGAAGAAACATGCAATGGCTAAACATCCAGTTCATTAATCTTTAATATGAAAAATAAAATATTTTAGTGAAATATATGTATGATATTTAGATTTTAAAGGATAATATGGTACAACTTTTCAAAAAACATTTACATAGAGATGTCTGTAATACATGGTTGTATTACTCAAGTATATAATTTAGCTTCAGTATTATACTCAAGTTGTATTATGCACAATAAAATATAGTATGTGCTATGAGACACTAGGCAGATAGATGCAAATATGTGTACATAGAATTTTTAATAACTTCTCTTCTATATAAGAGATATCAGGCAAAAAATAAGCATTCACAAATTTATCCAAGATATAGGATGTTTGGTTGGTATCATAGCAAGTCAGAATATAAAGAAGTTAAATCTGTGATGAGTCATGATCACCTATATCTTGAAGGAATGTGGTGTTTGAAGACTCATTACCTGTTATCCTTGTTATGAAAGTCTTTTGAAGAGTAAAAATAAATAAGTCCAAAAAATTAAATGGAAAGTGATATTTATATTAAACTATTAAGAAACCGCTAGAGACGTATACAAAGTGTTTTACAAAGTTGAGAGTTAAGGTAGAAATTTACCAACATTAAAAAAAACAACAAAAGGACATATGTAAACAAATTTTGTCAAATTTGACCAATGTCTGTCTCACTAATTTTTTATTATATTTTTCCAATTTTCAAATAAGTTGTACATTAAAATCAAAATTATAGATAATTATGGATTTACTTTAGTCAAATTAGCTTCAAAATTAAGTTTTCAAAGGTTGCATGATATATGAAAGTTCTTAATATATTTTCCCAGCTTTTTTTGTATCAAATTAAAGATAAATCCTCATCTCATTTTCAGAATGGCTCAAAACAAGAATACATATAGTTTTTTCTGAAATGAATCGAAGACAAATCCTCATCGAATCCTTCATAATAGGTTGAATGTCAAAGATTTATATGTTTTTAGGTCTGTCCATGTATTTTCCATGTCAACAATATGTGTTTAAAATAGAATATAGAATCCAAATGAAGTTTTTAAGAAATTCGATACAAAAAAGGTGGAAAATATGTTAACAACTTTGAACATGTACTGAGAATTATAAAGAAGAACTACAGAACAAATATTAACGGCTTTTTAAAAGTTAATCACTTTCTTTTGTTGCAGGGGTATGCTGATTATGTTGGAAAACATGGGTTTCCTGGTATATATTTCCCACAACAAAAATGGTGGACTCAGAATGTGAGTCTGAGTTATAAATGAACAAATAACAACCAAACTATATAAACAAATGATAATGTATGTATTAACAAAACAAAGGTATACATAGACAATTGAAGATTGTTGCATGTTACAAAACAATGAACATAAATGAAGAAAACATTTAAACTAGTGAATTGTTTTTGTATGTGTGTAGTTTGGTGTAAGAGAAAGTCTGAGAGAAAATGAAGTAAAAGGTGTGTGCACATTCCCCAGTGGGAAAGCATTTTCCTTGTTCAACCTACATCTTACTGTCCTCAAGTGAAAAAGGAAAAATAGAATGACAGATAATGTCACTGCTTATATATGCACTTAGGGAGTGTCCCCTAGTGGCATTTTTTTAACAAACTAAATTAATATGAAATAAAAAATTAAAAAAATATTTTGGTCTACGCATATTTCATCTTAGTACTTGCTAATATATAAGAAAATTGCACCATGAAGATGACAATTTGAAATTGTCGAAAGTACTTGGCATGTGTTTTCCATCTGACAACAACTCAAATATAAGGATCTTATTATTCAAGCAACTGATAGTAAGTTAATGCCTCATTAAGTCCTGTTAGCAAAGTGATTTTGCCATTAATTCTATTTAATTCTTTGTATAAATTGTTTCTTTATAATATATATATATATATATATATAAAAGAGTAGACACTGAGGTTAACACTGAGTGACAACAGTTTGTTTCGTGGTTAAGTAAAACTTGCATTCAAGCATGTATTTAGTGTTGATCTCAGTGTTCACTCTTATATTTACACATGCTCTATACCAGATATTGAGCACATTTATCTATAAATACAAGAGCTAACATAGCACTTGTTCCACCAAGTATCACCTACATACCCAACTGGACAATGAAGTAAAGCCCTGAATAAAACACCTATATGTAATATGGAGAACAGGGTGTGCATTCTTATTTTTCAATGCAGCATTTCTTTAATTGTGTTACATTGTAAGCATGCTCTTCTCCAGTCCATGGTGCACACTGATGATCAGTATGCAATGTGAGGCAGTCATTGGCTGGTCAGTTGGAAGCTTGACCAAGGGTCTCATTGTATGTGTACACATAGAGCATATCTTAAAAGTATATTTTATCATATATATGATGTATATATGATTATAATATATCACATATATAGTGCTGGTGTTAATAAAACAGTGCTCAATGTAATATAACAGTTATTATGTAGAGTTCATACTCATCGCCTGAAGATTGCATCATGCATGAAACACAGAGCTGTTCTAATGGTGAGGGATAATATGTACATATATATATATATATAATATGCTATAACAATATATAATTTATAATTCTGACAATTGCAAGGGCATGAAACTCAGAGTTACAAACTCACATCAAACAACTAAGTATATATATATATATATATATATATATATATATATATGTTGCCTTATCAGACAGGATAGACTCTATTTCTCATACTACAAACAATTTTAAAAATCTACTTTGCATTTCAGACTACCAATAACAGAAAAAATATTTCATATTAACCTTCAGTAATGAAAAGAAACAAATTAATTTTCTACAGGCAAAACTGAGTAACCTTGCTGGTATTTAATAAACTCAGTTGGAAATTAAAACAGATTATAAAGAAAAAATGACTCAAAATATTTAGGTATTTGAAAAACAAATTGGACTTGGGCAACACTTGGTAACCTTGCTCACATTTAATTATCCTTAACAAAATAACTGTTTCTCAAGTAAAGTCTCTTGTCGAAAATGTATTTATTCCATGTGCCAAATCAAAAATGTATTATCTCAGAACTTACATGAAAATTCCATCAAATCAGTTGACTAATAAAAAATTAGAGAAGACGCCCCACCCCAATCAAACAAAGATAATGTCATAAATTCGGAATAATTTTGTTACTCTCTTAGAAAATAATATTCATCTTCCATGAAGAGCCAAGCAAAAAGAAGTTAGAATAAAATATGTTAAAATGAAATGTTTATATACAAGTTTCATTGAAAATGGCTGACAAAGTGTTGTGGATGAATTTTTTATATAATTTATCATGTGTTTGTAAAATTTTTTTCTTCTCAGGACATAAATTATATAAAAATGTCAGTCATTTTCAGTGAAAGTTGCATAAAAGCGGGATTGCTGCACACATATATATATATATATATATATGTCATTCACAGACAGTACTGTTTCGCTGTATCACAGCTCCTCAGTGCGACTAGACTTCCAAATGCCTCAAGCCAGGATTGAAACACAACTAATTTGGTGTCAGCCAGAGCTATCTTCACTCGGTAGAGTTATATATATATATATATGGGCAGCAATATATTATTTAAACAATTTATTAAACTCATATTTGAGTAGACACTCTATTTATTAAACAGTATATTTACTTATTTTCTTCTACTAGCCTAAATAATCGAGAAATAATAAGTTTTTTTGAATATTCAGGCCAATAGATGAAAATAAATATGCTGTTTAATAAACAGAGCATCTACTCAAATATGAATATCCATGAAAATAATGTTCATGTAATAAAAATCTGTTGGGTAAATAAATAATAAATCCATCCCTTTCCTTACATACATACATATATAATAATAATAATTGGCCACTCGATATCAAGGACACCCGTTGCAATGAACAGCTAGCTAGCGCATATGGCAACATTTGCACAGGCATTTTTTCAATTTCCCAACTGGGAAATGCCCACAGAGCCCACCTGCAGTTTATACTGTTATTGGCGTGTGCAGAACCAATTAACAGTTTTAGAGCGTTGGTGCGAACCCAGCCTGATCATAAATGAACAAGGCTGGCCACCTCAACTCGCAATCACAGTGTTTTTGTGATATCGTGCTAGCTTTGGCCAACGAGGTCTTCCACACAGTTTCCTCTCCCAAATTCACTCACAAGGTTTTGGTGGACCCGTGTGCTTGGAGTCCGATAGTTGCTGAAATTAATTCCAGCCAGGATTCGAACTCGGTGCCTCGTGATTCTAAAGCAACACCTTAGACCACTCAGCCACACAGCCACACTGCTTACAGTACCAGGTGTTCCCAAGCGGTCCCCCATCTAAGTACTGACCTGGCTCTATGATGCTTAACTTCGGTGATCGAACGGGAACCGGTGTGTTCAGTGTGATTTGACCATACATATATACATACATACATATATATATATATGATAAAATAAAGAACAAGTAGGAAATGTATCTCAATCTAACATGTTTCAATTTTTTTAAAAGTGGTGTGTTCACTCATATCAAAGCAGTAGAAATTAGCCTTGTGTTCCTGGAGATAAAAGCATACTTGACAGGAAATAAAATGTACAGAATTAACAGGAAAGCATGGTAAATTGTATGTTAATTTCATACAATTTATTTATATTTTTTTGTGTATTGGTGTTT
>OZ038513.1:41795095-41882595 GCA_964036315.1 Acanthosepion esculentum | reverse complement strand
ACCTGCACTAATGCAAAGGTCTTCAGTAAAATGAATCGGAGCACTCTGATTGATTGGTGTTTGTTTACATTCATAAAAACAATACACTAGAATTAGCTGTTTCTCTCTGCTGAATGATGATAGCTCAGTGGTAGGAACTCTGACTGACACCAAATCGGTCAGGTTTCAGTACTGGCTTGAAGCATTTGGATGTCTAGTCGCACTGAGGAGCTGTGATACAGTGAAAGAGTACTGTCTGCGAATGACACATATATATGTATATATATAATGATCCTGAATCCTGCAAACCCCTTAGGGTTGAGGGGCACTGCATCTACTGCAGCCACAACAGCAGTGGTATGTCCTGGGCAAGACAGCCTGATAGAGCCCAACCCTCTCCAGATTGGTTTGAATTCAGAGGTGTCCTCCTCCTCGACTGGTTACCAACCAAGACTATAGGACCCAATCTGTCTTGCTATTTACCCATAGCTCAGTGGAGAAGAAATGGATTCATACCTTTTCCAAGGGTAATAGTACATACCCAATATAAATTATTAGGTAAATCTTTTACTTAAGCAGCATAAAACAAACTTCCATTCCCTGAATGGTATAAAATCAGTAGACCCAGATATATATGTTTATTACAATTAAACATTATTACAGTGGGTAATGGTGGACTATGCAGCAAATGCTGAAGACACAAGACTGTTCTTGTACTGCAGGATCCACAAAATACTGCTAATGAATAAGGACATCCTCAGAATATATCCCGTAGTAGATTTCCTCAATTCCTGTATAAGCAGCATGGCCATCTTACACAATATGGCTTCTTGGATGAATATACTGCACGATCGCCTTTTTCACACTCTACTCACCAATCTGGCATCTCAACTAAGAAACATTTACCCACACCCAGCTCAATACAACAAAATACCGAATGGCCAGAACACCATTGGTCACAGTGATATTTATGATGAAAAAAGATTTAAAGTTTAAGTGAATGATTCCCAATTATTAATCATTCAACTGAAATATAATTTAGCCAGCTAACTTTGATTAAATACAGTGCTCAATGTCTTCTAGATAAGCCACATATAGTGTAAATATTAGTTGTTTTTTTTTACTCTTAGTAAAAACATGCCAAACACCTGTGTAACTAAAACTTTCCCAGTTATAAACCAATCAATCATCAGATGCTTAAAATATATATAAATGATATTGTTTTACACAGCTCCATCAGAACCCATTTAAAAACACACACAAAGTTACCGGACTCCATCTGAAACATACTAGTAGAAAATAAAAACATTATAACCTCATCCACATGTAAAAAATGATTAAAAATAATGGAAGCCTTAATCATAAAAAAGAAAAGGCCAACACTCAATAATATTAACGATGAACACGGTCACAATGTGCTGTGTTTGGAAAATAAAATATCCTAAACTCTAGAAACATACAAACAACCCATACACCCAGTTAAAAAGTAAAATAAAATCATCCTCTATAATGGCTAAAAGTATAGCCGAAAGTACTCGGAATTACATACAAAACATTTGGACAGTTTCTACACAATCTGTGACCAGAAAAGAAAACACTTGCTTGAACACAAGAAGAACTAAACAAAAAGCTTAATCACAGTGCCTTCTCTGTCAGCCTTTATGAAACATGTATAAATGAGGGATTACTGCCCAAATACACAAAATATATGGCTCAGTCACAATGACTTGTGATTTTGTGCTAGGACAGCCATTGACAGAACTGTTCTTTCTACCCAATTTCTCACAAAGCTTGGGTCAACCCATGGAATGGTTTACAGGCACTTTTCAAAGGTGCCACACACTGGGATTGCCTTCCCAGGCTGATATTATCAAATTAGAAATCATATTCCTAACAAATGACAAAACTGAGTCACATAGTCAGAAAGCACTTGTTCTGACAACTCGGCCATGTTCCCATGACATGCTTGCAGAGGTGTTGAGGTCTCACACTTATACACGCACTCACACAAATATATACACATCGCACACACTCTCCAAGAACTAAAAGATAACATACACTTAACACACACATCCCATTCCCAGCAACCAATAAACTTGTCAAAATTACCAAGGAGGGAATTCGTAGTCAGGAATCTGCCATCTTCTATCTTAAAAACAACTTTAAAGAGGCTGTTTGACCAACACAAGGACTGACCAAAATTAATGATAAAAAGAAATGATGACTACCGATAAAGTTCACTTTCTTCAGAAACAGTCATTCACTCCTGTAGTTCACTGCTACTAACAAGCAGGGATTTTTTTTCTCCTGACGATGGCCATGTTGGTTGAAACTAGTCAAGGAACCTGATTGAAATAATAAAACAAAAAAATATTAATATACAACCTAGTGTGTCTGAAAATTTTAATTTTTTAATATTTTTTATTGTTCAAAAAAAAATATATATAAGAAAAATGTTAGGAAAATTAATGAGAAATTGAGGAAAAGATTTTTTTTCTGTATGATGCATTTTGTCTTTTAGAACTTCATTGGGTTAAATTGATATTTACATTCATGTAAGTACACATGCACATGAAGGGGAAGGGATACTGAAATTTTAAACATTATGGTGAGCAAGTACTGTATTGAGTATATTGTTTTGTAAAAATCCCTTTTGTGTTCATATAATCTTTTATTTAAATTCCTTGAGGTTTCTCCTATGTATTCCTTGTGGCAATTATTACCGATAATAGAATAAATTCTTCTTTCCAGTTTTAGCTTATATTATTATTTTATTCTAATTTAAAAGAAGTAAGGAACTCTATACTAGAGAGTTCCTTTCTTGTTTGAAAGTCTAAGTTTACAGGATTGTCCTGTTTTAAAGTAGATATATATTTTTTGCTTTTGTTTATGTTTAGAAATTTTAAGAGACTGATCTGTGCTCAAGTAGCTTGTTGACTCAATTCATTTAAGTTTAGCTACAAATCCATCAAACATTATGGCAGATACTAAAAGGAAATGCTGATGGTAGAATATTCAAAATTTGAACTTGTACTTTAGGCTTCATTTCATTTATCAGCAATGTCCTTCCTATATAAAAGGATAATTAGTAATGATTAATAAGAAAAAAACAAAGTTTTGTCTATTATTCTTCTTCTTGCAGGTGCCATGTCCCTTCAAGATATGGGTGATCATGGCTCTCCACAACTTCCTACCTTTTGTAACTCTTAGAAAGCTCTCAATCCCTGTTCTGCTATTCATTTTTTTTTTAGCAATTCACCTCAGGCAAGGTGGGAGTGCCACTAGCACACAAGGGGTTACAGAGGATTGAGAACAAGAGTAAAGAGGCGTGTTTGAGGAAAGGATACAGAGAATGATGGAGAACAAGATCAAGGTATAAGAAGATGTCAGTTGACATTACACTTAAATATTTGAAGATTATAGTTATCAGGGAAGCAAGCAAGAGGAAGTGAGTTCCATAGATGGGAAGTGTGAGAGAAGAAGCTGTTTGAGTAGAAGAGACAGTTACAGTTAACCTTTTCGACAGTGAAAGAGTGGGAGCGAGATGCCAGCCTAATAGCTTGCTTAAATTCACGCAGTCTGGGAACCAGCGAAAGTAGCTCGTTGGAACAGTTGCTGTGAAAATACTTGTAGAAGAGACAGAGGGAAGCCATGGCACATCTGTGAGAAAATGACTGTAGATCAGGACATATTGCATTGCATATTCGTCTCTGGATTTTGTCAAGGACCTTGAGATGTACAGTGGGGGCACCAGACCATATATGGCAGCAATATTCCATGCAAGGATGGATGGTTGATTTATAGATTTGAAGAATGGACTCAGACAAGAAAAGCTTTTTGGCATGACACAGAGAATTAACTTTCCTTGTGGTAGATGAAGCTATTGATTCAATGTATTTGTTCCACCTCATGTCAGTGGACAGTGTGAGACCAAGCAGTTGTAACAAGGCACTCTCAAGGAGTTGGGCATCAGCCATTCTGATGGAAGGCAGGTAGGGTTACACAAGCTTGTTATTTAGGCCACTCACTGTTTCCCACTGTCCCTCTTGCTTTTAATATGTCCCTTGTCAGATTCTCCAAGCCCTCTTGTCTTATTTTATGTTCTAGAAATTACAACTCTCTCTGATTCTAAGTAGAAGTGTCCATTTGTTTCTATTTTCCATAAAACTTCCTTATTACTCACATATCCAGTCCATGGTATTCCCAGTATCCTTCTGTAGAACCATGTTTCTGTTGCTTCAGGTCTGTTCTTCACCTGTGAGGAGATTTTCTAGCATTCACTGGCACATAGGAGGACTGATATTACATAATATTTCAGTATCACACTTTTCATTGTTTCTAACAAAAATTTTGTAATCACATCTATTTTTGTAATAATGTCTTAATATTATTATTAATAACATCTTTTGCAATTATTGTATATGGATGGGTACATTGTGTAGCTGTAACTGATATGGAAAATGAGATTGACATGTTGAGTTCAAATTCCAGCCAAGGCCATTGCATTCACATATAACTTGTAATGGTAGGAATTTATCTCTTCTCTTCCATCACCAGATAGGGGTTAATATCAGGGTAGACTGGGCTCTCTAGCTTTGATTGGGAACCACTCTAGGAGGACAAATCTGAATCCCAAATCAGTTGAGTTTTGGGTTAGCAGCTTTGTAAAAATGTACTTGTTACAGAAGCCATAGCAACAGAGCCTAGTGTGGTAAAGCTGTAGCCCTATACTCAACATGAGAGTCTATAGGATTAGCGCAAACTGTGGGGATAAAGGAGAAAACCAAGTCTTACCTTTAAAAAAAAAAATGAATGTTCTTTGTGCTATCTGTCAAAAAAGAAAATCAGAATCAAAATCAGTTTGACTTTAGTAGGCCTCAAATTATGGTAATTATTTACCCTTCCTTACCAGTCTTGACCAATTGCAACCTTAACCAAAAAAAAGAATTCTATGCTGGACTACAGAATTATTTGGATCTTCTTAGGTAAAGAAGGTAGTTGCTTATTGTCCAGTTCACACTCCTCCTTGGTCTTTTAAACAGGAGTAGAGGTTTATCCTTTGTTTGCTGTTTGGGATTGGGTTTCCAGTTCCTTCTAAAGTCTTTCCCAATAGCTCCTTGCCTCTTAGTGGCATTATCATGTTGCTTGTGGGTGGATTCATTAAAAAAAAAAATTTTAATTTATGTCCTCATATTTTCTGATGGACTTGTGAAACTGATTTGTGACCCTTAGAATTACAACCTTGGATTTATGGTTTTTGGGATCTTAATGTCCCTGTTGCTATTTATCTCAACAACATAATCTTAGATGCCTAACAGAAGGTAATCCTGGGTATGATGATAATCTACATCCAGCAGCAAGGCCTCTGATCAAGAAATTTTGAAGCACTTGGAACCACCTCTTAATTGTTTGTTACTCCCATGTTCACCTTGACCTAGGGTGGTAGCACCTGTTAGGGTCTCAGCTATGGGAAAATAGTGACCTCCCTCAAACTTGAGTTAAAACATTATGAAAATATAAAAATACATTTTTGTAGTAAAAATACCAATAACAAATATTTTCATAGAAAAAAATTAGCAGCAATACATTTTTGAAATAAAAAAAAAAGAAGAAAATTGCCAACGCTCCCAAGAAAATTAAATTTTGGTATTAAATGACCCATAAGGATCTGACATGCCAATAAAACAAACAAAACCAACCTTTTGACCCTTTCACATGCTGATTAAGACCACCCCATTTATTAATTTTCCACTTTTGACCTCTTAAATGATTTCAGATTTTTATTCAGACCCCCCTCTTTATTGCATACCAAGAAAAATTTAAAACCCCAATTATTAAGACCCCCACTTATATTAGTCATCTAAGAATAACATTATTGTATGTAACTTTATACTATCTTTAATCATAAATTCTTAATTAATTAAAAAATTAAGAGATTGATAAAAGGTTAATGATTACCTGAAGGGGTTGACAGTCAAAAAAGTGTTGGTAACCTTTGACTTTCATGGTGACTATTTAGGAACACCAGATGTTATAAGAAACTTGAGGTCTTGTAACTAAACAATAGTTAGTAAGTAATTAGTTATGTATATATCTTATAAAAGGAGTGGAAATTATCTGATGTCAAAAGGAACATATATTGCATAATATTTTTATGAACATTTCCTTCATCTTATTGCTGTCATCTTATTGCAACTCTGAAATAGTTATTCTACGTTCATTAAGTAACAAGAATCAGCCGCCAATAAGACACCTTTAAGCTAGATCTTATTAAAAAAAAAGTTTTCTTCTCCTACTTTATGACCACACATTCTAACAGCCAATGGGAAGCCAGCTTCTGTTGGTGCCAAAAGGTACAATCCTAAACTCTTTCTCTTTTGCCCCTTGATGCCTTTCTAAAAAGATGTGTTGAGCTGTCTTAATTGACAAAAATCAAATGGACTCTTCTTCTAAGATAAGCTGGGTCCTTGCAAGCTCACTTATAGCTTCCAACCAACTTTTTCTTCTTCTTGTATATGTTGTTGTACAGACCGGGTTCTGTAGCCTCAGATAGCAACTGGTATACTGCAGAAAGAACTGGCAACCTACTGCGGGGAAAAAATCTGCCTCATCAGTCATGTATCAAAAGATATATGATCACCTAAGCATCCCTATTACTGTTTCCCTGACAAATACAATCTCCAACGGTTTAAGTGTAGTGTCAATCGATATCTCCAGTTGCCTTGATCTATCCACTTCCCTTCTCCACATCCTTTCACCTTTCATTCCTATCTGCTCTCGCTCCAAATCTTCTGTAACCCTCTTGCCTTGATCGACCCACTGTCTTTCTCTTTCTCCACATCCTCTCCTTTACCACTCCTATCTGCTCTTCCTCCAACCCTTCTATAACCCCTTGCGTGATAGTGGCCTCCAGCCTTGCTTGGGGTGATACGCTTAAAAAAAAAAATGTATCACGTATGGCACATAACTGACTGATATGTTGTTGTTGTTGTTTATAAATCAGTTAATTAACTACCCTCATGTTTGTTCATCCTTTTGTCTGTTAAATTTCCCCCACTGGTGTAAATCAATTCATTTACACATGAAAATACAAGAGTGTGCTTTAGACCACAAAAGACTTCACAACTGTTGTAGCATACCTACAGACAATAATGGGTATGTCCCCATTCACATAAATACAGTAGTAAATACTGTATGTTGGTCTGCAGTTGGAGATTCATTGTGGAATTCACTTGACTCACTTTTCACAGTTGACTATTTCTTCTACATGCCACTGGTGAATCTTATATGTGTTGTTCGAGTCCTAAGTATTATCATTCATTACCAACCTTCATGTGATTATACTATTCAGTAACCTTCCCTAGGTGACAACAAGAAAACCATTTAATAGGCAGGTGAGGTAATAAAATTGAGCAGATGACCAAAACACTTTCTGGTTCCTTTATTACTAGCACTATGTGAAATTTTTTTTTTTAATCAAGCAAGGAAGTAAAACTACTAAGAAACATGGGGTTACTGGGTGTGAAAGAATTAGAAAACAGAAACATTACTAAGGAGTGAGAACAAGAGAAGAGTAATCAGGAAGAGAGTAGATAAGGATTGACATTGCATTTAAATTTTTGAAGATTAAAGTTAGCTGGAAAGTATGGAGCTGGAAGAGAGTTCTACAAGTGAGAAGTATGAGAAAAGAAACTGTTAGCATAGAATTTATGGTGACATCTAGACAATTGTAAATTGATGAGACCTTAGTGGCAATCTAGTATTGTGCTTAAATTCATAAAGTCTAGGTACTATAGCAAAAAGTTCATCTGAACACTTACCATAAAACTATTTATAGAAAAAGCACAGGGAAGCAACTTTACAGCAGTGGGAAAGTGACTGAAGCTGAGATGCCAGGTCAGGTCCAATAATATTGCCTCTTTTTACTTTTTAATTTATTATTATTTTTATTTTATTTACTGATTTTATTTCATTTTCTCCCACTGCTTACCTTGTACAATAGTGTCTTAATCCCCTTCAAAAACATTGCATTTACAAAATGAACTCCATATCTTATTAATTAGATATTTTTTTTGTTTTCTTTGGAGTCATTTTTCTCCTTTATATTTTAAAATTATATATGCCGATTTAAAACAACAAAAAAGTCTGTTGTATTTCTCTGATTAAAGATAGATTGAGTTAGGGAAATTTCAATCAATATTTCATTGGATAAAGCAGAAATGTTCTGCTTGTGTTTACCAAGATGGTTATTCATCTTAAAACAAATTCTTTTAAAGCCTATTGATAAAATCAATTTGTGATTGTCTTACAATGATGGCTACCTGTATTTACTGGATATTACACATATTCTATAGAGCAATAACTGTAACAAAGACAAGTTTATTATTTATATAATTTCAAAAAACCTGTTGGTTAATTCTAATTTACAGTGTCTGTAATATTTTATATACTACCTGAAAATACAAATTTATATTACTAGCCAAAACTTCATTAATCATTTTACAAACACAAATGGTACGGATAATTTTAGCCATTTCCATCTAAGAAAACATTCAGCATTTATTGACCAAGTAGCCAATGCTACTGCAGTATCTTAATAAACATATTATCAGCAGTAGCCTGGAGGGTATAAAAACAGATGAAACCTTAAGTAGCTCTCTCATTTCTTGCTTTTCCTCTTTTTGAAGTGTGTGCCATCAACTTTTCACACCAAAACAAAAAGGGCTGTGGACACTTCACACAGAAACACAGACAAGTCACACTGAAATACATTAACAATTTTCTCTATATGTATTCCATTTATTTCTAAGTAAATAACTCTTAAACTTTCCTTTTGTTATTTTTGTTAAATAAATTTTATCTTGTATTGCCAATCAATCAGTCTCTGTTATTTTGTACATGTACTATTTCACCACCAATATTTCATGTCAGATTTTCTCATAGAAGCCTTATACATTAATTATAGAAGTAGCCAATACACTTAACTACTTTTAGTTAAATTCATAAAATCTTTCTCTGAAAACAATTTTTCAGGAAAATAGGTTTCCCAAATCCAGTAACTGTTCTCGCTCTTTCCACTATTGATGGGGGTTTCCTTCCTAACCTTTTGTTCAAAGTAGTGTCAAACATCTCAATTAGGTCATTATTTTCTCTTCAAATTGCATGTGATATCCATTTTAGTTGTTGCTGCCATTGGAAGTTCTCAAGTGATGTGGTTTCTGTCATCTGGTAGACTTCTTCGTTTAGGATTCTGTAGACACAGTCTACAATGTTAAAAGATGGATGGTCCTCACTAAGGCCTACATGCTTTTTTGACCCTTGAAAGTCGGTGTATACAACTGACAGTTTAGATATTTCTGAATGAGTTTGGTGCCATGCATGACATCCATATGAAAGTCTCAATCTAACAAGACTATTTCAGAATATGACTTGAGTTTTTAGGTTAATGTTTTGGTTTTGTAGCAATTTGCAGAGTTAGATGAAACTCCCCCTCATGCAGCATATTCTATATTCAATTTTCTTATCTCTATACAAACTTGTTATAACTAATCCATACACAAGAAATCTGAAGTGATTAGTATTTATTAATTCTACAAGTAGATCAAACTGTTGACAACATTGAAATATACATGTCACAAACCAGGATAAGCACCGGTTGAATAATAATTGGCAAGATTTTTGTCCCTAGCCAGTGATGGACTGACCAGGACATCATCTTGCCTGATGACAAGTGGGTCCCTGATGGAGTAGACCTCCTATATCAAAGAAAAAAAATGCAGTAAAGAAACAAAGACAATTGTTTCATCAATAAAAAGCAATATAAAATAATCAGCACACTATCAGGTACTATCAGGTCATACCAATGTAAGAGGACATTTTCAAAGCTAGATATAGTAAAGACAAAGTTAAGAAATTCACTGAGGAGTATTTGTTGCTATCTATTGAAAAGGAATTGTTAGATGAATTGAATACAGAAGCAATTATTGGCAGGTTCACACAATCATCTCATAAAAACAAACAATTGCTCTTAATATAGTAGAAATCACACAATACTCTATTCTGTCTTTGAACTATCTGTTGTTATGTAAATTGTGCAATAAACTATTTAAAAATATCAACCAATTACTTAAAATTAAAATAAATAAGTCAATTATAACATTATGTATTTACATTTGGTATCTTCTTTCTTTTTTTTGTGCCTTGTCATTTCAGGGCGTAGGCGATCATGGTTCTCCACCTCCCTCTATCCCTTGCAGCTCTCAACAAGTTCCTCTCCCCTGCTTCCTCCTCAAGACCATGTTCTGTCATCCACTTGCTTAAGGCCAACAGGTATGTCATGCATTCTTTTCCATTGTCTCTCTTTCTCTCAATTTGACCTGTGAGTATCAGATTCTCCAGGCCCTCCTTCCTCATAATGTTTCCCAGAAACTTCAGCTGCCTCTTCCTGATATTAAGTATAAGTCTTCTCCTTGTTTGTAACCTCTCTAAGACCTCACCGTTGCTCACATGCTCGGTCAATGACATCCTTAGCATACTTCTGTAGAACCACATCTCTGTTACCTCAAGTCTCTTCTTCATCTTTGAGGAAATCTTCTAACATTCGCTGCCGTAAAGAAGGACAGATGTCACGTAACAGTTCAGTATTCTTTTCTTTGTTACTTAAGAAGTGTACAGTACTTAAACATGTTAGGATCCAGAATAATGATGATATTTCATTATTCTAAAAATAACCTTGTCATAAGTATATTTCATCATTCCTGAAATAAAGATAAAAAATTTCATCATCCTAAAAACAGCCTTGCCACTAGTAATGAAAGATGAGAAAGATATTTCATCATTCTAAAATCTGATTATAAAAATGGCCCTTCCACCACAAGTGAGGGCAGTCAGGACAGTAGGGTCAGTAGAGTAGCAAGTAGCAGTAGTAAAAAGACCCAACACATACACATCATCATTGCTCCAGAAAATTGAAAGGTGATGATCTCAAACACTATCCTTACCAACAAAATTCTCAGAACAAGCAAAATCAAGTAAGCACAAACTTTTAAAGAAGCAAAAGAGACATTAACACTGAAAACATTTTTAACACACACCATATCAATATCTGTAATTCACATCATGAAAAAGAAAAATAGAAATTCTTGTTATTAATGTCAACATGTGTCTTAAGTCTTATTGTTGTTATATTGTTGTACATTTTTATTCATTTCCTTTTCAGTATAAAAATAATAAAAAGGATTCCTCTATCAACTACTACTACAAATATATATAATAACGGGGTAACTTACATTACATATACCCAACATCCGACCCCATTATAAACATTAATTACTAAGAAATACACATTTTTTCCACAAAAACTTTTAATTGCACCCTTTTTTCCATATGTATTTCTTTTTTAATTTTATTTATTTGTTATAAAAATTAAATGATAGCATTGTAGTTGTGGGTGGCCCTTCTGGCAACCACTATTTTTAGACCCAGTCTGCTACTGCCAGGAACCATTGCTTAAGTACTCCATTATTGTACCAAGCAAGGCTTAGTCTATCGCATGGTGCTGTAGAGGAATTGTTATTAGGTAAGTCTCACACGCCATTGTCATCAAACAATTTTCATTAAGTGATGCAGAGAATACCATGGAGAGAACATGTGAGCAATGAGGAAGATTTAGTGAAAATAGAAACAAAAAGGACACTTATACTTAACATCAGAAAGAGTCAGTTGAAATTTCTAGGCCACATAACAAGGAAAGAGGGCTTGGAAAATTTGATACTCACAGTAATAGTTTTTTTGTTTTTTCTTACAGTAAGTTTCACCCTGTACAAGGCTCAGAGGCCACTCAAGTTAAGGAGTAGTTTATATGGATAGGAGGGGAACCTTTAGATTTGAATTGGTTAACATTGTAATGATCAGGTAAACATCTTCTTAGGAGTCTGTTCCACAGGGCAGTGGTTCACAGGAAGAAGCTGTTTCAGTGGAACTTACCACTCGCTAATGGAATACAGAGGGAATGTGGGTGATTTGCTACTATATAAGTGGCATGGTGGGTCCAAGCGATGAAAGTTGTACTTTATCTGAGCATTTTTCATGGTAGTAGCGATAGATCAGTGAGAGACTTGCCACATCCTGCCTCTGATGGAGCAATAATAAAAAGAAAAAATTTATTAAGAGGAAATTTTGAAGAGCCATGAACCTCCTGAAGAAGTGCGGTACATAGAAGAAGCTTTATTATTGTAGCCTTTATCTATATCAATTATGGTTTTATAGATAATTACTCATTATTTTCTTTCAAAAGTAGAAGGCTGTCATATCGAAGCAAATTTAATTTTCAGTTTCACATACACAGATTTCCGACTGTATTCGTCAATGTATCTGCTCTTATTGATTAAGGAAATTCCTAATATTTCATAATTTCCAATCAAAAATAAGAAAAAAATGTTCAACTTGTTTCATCAAATAGATTAATAGATTGCTTTTATTCATTTTCTTAATATTTTCACTTCAAAATTTTATTTTCTGGATTAGTTTTAATTAAAAACAAATGACATCAGTGCAGAACTCTATAAAGTTGAAAAATTTCCCTTTTGAGCAATTACTTTAAAATTAACGCTTTATTAAATGATTTATTTTTAATTTTGTATTATTATTGATTTATGAAGGGTTGTTGCTTTGTCTTATCCGTCATTGTACGGAGAACGAAACTGGTATGTGGATGTGTGTATACAAGCACACATATAAAAATATAGTCATACAATTATACACGCACACACACACACATGTACATAGATATTCTGTACTTGATTTTAATTATTAAAGTGTATTCATTTTTGAATGATTGGACTTATATGTATGTATATCTCACCATATTTCTTGTACATTCTCTTTTTTCGCAAAAAAAAGTTCAAATAATGTTAATTCTCTGCTTGATTTTATTTAGATAGAGAATATTTGAACTTAGTGTAAGTTAAAAGTTAATAGATAATATCATACCGTCATTTACATAACTAACTCTACCTAACGCATATATTCGGAGCCAATTGCCGTAATCTTATATTTACTATTTATTCTTCTTGTCGTGCTTGGGATCAGGTTACCAGTTCTTTCTAGGGTCAGTTCCTACATTGTTCTTCTAGTGTTTCTGAATGAACCCTGAAATGTTATTCACTAATTATTTATTTATTTCCTTCTTAGGACTAGGTTTCTGGTTCCTTATAAAGTCTGCTTCAGCTCTGTACTCATGTAATGTTTGCACCTGAACTCTGAAATTGTATTCACTAATTATTTATTTTATTTTACTCTGTTTTTTTTCTCTCTTCCACCAACAGGAGTAGATAGGTTTGCCTATCATCCAGTTCACACCTATCTTTTGAACAGTAGTAAAGGTTTATCACTTGTTTCCTGTTTAGGATTGGTTCCATCTAAAGTTTACTTCAAGTCTATACTCCTAATGCTTGTCCTTTCTTATGTTATACAACACTGCACAGTAACCCACTACCATGAGTGTCTCTTGAGCCTTGTATTGGGTGAACATTAGTAAAAAAAAAAATGCACAAACACGCACATGCACACACACACACACACAGAGTGCAACAGATAAATTTTCATCTAAATTACTTACAGATTAAAATAATACTGACATCTCATTTTAACAGATATATTTACCAAAATTACACAAAAATGTCTTGAAATACTAAAGAATAAATTTACTCAATAGAATTGCCATTGGCTTTAAACACAGCTTCCAGATAACTTTGGAATCTCCTGCAACTCTCCTTGTTTAAGTTGGTGAATGAAGCCATAATTCAGTTCATCTTTAGTGTTACAAGAAGTTTTGTTGGTCTCTCGCTCAACTTAACCCAACACATAATAATCAAGGGATGATGTGATCACAGAAATTGTCTGACAGCCATGACTGGGTACTCCTGCTGGTGTGCCAAACATAGGGTCTTCCAGCAGCCACCCTCTTAAGCCTGGGCAGCACTACCTCCTCAAGGCACTTGATGTAGGCTTCCATGTTGAGTTTGGGGACCTGTGCGAAGATGAATGTAAGCATGTTGTCACCATCACTAGTAATCACTCCTTTATAATCACCATTAAATTCGTCCAAGTCTTTTTGAATCCTCTGCACTGTTCTCAGATTGACACCCAAACACACTGAAATATTGGTCAGATTTAAGATAGAAGGCTTAATGTTCAATTCAAATATTAAAATAAATAATTGCTGACCTTTTGCTTTCAAAGAAGATTATAGCACGAAACTAGAATATATAAGATCACTGCAATGAGAGACTGTATTCTTGGGAGGTGAGTGTTGTACACTTGTGTTATCAATGAAATGTAGATGTGCACTTTATAGCAGATCACCTCAAGGGCAAAACAATACTTAAAGGTCAATAGAAGTTATAAGACCAAAAACCATGAAGAGCATATCCAAAAATCAGTAGCAGTTCTTTTAATACATAAATACACACACACACACACACACATCAAAAATACATGTGATAAACCCCCTTCTCACTAACCATTCTTTTTCAAGTCTTACAGAAAGATACAATCATAGAAAATAAAGATTATTTTACTGTCACCAAGATCTCAAATAAGACAAGGTTGTTTTTAACATGGGATTTCTAAATAATGCTTTTAGTAGCCATTGAATATAGTAGCAATCTAGGTACATTTTGAGCCTCAACTTGAAAGACAATATGAAGGTACAGAACAGAATAGATATGTGACCATAATCAAAAGGCTATCTATAAAAGTTGACCATAAAATATCCAACTATTTTGAATAGCTTAAGAACCCTTTGCATGACCTTCATGTAACTTGGCAACCAATCAAAAGGGTTTTTACTGTACATATGTGAATAGACACTTTTTCATTGGCCTATTAATTTGGTAGTGAGCATATGTACTGGATGACTATCAAATTCTTATACAGGGATTTTTGGCAAAACATCAAATCATGTATGTCTGCCACCCCCCTACTGTCCCAATTTTGACTTCCTGTGCCTTTTGGCTTTTCTCAAAGCAAAAATTGCCATTGAAAGGGAGATTTTAGACCGTGGATGAGATTAGGGGGAATGTAACAAAGTAATTGATGGCAATCATAAAAGAGAACTTTGCAGACTATTTTGAAATAGAAAAAGAAAGCTGAGATAAATGTATATGGTTTGAAAGAAAGAATTAAGGTGCCATTGTCTTAGGCTATTTTTTCATTTAAATAGCTGAATGCTTTATAGACAGATGTTGTAATAAATCTGCAATCATAATAAATTCCATGCCTCATGATTTGTAATGTGGAAGCTGACAAAAAAACCTCTCAAAGTCTACACCCCCCACAACATATGTTGCACCAAAAACCCTATTCAGTCCATAATTATGCAATTTTAGCTTTTTTTTCTTTTTTCAAAAGCTAAATTAATTGCTATATGGTTAATTTACCTTCAACATTAACCTTTCATGAGTGTTTACTGCCATTTTTCTAAGCACAGGCGAAAGAATATATTCAGAATATATCTCTATGAATATCAGCAAATAAGTTCACCATCATTAATAAATATGACCTCTAACTTCCTTTAAAATACCCTGTAAATCAATACATATTGGTTAATAAAGCAAAAGTAAAATGAAAATAAAGTTAAATTTTAATGAATACAAGTAAAATAAAATTATGAGGATAATTTTTAATATTCCATAAAAATATAAAAATGGACATTCATATATATATATATATATATATATATATATATATACATATTTAGTTTACGAAAAACTAGGTAATCCGTATGGGAAAACCCAATGAGGATAGAATCCAGAGAGCTCAATGTAAATCAGAGCTAATAATTTAAATAAAAACAGATTGCTTTAAGGTTCCATATAATAAATTATTTCACCACAGCCCTTTTAAAGGACAGTGGATCATCAGATTTATTTCCAAATGTTGAAATGAAAAAAAATATATTATATATATATATATATATATATATATATATGGTAGGTAAGTTTACTTTCAGGCCTTTTATATCTTTCTTTTTTCAGTTTTGTCATCTTTATTTGAAACTGTATCTGGATAAGATTTTAGGTTTTGGCAAGTTGTCTGTTGATTTCACCAATGATTTTTGTTTTTCTTTAATATATAAACAATGACCAATATAATAATATCCAGATGTTGGACAGTTTTTGTCTTTATTTTCTCTTCAAACTAAAGCCATTATACAACATTTGGAGAGGCTCATGATCAAACATAATAGACATTCATTGTCTGTTATATTTAACAATATTTGTTTGAATAATGATCTGCTGCCCCTATACACTAAATATATATATATATATATATATATAGAGAGAGAGAGAGAGAGGTTTTCAGCTGTAATTACTGCAAGCCTGCTGCCACATGAGCCCTTAGCTTTAAGGAAACTAACATATGTTCTTTAGCTATTGCTGGTCCAAGAGGCAATTATTAATCTGATCCCTACTACTAAACCTGAATTTCTCCTCTAAGACACCATATGTCCCTTTATCATTTCCTTGAGTTTGCCCCAAATTGTTATTGTTTCTTTTTTAAAAAAAGGTTTTCCTTTTTTTGTGTATTTCTTTTAAATGTATTTTGTTTTTCCATTTCCCCTTTTTGAAAGATATATTTGTCATTTTTTTCTAATTTTCATGGTGTATTTCTTAAATAAAAGGATAGCCACAGTATGAAGCTGGACCTTTTTAACTGTGACTAGTGGTCAGTTACACCTGTGGTCGGCAACCTTTTGGAGAGAGTTGGCCAGAAAACTTTGCATTGTAATGGAAGAGAGGCCATGATATTAAATGGACTATAATAAACTGTCTCAACCTCAGACCACTCCATCCAGAAGGCTGTCTTGGTCTGGAGGTTCAAAGAAAAAACAGCAAAGTTAATGTTATATTATTTTTTTAAATCAAATTTACTCCAAGTAAGGCAGTAAGGACACTAGGGGTTACTGGGTGTGAAAGAATAAAAAAATAGAAACATTATGAAGGAGTGAGATCAGTAGAAGAGTATCAGGAAGACAGTAGATAATGATTGACATTGAATCTAAATTTTTGAAGATCAAAGTTGACTGGAAAGCATGGAGCCAGAAAAGAGTTTCACAAGTGAGAAGTGAGAGAAAAGAAACTGTTAGCATACGGTTACATCTAGCCAATTCTCAGATCCTGAATAGAGTTCATAAAGATGTCTGATGTTATATCTCTTGTGATTTGGGAAATGAAAATAGTTTCCTTTCTGAAGTTGTGATTCCAACAGTGGAAGTTTTCTTTCAAAAGCAGTAATTTGACCCAACATCTCAAATATAAGCTTGTTCTTTCCTTGAAGCTCAAGATTCAAAAGTGTTCATGTGGGTCATGATGTCCACTAAAAATGCTAAGGTGATAATCTGCTCTGGATCCTGAAAGTAAGAATTATCTTGGTCGTTGCTCTCCGCTTAAGTTGGCAGCCAAACAAAAATCCATCATGGGCTGGATGTAGACTGGGGACCACAAGTTGCCAAACCCTGTGTTACACCATAAGTGGCCACATCCTGAAGGAATAGAGCCTGTGTGTACTACCTTTGACTGCCCTGACCCAAGGAGAAGCCAGATTGGGGCACTGAGCAGTGTTTTGTGACCCTTGCTATTTTACTAACATTTGCTTTTTTCTACCTACATTTATATATGTAACAAATTAAACTAAGCACAACTATTATTACAGGATGAAAAATTTCTGCAGATTTTGACATCATTCTGTTTTTGTTTGTTTTTTTATCCAAATCCATGAATTTGTTTTGCTAATACTAAGTCTTGAAAAAAAACACGGAATAAAATTCCCTGTTTTTATCCATAATGTTGAATGTTTTAAAATTATCCAACTTTTTAAAAACTGTTGCAAAACATTGTTGATTTATTTATGATGGAATGATGTAATATGACAGGTCTCTAATTTGTATTTAGATACATTGTATTTATTTTCAATTTTTCCAATTGAATTGTTCACCTCTATTGCATCTGATCCATTATTAGTTTACAATAAAATTTGTATTTTATATGAATACTACCTTATGAAAATTGAGATGTAGTAGAGTTGGGGGAGTCCTTATCAGAGATTCATGGGGGGGGGGTCTTGAGACCCTTGCACCAGCCCTGTGAAGGGACATGGCATATAGAAGAATAAGTAGAAAATGAATAACACTTCCAGTATTCATGTTATGGTAATTTACCTACGCACACATAGACTCTCCCATCTCCCAGCTATAAATAGGAGCAGGTACTGTCATTTGGAGAGGGAAGTTTCCAGCAGTCAGCTCTGAGAGTCGAACCGAACATTCTTGCTGTAATACTCTTGTTTGTATATGTTTGTATTACTGTTTCTGTTAATATATTTGTTTAACTCAATTCCTCCCTTGTGTCTTTATTTCTGGGTCTAACAAGGTCACAGCAATTCATAACTGGGATTAAATATAAGCAGGTTGTAATAAAAATGCACAAAGGTTAAGCAGAAATACCATATCAATGTTGAAAAGTGCTCAGAAGCACCGGATGCAGCTTTAGTGCCACCAAACAAACCCAGGAAACATGAAAGTGTTCTTGTGAAAATTAGTCCCAGATTACTGATTAAAGCAGATTTGTGATGGCTAACCTGTATACTCTTTTTATATGGAAGGGAAGTTGAGGTTGCAGGAAACAACAGTACTGTACCATTACCCTTGAATAAGTATAAACAACTATCAAATCTTTAAGTAGACTAGTATAATATTTTTTATAGTGCTAGTCACTACTTTTCAGTTGTTGAGTTTTCAAGTCTTCCTCAAGTACAACTGTTCATCTTTATCTTACTCCTCCTATAGATATTCATCAAGGGACAAAAAAATTTATTTGATGTTGACCCATGAGGACAGGGAGATTGTAAAGAGAAATAAAAAGAACAGCTTAACAGATGCAAATACATCTGAAGGAGTTTACAGAGCCCACTAACTGAAACTGAATAAAACAACAAAAATAAGCATATATGGCCAAGTAATTCATAAAATAACTGTACAAATGTATGGGTAAACTGAAATTCACCTACAGAAACATGGAGAAGGCAAGAGATCTCAGCTTGTTCTCTGGTTTTATCTTAACATGAGTCATCACTCATTGTCACCCATTAAAATCTTTTCAACTCCATCCAAGAAAAACAGACAGTGACATCAGACTTAGATTGTGCATTATTCCACTGTCTTAGTAAAAGGTTTTATTGTGTGTTGCCTTGCTTTCAAAATCATTATAAATTTATAGATGCTATTTTGATATTGTCTGATCAACATTCAAAATACCTTGGAAAAGAACAAATGGAGAAATATACAGAAATTCAAGAGAAACATTATTTAGCCTACTTAAACAAAAATAATCTTCATCTTTTTTTCCTCTTCAATTATGCTATAAAGTGATAATGGTAATATTAGCTGTTTCCTTATAAAGTAAAATTTGCCATTCATTGATCAAGCAGCCAGTACTACTTTCTATAGAAATTTATAAAATCTTTCTCTTTAAACAATTTTCCAAGAACATAGGTTTCTCAAATCCAGTAAATTTTATTGCTCTTTCCCATATTGATGGCAGCTTCCTTCCTAACTTTATGTTTTAAGTCATATGGAACATCAACATCTTGATTATGTCATTATTTTCTCTTTGAGTTAAATGTGCTATCCATTTTAGCTGTTACGACTGTTGAAAGTCCTCAAGTGATATGATTTCTGTCATTTGCTACAGTTCTTTTTTTATGATTGTGTAATGTCAGTTCATGACATTTGAAGAAGTATGGTCCTCACTAAGACCTACAGTTTTTATTCATTTGAAGTCATTTTTAACCACTGATCTGAGAAAATGGTTGTATGACAACTGACATTTTAGATATTTCTGAATGAGTTAGGAAGCTAAGTGAAGCAAGTAAATGCAATTACTATTATATGAAAAAAACTTTTTAAAAAATTTCACTTTCACCAACCAAACTGTCAGGTGCCAATTTGGCTTCACTAGTCACAACATTTTTTTTTTTAGCCATTAAATGTCACCACCACAATGGTTGGGGAAGTAGGTTCCAGTTGTAGAAGGTTTTAATTTCAAAGTTGTCCTTCTCCTAGACTGATTGTCAACCAAGGCTAAAGAGCCCAGTCTACCCTGCTATATAACCTCTAGCTGGAAGAAAGAAGAGATAGATTCATATCTTTCTCAAAGGTATTTGTGTAAAAGCAGATGTATTGGTCTTGGCCAGAATTTTAACTTAGAGTGCTAGTCACACTTAACAAGTTGGTGTTTGCTATGGTATGCACACACACACACACACACACCTATATGCAAACATGTCTGTGTGTCACCCTTTTTCAATTAAAGGAACAGAACTCTCTAACTTGCAAATGTATCTCTCTGTAAAATTGAAGACAAAGTGATGAACTTGTCTCAAAAAGATCTCAGCAATTTTGGTCTGCCAAATCCAAACAGAGAAACTGGACAAATCAACAGAGTAATTTAGAGACAAACAGGATACAACATGGAAGAACTGCGGCAATGTGTTCAAAACAGTGAGCCCCTGTTGAACTAAGACCAACAGCAAGTGTAATTGGAAGGTCTTTGATGACACCAGCAACAATAACAATGAAGTATTTTCATCTTGGATGCACCTGGAGGTACTGAAAAAACCTTTGTAACAAACCATCTTTTATCTGCAGTGAGACTCCAAAGAAAAGTAGATCTAGCAGTAGCATCATCTGGAATTGCTGTTACCCTCTTACCTGGAGAGTGTACAGCACACAACACCTTCAAAATTCCATTGGATTTGAACTACAGTGAAACCCCTATTTGCAACATCAAAAGAGGAACCAACTTGGCTAAGCTACTGGCAGAGACAAGCTTCATTGTCTTGGCACACAAGCGAGCATTTGAGGCCCTAAACAAAACACTCAAAGACATAAGACAGAATTCACAAATCATGGGCGGTATCAATGTGCTACTTTCTGGTGATTTTAGACAAACATTACCAGTCACTGCAAGAGGAACTCCAGCTGATGAAATTAATGCTTGCCTGAAAAATTCTTACATCTTGAGCCATGTTCAAAGACTCAGCTTGAAAACAAAAATGAGAGAATCATTAGGGAACTTGAAGCAGGAAGATTTGTTGCTTTCCTGTGGCAGCTTGAAATGGAACCATCAAAAATGGACCAAAATGGAAATATTTCACTCCCAAATAATTGTGGAGTTTCAGTCTCAAGTATCCAAGACTTGATTAACCATTTCATAGATTCAAACTGGCTTTGTGAGAGGTCCATATTAGCTCTCAAGAATTAAACTGTGTATAGCATCAACTGGAAAATTCTCCAAGACATTCCAAAAGAAAGCATGAAGTACTTTTCCATTGCCACTGTGGTTGAACAAGAGCAAGCAGTGAATTATCCAATGGAGTTCCTGAATTCATTGAATCCTCCTGGAATGCCATCACACAAGCTGGAACTAAAAGAAAATGTGCCAGTTACGCTATTGAGAAATCTGGATCCTCCAAAACTTTGTAATGGAACAAGGTTAATTGTCAAGAAGATGCTTCCTTGGAAGCAGAGATCCTTACTGGTCCAGGAAAAGTTTTAATTCCAAGAATCCCTTTAATTCCTCCAGATCTTCCTTTTGAGTTCAAAGACTTCAGTTTTCAGTGAGAGTTAGCTATGCAATGTCAATCAATAAGTTCCAGTGACAATCATTGAAAGTAACTGGACTTTATTTGATGGAACCCTGCTTTTCTCACAGCCAGATTTATGTTGGTTGCTCAAGGGTTGGAAGTGGAAACAAGCTATGTGTACTGACCCCAAATGAGAAAACCAAAAATGTTCTTAATTATGCAGCTTTGCAATAATAAGTTCCAAATAGACAAATGATAGCATTGTTTTGATGAAAACTGTTAATTGTTTGAAAAATATTGTACAAGTTTAATAAAATTTAATACATACTCAATATATAGTGTTATTATGGAGCCAAAGACCCAATCAAGAGCTAGCTTAAGGGTGGCTTTTAAGTTAGTATATATATATATATATATATATATATATATATATATATATATATATATAGACATACAAAAGGAAAACTTTGCTCACATGTTTCATTCTCTGATGGACTTTAGCAAAGTAAATACAAGGATTTTATTTTGCAACAAGTATTTATAAACAAAAGTAAAAATGTTGCTAGTTTTTCAAAATTTTCAAATTCAAGAAATGCTCATGAATATTCATCAGGTTAGCAGAAAAGTCTAGGTAGATTATGAAGGATGCTAAGTGGTGCAATTAAATGTTTAATAAACAAAAGTGAGTAAATCACATTTACAAATCTACCATTTATTCATGCATTGAATACTGTTGCCATATCTCATCAGGTGCTCCTGCTATTCATCTTTTGGTTCTTGACAAAATCCAAAGAAGTATCTGCAATGTAATCAATCCTGTCTTGGCATCTCGATTTCAGCCACTTTCTCACCAACGTGATGTGGCTGCCCTCTGTCTTTTCTACAAATATTTTAATGGCAACTGCTCTGATGAGCTTTTTTCCCTGGTGCCCTGAATACATAAATGTAAGTGTGCTACTAGATTGGCATCTAGGTCCCACCCTTTTACTGTTGAAATAGTTAAATGTAACTGCCACTTCTACTTTAACAGTTTCTTTTCTTTCACTTCCTGCCTGGGGAACTCCCTTCTGTTTACTTGCTTCCCTGAAAACTACAATTTTCAAAAATTTAAATGCAATGTCAACCGCTATCTTCTGTCTTCTTGAATCCCATTCATTTTTTATCCTTTCCTCAAACCCTCTATGCCCAGTCTTTTCTCCCACTTTCACGCTCTGTGAACCCTGTATAGTAATGGCATTCCCACCTTGCTTGCATTAAAATCAATGATGCTGCTGAATTTTTTTAGTGCAATATTTAATTATTTTAGTATTGGATAAATTTATGTATTTTCTATTTTCTAAATAACTTTCTCAAATTACTTTACCCATTTCATTTCTCTTTTTTAAAAATATGTCTCTATCAGAGATTTTAAATAAAAAACAATTTTTTTTAGTTAGCTATATCAGCTTTTTTTAAATCCTTTCAGCACAGAAAAGGCAATATATCTATTAAGACGAAAGGAGTAAATGAGTGTGAGAGAATACGAGAAAAAAATACTATTAAAGATAGAAAACAATAAAAGAACAGGAATTAAGAAGATAAAAGATAATGATTGACAAAGGGTTAACACCAGTTCCCATATGATTACTGAAGCAATGTCAAGCCTGGTCAGCATCTAGTTGGGTGACAGCTTGTAAATACCAGGTGCTTTTATGCTTGGATGTGCAGGTGGTGTAATGGATAATTGGAGACTTGAGTTCTAATACCCATTGCTTTTGTTATATTCATTTACATGCAAATACCCTTGGGAAAGGTATGAATCCACTTATTCCCTCCAGGTATAGGTTAATTAGTAAGTAAGACTTGTATCACTAAACCATTATTATCTTCTCCCACCCAAATTCTTACAAACTAAAAATATTTTCTGGCTTTAAATAACCTGCAAAAGGTTGATAAGTTGTAGAAAATGTATCAATAAATCAATAAGGTGATTGACACTGCCTTTAAATCTTTGAAGATCAAAGTTGACTAGGAAGCAAGAAGATGGAAGAAAGTTCTACAAGCAAGAAGATAAAAAGAAATAAACTTTCTGTAATCATTTCAACAAAAGATCATTATCTTGATCATTATTGTTTGAAGGAGCTTTCTGATTACCTACATAATTGAAACAAATGTACAAAGACATTATAGAAATTAAATCCTATATATCTATATATTTTTCAACCAATAAAATCCCATCAGGAGATTTGTTTGATAAACAATCATTACAAGGGCAAATACTGCTAAAATACTGGCGGATGTAGTTGTAGACCTACCACTTGTTATTTTTTTAACCATTTAGAAAATAACAATAATAATTTCCTTCACTACTACCACAAATTTGAGAAAAAGATTTTTGCAAGCCAATGTGGAACTATTTTCTTACTAATGAAAACCTTGAATTCAAAAGTTCATCTTATGAATATAAAAATAGAAGCCTACTGCTTCTCAGGGTTCAAAACAATTTTGGAGGCCAGTCTGATTTACATGTGCATACAAAACACATGCCCCCACACAATGGAAGAGACAACAGCTAGCTGCCACCGATTAAGGCCTTGTCTATATACACAATAGAAGGGATTAACCAGCAACTACCAACAAAGCCTTTGTCTACGAACTCACAAACACATTAGGTTAACTATCATAAAGTAAGTCCTTTCACACATTTCACACCACCCTAAGAACACTTAATTACTTTATAAAACAAATTATCTGCAAGTAAAATTGAACATTTTATTGCTGTTGTATATTTCTGAAAAGAATATATAAATGTTATTTCCACTAATGTTCTCTTTCTACTTTTCCTTCAAAAAAATAACTTTTTAATGTTTCATTTAAAAGATGTGTTATTATTAAATGTTTAGAATCCCAACACTCTGATAGCAACAAAAATCTGGATAAATGGATCCCAGCAACATTTCACAAACAATTGCAATTTCATTTAAAGATAAAATGATAAATACACAAAGATTCTCCTTCTATGTATCATATCCATTCAGGATGTAGGCGATCGTAGCTCTTCACAACTTCCTATCCTTTATAGCTCTAGACAATATTTATCTCCTTATTATCCTTTCCAGTCCCTGATTTACCATCAATTTACACAAGTTCATGAGGTCAGTTACTTGATCTTTCCCTCTACTCTTCTCGTGAGTGTTAAATTCTCCAAGCCTTCTTGTTTCATTGTGTCCTAGAAATTTTAATTATCTCTTTCTGATTCTAATTACATCTCTTTTTAGTTTCCATTTTCTTTAAAACTTCCTTGTGGCTGATAATATTTTACATTTGATGAAACTACAAGATTTTGCATATCTCTTTGTATGACATAGGTCAAAGAGGTTGCCCTGCAATTTTAAAAGTGCTAATACTGTATAAACTTGTGTATAAGCTTACTTCATTTATAATGCAACCCTTGAATTTTTTGTGAAAAATCTGATTTTTTTCAAATAGCTCATGCGTAATTGACCCCTAGCTTTTGAGTAATACTAGTAGCCATACTGTAGTCAGATATTGCAAGACTGAAGATCATCCTGAACATATTTTATAGGAAATAATTGATCTTCACTCTTTTTTTTTTTTTACAAAGCTACCTCAAAATGGTGAGAAAAACCACTTACCATAAAATATCTGATACAAAGATTTAGATATTGTACTTTTGTTTGCATGCATAATTAATAAATGATCAGTTAAAAAGTATTTTCTTCGGTCTATTATAAATAATTTCTTCCTGTAGCATGTACTGCAATATTTTGTGTATAATTTATATATGAATAATGGGATATGCTTTTATAATTTATATATGAATTTATTATGGGATATGCTTTTATAATTTATATATGAATTTATTATGGGATATGCTTTTATAATTTTCCTTAATTTTGTTCATTCTTATTAATAATATTACTGTATATTATAAACAATGCTACTAGAATTAAAATTAATTTAGAATTTCACCCTGTGCAGTCATCATTTACCATATATTGTGGTGCATCTTGTCAAAATGTTTTAAGAATATGTAACAGAAGTAAAGAATATAATAAGTAAAAATAAAATAAGTATAAATACAGAGAGGAAGACAGAATAAGGAAGACAACTAAAACATATATGGTATGGATATATATATATCAGACAAAAGGGGTGCCATTAGAAAAGTAATACCTCAGCAATGCAAACAAAGATGAATACATATTGAAGAAAGGAAAAAGAACATTGTTAATTCTTTATTTATATAAGGTAATTGTAGATTTTAAGCAACATACATAATGAATGATGTTCTGCTGTTCATGTAGCAACAGAAAGAATCTAGATTAAAGGCGCTTACCACTACCATTATGGTTTGCCAAAAGGTACCATCAGAATGTAGACCTACCAGGTAGCTTATGGTCACTAAAAATGCATGAATTTTAATCTCTCCAGATAAAGTTCACTTAGTTCATCATTGGAAGGTCAGCCTGGTTATAATGTCAGAGCTCAATTCAGTCTTGTGCTGAGTTAGAATGATTAAAGGAAGGGTTGATTTATTTCATAGGTGGGGGTTTCAGAATATACATGCAAACACTAGGTGTTGGAAAATGGAGACAGAGTTCAGTCAACAGTGGATGGGGAAAACGAATGTGTCCCAACAGGGGCACTTTTTTCTATGTCATACTACGTCTTAGAGAAAGAGGGAGAAAAGAGAAGAGGAAGGAAAATGTCTGTCTTTTCTAGACTTAAACAGTGCTGTCTAGCAGGTGTTTGACAAAGCCAAATGGGGTAATAAACTTTCTGGTTCCTTTAATACTAGCATCATGGGAAAATGTATTTCTTTTTCTTTTTTTTATTATTCATTATTATTATTTTATTTATTAATTTTATTTCATTTTCCCATGCTCTTTAGCAATGGATTGTATATAAAGAGTTCCACTTTAGATCTGGGTTTAACTTAAGTCCCAACAGAGATTCATGCATTTATTCACAAAAATACCTTGCACCTTTATAAATCTACCATTCATCCTCCATCATTTTACTGTCGAAATTGCTAAGTTACTGTAAGTTCTATTCTAATAGTTTTTTCTCTCACACCTCTTACTTGTGAAACTCTCTTCCAGCTTCTTGTTTTCTTGTCCCCTACAATCTTCAAAAATTTAAGTGCAACATCAATTGCCATCTTTTGTATTCCTAAGACCTGTTCTTTTATTGTTCTTTCTCCTCAATAATGTTTTTTTCAGTTACTTTCACCTTCAGTAACCCCTTGCATTTTAGTGGCACCATCACTTTCCATAGGGTGAAATGATTAAAATAATAGATTCAGAATCAAAAAGAATTATTAAAACTTAAGTTAAGGTACATAAGAATTGCTATATTTTATTGTATAGTTAAATTTCCAGATCAATTCTGTGGATAAGACAAATTGGTATAAGATGACAATTGGAAAAAAATGCTAGTTTTTTTGCTGATGTGTTTCTTCTGACTTTTTCAAGGCAAAAAGGAAATTGAAATGTTTGTGCTGTTATAGTTACATAATTTACATAATATAACTATAACAACAAAAACCTTTTGGTTTCATTTTTACCTTGAAAAAGTCGGAAGATGAAAAAAAGATTTTTTTTTCATTGTATATAAAAACTATGTTCCTTCAACAACATCAGGAAAATTAAGAAAGAAATTATTACTGAAACTTCAAATTCTTTATTTGGTCTATTACAAAAGGATTTTCTGATATCTGGGAAATGTGATTCTTTTTAGTTATCAAATACAATATATCATCATCCTTTTGCAATTACTCAGGTTTATGGCTGTTATACTCCACTGGATGACAGGTTTGGTTTGGTTTGGTTTATTTTGTTTTACGGCATATCAACCTCAATGGGTTATTTAATGCCGACAACATTTTTAGGATAGATTTGTATGAATAGAATATATATTCTTTGGTTTAGATTGGTTTGGTTTATTTTGTTTTACGGCATATCAACCTCAATGGGTTATTTAATGTCGACAACATTTTTAGGATAGATTCGTATGAATAGAATATGTATTCTTTGGTTTAGATTGGTTTGGTTTATTTTGTTTTACGGCATATCAACCTCAATGGGTTATTTAATGCCGACAACATTTTTAGGATAGATTCGTATGAATAGAATATGTATTCTTTGGTTTGGTTTGGTTTTGTTTTGTTTTACGGCATATCAACCTCAATGGGTTATTTAATACCGATAACATTTTTTATTGTTGGTAATATTTTGTTTTGTCAAAAATCTGTTTCTGGTAATATTTTTCCTTCAAAATTGTATTGCTGGTAATAATATTTTTCAAAAAAGTATTGCTGGTAATAGTTAACTATTTGCCCATAGCTGGGACCCTGACAGGTGCTACCACCCTGGGTCAGGGTGGACTTGGGAACACCAGCAATTAAGAGGTGGTTCCACGCTCCTCAAAACCTCCTGATCAGATGCCTTGCTGCTGGATGTAGTTTATCGTCTTATCCAGGATGTGGATGTAGTTTATCGTCTTACCCAGGATGCACTGGATGACAGACGGGAGATTCCGAAGATACTTCTGTATGAGGAACTGGCCACTGGCAAGAGGGCATGAGGGTGACCTCATCTTTGTTTAAAGGACATGTGCAAAAGGGACATGAGAATAATGGACTGGGACATCAAGAGGTGGGATGATGTTGCAAACAGTCGCACATGCTGGAGACGTGATTTACACTGAGGGCTCGATCAAGGAGAGGATAATGAAGGCTTGTCACCAGGGAGAAACAGGCTTAACTGAAAGAAAACAACATCAGGGGAATATCTTCACATGCATTCTTGCAATTGAGACTGTCACTCGTCTGTGTGCCTATACAGGCATAACAGATACTATACTGCCATCAGCAGCTGAAGCATAACTCTCTGGGCACAAATCCAAGGATTTTCAAGACTGACAGATGCCACAGACTCCACTGCAAATTAGATCTCTTTCTGATTCACCCTGCATGTTAACCAAGTGAGTGCTAAGAAAGCAAAACTCAAAATAAAAAAGTCATCCTCCTCAAAAGAGCTCTGAGCACCACATCCAACTCACAAATCAAATCCCCTCAAAAATAAAAAAAATCACAGCATAAAAGAATCCAGAGGAAAAAATATGAGCTCAGGAGCCATCAGATTTGTTTTTAAGGAAGGTGGTCATAAACGACTAGAAAAGAAGCAAGGAGAATGGGCAAATTGTTGATGCCCGACAAGCTTTCAACATTACCACTGTGACTGGTCTACCGACCTGACACACATATCCACTTGAGACCCACCTTCCTCCACCATTCCCACATAGAAATTCTGCTCTCATCCTATGTATGGGCAAGGTCAGAATCATGGCTTCACTAATCCACACCATACCTCTCTCAATGTCACCACTGTAACCTTGGTCAACCAACCCAATATATGCATCAACTCCAGGCCTTATTAACTCTACCCTTCCTTCAAAGCCACTTCTCTCACCTACACACCAGCTCACATCTACTGTATCAACAATACAAAAGAATTTGTTATTTACAATTCTTGCCTTCTTTTCCTTTCACCTCACTGGTGGCACCGTGTCATGATAGAAAATGTTTGTCTCCTGAATCTATCTCACCTATTTATAAGTCTACCATTCATCTATACTTTGAATATTGCTGCCACATATTTTCTGGTGCTTCTGCTATATATTTAGAGATTCTTGATAAAATCCAAAGAAGAAGCTGTAATATTATTGATCCTGACCTGGCATCTCAGATTCCGTCACTTTCCCACTGCTATAATGTAGCTACCCTCTGCCTTTTCTGTAAATACTTTCATGATAATTATTTGGATGAACTCGTCACTATGTGTTGTTTTGGTGTAAGGAATATTGTAGTATGTTTGGGTCAGTGATCGTGGCTGGCTATATTTAATGTTAAGACAGAAGACGACCATCCTTTTTCCCATTATTTATTTTGGCCTTGTGCCACATTTCTGTATGTATGCAGAATAAACATCACTCTTCACTATGGTACCTAGACTTTAGTTGGCTAGATGTAATCACAAGTTCCATGTTAACAGTTTCATTTCTTGCACTTCTTGCTTGTTGACCTCCATTCCGGCTTCATGCTTTCCAGCCAACTTTAATCTTCAAAAATTTAAATGCCATCATCATCTACTGTCTTCTTGATTACTCTGCTATTATTCTCGCTCCTTAATGTTTCTCTTTTTGGGTCTGTCTATATTTCTGAGATGAGGTATTATGTACAGTATTTACATTAGTCGGACTATTGTCCTCATCTTTGTCGCCATATTTGTCACAATGTTGTACGCTCCGGCCTTCTTCAGGTGGTTGGAATTTCGAACTGAACCCTTTATTTCGATCACTGGGGTAGACTGTTCTAATTCCACGAGCCATGTTTGATGGATGTCAGATTATCAGTTATCTCCTGTTAATTTTGTGTCCTTAAGGACACATGGCACAGTGGATAAAGGCGTTGGTTAGATCCAGTGACAGACCCAAAGAGTGTGAGTTCAATACCCAGTTAAGGCAGTGGAGAACTTTCAGAGGGTAAATTAGCAGGAGATAACTGATAATCTGACATCCATCAAACATGGCTCGTGGAACTAGAACAGTCTATCCCAGTGATCGAAATAAAGGGTTCAGTTCGAAATTCCAACCACCTGAAGAAGGCCGGAGCGTACAACGGCCGAAACGCTGTGACAAATATGGTGACAAAGATGAGGACAATAGTCCGACTAATGTAAATACTGTTTCTCTTTTTGCTTTTCCTTTCACACTCAGTAACTTCTTGTTTTAGAAACTTTACTGCCTTGAATGGGGAGATATTATATTAAAAAAATTTTTAATCTTATTTTCTTCATTTAAATTAGAAAGAGAATCCTAGAATTAATTTTAAAAATTCCTTAAATCTTTAAAAAAATAGTTACAAGGTAATTATTAACGAATTTGTTTTCATTTTTGTATATTTGTTTTAGCTAGAAATGTCTATTTTATTTACTCAATATAAATGTCCCTAAATATTTTAATCGGTCTCAATATTCTATAATAAAAACTATTTTTGAGATCATATTTTAGAACTTAAATTATAATCAGAAGCGTAACTAGTGTTATATTAAGCGTATGGTGGCAGAACAAAGAAGAGGTTTAAGAAATAAACAATTGTATTACAAAAAATACAAATGATAAGTTGGTGTAAATATGTCTCGATTAAAGAAAGAGATAAGTAGAATCATGACGTCATCTGCAGAGGCGTATGGTGTAAGGGAGGGCAAGTTATGACTTACTGCAGCGATGGCCTTTGGCGAGTTGTCTTTGGAGGTGGGAGGCCGCATTCCAATGAGCGTTGTGAATCCTGGCTCTTGTGCAGACTGACTACCTAAGATGTCCCTTTGATGGCTTTTATGTCCTTTTCTTAAGCTCAAATTGACTCCAATTTTTATTTTGTTTCTTTAGGCAGGAGTGGGTACTATTGGGTGGAAATTCTGGATTGTAAAATGGAAACTATATGCGGAGCCGATGCGCAGTTGATGGAATTTTTAGTCCGGTCTTGGGTTTTGGTGCGTTCACATCCGGCCAGTCGTGGAAATTTGTGTAACATGAATCAGAAGACGATCTGGTTTTAGGAAGATTATAACACTAGCATTTGTACCCCATGGAGCAGTCACTGAATGTGCCATCAGCTTACGGTCACATCATATTGAAAAACCAGTACCCATATGATCACTGTAGTTAAGCAACATTGAACCTGGTCAGTACTTAGATGGGTGACTGCTTGGGAATACCAAGTGCTGTAAGATTGCAGGTGGTATAATAGATTGCCAAGTTCTAATTCCTGTTGGGTGCATTATATTCACTTACATGCAAATATCCTTGATAAAAGTATAGATTAACTCTGCTCCCCCTAGCTATGGGTTAATTAGTAAGACTTGTATCACTAAACCATTATTATTGTCAAAAAAATATTCTTAAAATCTAAAAATATTTTCTGTCTTTAAATAATCTTTAAACTGAGTTGATAAGAAAATGAATGAATCAATCAATTAAGAATGTACCATCCCTTGAAAAAACATTCCAAAACTGGATAGCATCGACAAAATATAAAGAAATATTTCAATTATGGCCATTTATTTTGTTTTGATTGTAGAAAAAATAAATCAATAGAAGCAAAAATAAAATAAATAGATGGAGAAACATATTTAAAAATAATTTAAATAACAATTTTTAGGATCCAATGTTATTACATTCACAATGTAAGCATTATGAAAAAAATCTCTGAAAAATAACTGACTCTTCACATAATCATTAAAATAGCACCTATTTTAATGATTATGCAAAGAGTCACTTACTCAAAGATTTTTTAAACCTGAGCAGACATGATGAAAAGTTGCCCTAAATTTAATAAAATACATAAGAAAAAATAAGTTTTATTGTCAAAATCTTTGTGTTATTATTAAGAGGAAAGACCAAAAGATTTTTTGATGTCAAAATTATATTTTTTTTTATCCTTTTAGAACCTTTAAAATTTTGGTTAAATATCTTGTTTTTCTGGTGTCAACAGGAGACCATGAAAAACACATTGATTTATAAATTTTTGCAAAAAGTCAGATAACTGTTTGACTTGAAAGAAACTTTCAGGACTTATTCACAAATGAATTAAATTATTTTAGAAATGTTTATTTCTTAGAAAATCTTGGTAAAAGTTTTTTTTTGCATCTTTTACCTCCAACTTATTTAATTTTATAAAATTTCAAGAAAATCTTTTTGTATTAGCTAATGTTTATACTAAATGCAATGACAATTCCTCAGAGAATTTAAATCATCAATTATTTTTGGTTAAACAGAATCCTCAGTTACAGAAAATTGGTTCTGAATTGTAAAATAAATAATGCAAAGACATTATTTAATTAGAAAAATTCTAATTGCTTTTATGAATGAAATATATTATGGACATATTGTCTGATGAAGTTGTTTAAAAATTTTAATTTGAATATTTATAAACTTTTAAATTTCTGTATTAATTTATAGTGGTCAAGTGATATTGCTATTAAATAAAAACTGTAGTTACTAATCATAAATGGAAAAGCTTACTACATTTCAACGAACCCTAGTATTTTAAAAAAGAATTTTTAACTTTTTTTTGTGAGTGTATAAACATGCTGGGTATTTGTCAATATGGACATCCATGCACAACATTATTAGAAAATAAGAGCAATAAAAAAAATAAGATCATGTTAAAAAATGCTTTTCTGCAATATTTTAAACTAAAAGTAATATTTGTTTCAATTCAGATTAATTAAACTTTAAATCAGCTAATTTTTCTCAAATAAAATTTCAGAAAAGGATATTTTATTTTTTTTTAGATTTTTTAATAAACCAAATTAAGTTGTATTGACAGATTTGTCAATATGGACGATTTCATCAATTTTACTGATAATCAGAAAAAAATATCATTACAACCAATTTAAATTTGGTTTGAAATACACCAAAGTATTTTGCTTATTGGGAATAATAAATTTAATCTATTAGCCTGGAATTAAAACTAAAATAAAAGCTTCAAGAAAACTTTTCTTTTTAAAATTTTTTTAAACCTTAAGTATCACTTTTTTTTTAGATACTTACAAAAGTAATATTCAGTGTATTTTTCTTGTTCTGTCTATTTTTTTTATTATAAGGTAAATATTTTTTACAGTAAGGTTCCTCTTGTACAAGGTCTGGAGGCCACACGCGGTAGAGGGTTACATTAAGGGGTAGTTTATATGGGTAGGAGGGGAAGATAACAGTTGACATTAAACTTGAACAGGTTAAGATCATAATGATCAGGGAAATAACCTCTTGGGAGTCGGTTCCACTGTGTAGTGATTTTTGGGAAGAAGCTGTTCAAGTGGAACTTACTTCTCACCAATGGAATATAGAGAGAATGTCGGTGGTTTGCTACTATGTAAGTGGCATGGTGGGTCCTGGCCGTGAGATGCAGTTTGTTTGAGCACTTCTCATAGTGCGTCCATGGGTATGATGGTAAACTGCATCCGCGTCCATGGGTATGATGGTAAACTGCATATGCATACTGGGTATGGCGATAAACTATGTCCAACAGAAAAGCTGTTTTTGAAAAAATAAGGTTGTTGGCTATACATTTTTGGAAAAATAGTATTACCAGCTATACCTTTTCGAACAATACATTTTGAAAACCAAATGTTTCCAGCAATACATTTTTGAAAACCAAATGTTTCCAGCAATATATTTTTGGAAAACCAAATGTTTCCAGCAATACATTTTGGAAAACCAAATGTTTCCAGCAATACATTTTTGAAAAGCAAATGTTTCCAGCAATACATTTTTGGAAAAGCAAATGTTTCCAGCAATACATTTTTGGAAAAGCAAATGTTTCCAGCAATACATTTTTGGAAAAGCAAATGTTTCCAGCAATACATTTTTGGAAAAGCAAATGTTTCCAGCAATACATTTTTGGAAAAGCAAATGTTTCCAGCAATACATTTTTGGAAAAGCAAATGTTTCCAGCAATACATTTTTGGAAAAGCAAATGTTTCCAGCAATACATTTTTGGAAAAGCAAATGTTTCCAGCAATACATTTTTGGAAAAGCAAATGTTTCCAGCAATACATTTTTGGAAAAGCAAATGTTTCCAGCAATACATTTTTGGAAAACCAAATGTTTCCAGCAATACATTTTTTGGAAAACCAAATGTTTCCAGCAATATATTTTTGGAAAACCAAATGTTTCCAGCAATACATTTTGGAAAACCAAATGTTTCCAGCAATACATTTTTGAAAAGCAAATGTTTCCAGCAATACATTTTTGGAAAAGCAAATGTTTCCAGCAATACATTTTTGGAAAAGCAAATGTTTCCAGCAATACATTTTTGGAAAAGCAAATGTTTCCAGCAATACATTTTTGGAAAAGGAAATGTTTCCAGCAATACATTTTTGGAAAAGCAAATGTTTCCAGCAATACATTTTTGGAAAAGCAAATGTTTCCAGCAATACATTTTTGGAAAAGCAAATGTTTCCAGCAATACATTTTTTGGAAAACCAAATGTTTCCAGCAATACATTTTTGGAAAACCAAATGTTTCCAGCAATACATTTTTGGAAAAGCAAATGTTTCCAGCAATACATTTTTGGAAAACCAAATATTTCCAGCAGTACATTTTTGAAAACCAAATGAAAGTCACTCAAAATCATTTTTGGCTAAAATGACCCCTAAGGTTGGAATGCCGTTAAACAAAACAACCAACCAACCAACTTCTCATAGTAGTAGCAATAGAGCTGTGAAAGACTTGCCACATCCCACCTGTGAGAGAGAGGTTTGAGGGTGGTAAAGAATTCTTTTCCAACAAGGACTTGGAGACACTTTTGAACTTTATCAAGACTGGAAAGTCTGGTATGGGCAGTTCCCGAATATGCCAACAGGACTCCATTTTTGGCCTCATCTGGCTCTTATAAACATAGGAGATAGCATGAGAAGTCAGGTACTTACTGGAGTGATACTGGGAACTGATCATGTTAACTGCATCTTTAGTGATGGATCGTATATAGGAGTTCCACTTGGGGTTGGGTCTGAGTTTGAGGCCCAATATCCTCTCAAAGCATGAGCCCTCCTCAAAGAGACATCCGTTCATTGTGACTGGCAGTAGTTCAGAGTCTGATTGGTGGTGATGGAATCTAACCAGTTTTTTTTTTTTAGAGGCATTAAATGTAACCAGCCAGTTTTTCCTCACTTAGAAGTTAGTGTTAGACTGGGAGAGAGGTCAGCTGCCAATATATGCACCCATATATTGTTGTATTATCAGCATAGATATTTACAAATGATCAGAGTATAATCTTAGGTAGATCATTTATACACATCAGAAAGAGGGTTGGTCCAAGGATTGACACCTGGAGAATGCCTGTGTTGACCACCAGGACCTTGGAAGGCTGGCAGCTAATAACTACCTTCAGAGATCTACCTGTCAGGAATGATTTTATAATAAAGAAAAACCTTCCAGTGATTCCATAGCTGGAGATCTTGTGTAGGAAACCTTTGTGCCACACCTTGTCAAAGGCCTTCACGATATCTAATGCTATGATCCTTGTGGTGTGTGTGTCATCAAGGGCCTTGCTAATTCTGTGTGTAATGGTAGTTAAGATCTCAGCAGTGAATAGGGCTGATCAAAACCCATACTGCTTGTCACACAAGAGGTTGTTCCTATCTAGACGCTTGATGACCTTCTTGTTGATAATAGCCTCAAAAAGCTTACTGATGATACCGAGGAGACAAATGGGTTCTTACTGGGGTGGGAGGATCAGTCGCCCGTGTTTTTGAAGAATGGGCATATACTTGCTACCTTCCACAGGCACTATGGACGTGCTAATGGGAGGCAAAACTATTGCTGAGCATTTGTCAGGGCAGGATGTTAGAAAAAGTCAAGGAGCTTCACTTGCTGTCCCGTTCCGTCTGGGACTCGGGTGGGTTATTCAATGATCTAGGTTAGTTCATAGGCGATGGAGAAGTCCCTGCAGTATGTGCTTTCCTCATCAGTTTTGTTTGGAGTGGACTAACCACTGTTTGTGGTGAACATTGAAGTCACTGCATATGTGAAAGCTGGCCGAGAAAAATCCGTTGAGGATATGCTGTGTCTCTTCAGGAAGTGAGTGATCGTGGCTCTCCACAAATTCATATACTTATTTAACCATGGATTTAGGTAAAAAATAGCACAAGTAGAATGAGAGGCAAAAAAATGGAACAACTAATTTTGACTGTTACTTCAATTTACTAATTCATCTAAATGCCACTCACCAAAATGACTTACCCCGGGGGAGGAGGCAAACCAGCCCTTCTAGGTCTACCTATCAATGATTATAATGTTAAGATCACTCTTCAGACACATTGTTTTGCATTTAGAGGTTATAAGTTGCTTTTCATAAATGCAGTTTGGTGTTAAATGATTTTTAAGCAGATGGTGTGCGGATTTATTTGGGTTTTTTTAAAAGAATTTTCTTTATTGAAGTCTAGAGCAAAATGGGTACTGTTAAATTAAAATTTAAAATATCATTTAACCAAAGATCAGTAAAATATGAAGGAAAAAAAATTTAAAAGTAGGTTTTCAGAATATGAGGCCAAGTAAAATACAAAAAGTCAGTCTCCTTTTTATTTGTGACAAAAGTGATATTTGGTAAATGCAAGGTTCCATTGATGCAACCAATGCAAAGCAATCAGCCATTCAAGTTTGAAAACGGAAGTGACAGGTAACAGGGGGAGGGGGAGACTAAGAGTGACAATTGCATTTAATTGGATAGACACAACAGTCAGCGGGTAACCTAAAAATAGTTACTCACTCATCGTCCATACAATGCACATACCCCCACCATCCATAACTCAGGAAAAAAAAAAAAAAAAAAAAAAATATACAGAGAAACCCCACTACCCACTGAACACCAGAATCTATAGAATGACCAAGGTAATTTTTTTTATTTTAAGTTTACACAGAAAAAAAGGTAAGAGGGGGTGGGTGAGAGAGAGAGAAAAATTGTGACGAAGCGCTAGGAAGAAAGAGAAAAAAGGACAAAAGAGAGAGAGGGGAAGAAATAGACAAAGGGGAGAGGGGTAAGAAAGAAAACGATGAAAGAGGGGGAAAATAAGAAAGAAAAGTTGTTAACTTGTTATTTTTGAATTGGGGGCGAAGTGTTTAAAAACTAATCAATCAACACAGATCTTATCTTGTTTAACATAACATCTTTTCTAATCAAGTTTTATATTTGACTAATAAAAAATTACTGAGGAAATTTAAATAGAAAAATTATATCTAATTTCTTATTTGGCGTAAGAAAAGGAAGTGATTAATTTCAGCCAATAAATATGAACAGAATACAGCCATGTTTTTAATTTTTTCTTCTCTACTTTTGTAAGGCATAAAGCAATAATTCAATATATTCACAAGTCATCTCTCAAACCCAATTTCACTGCTTCGACGAAACGACCATTTTATATAGAATATAAAAAAACAAATGCGACAATTGAGTTTGCACCAGTTTAGCTTGAAAGTCGCAGACATTTTCGTTGTCAGACCAGAATTGATAATTCGTAATCGTTCTTCACTCAAGGAGCAAATATTTTTAGCACATATCATTTATGATTTAAGTAACCTTTCAAAGGAAAAAATACTGTATATTCCAGCGTCGAAGTCGTCATTTCCCCACTTTGCTGCCTTTGATATGTTTTTAAAATTTACTTTCCTACAGGCTGAATATTTATTTATTTTCAAATATGAAAGTCGAAATATGATACAAAAAAGTAAAGAAAAAAATACGTACGTACGTACATACATAAATAAAAAAAATCAACTAACGTTGCCTAAAAAAGATTTTTTTATAAAAGTGTAGCGAGATACGCAGAGATGGAGAAAAAGAAACACAGGTAAGTTAAAGAAACAAATTTATTCTAAGAATTAACATATTGAAGTTCTTCCATCGGCAAACTGGAAATTCCGAGAAGACGAGATTCCTTTCTCCCTAGCATTTCAAGTTTTAAGTTGATTGTATGAAACAGGAAGGATGCATACAGTTATCTTCTGTCTATATTTCTGAGATGAGGTATTAACTATTTACGTTGTTTGGACTGTTGGCATCTCATATAGTGCCATATTTTCGACGTTTCGGCCGTTGTATGCTCCTGCCTTTTTCAGCTGATATTTCTTGGAATTTCGAACCCTTTTTATTTAGTCCACAGAGTAGATTGTTCTAAATCTCACGTGCCGTGTCTTTGGATATTTCAGTTTCAGTTAATTCCTCTTGAGTTCAATATCTGGCCACAGCAGAGGAGGACAAAATCTTTGAGAGTTGAGTTATCAAGGGGAATTAACTGAAGCTGAGATATCCAAAGCCATGGCACTTGGAATTAGAACATTCTACACCGTGGACAAAAAACAAGACAAAACGTGAGTTCGGTTCGAAATTCAAATAAATATCACCTGAAGAAGGCCGGGGCATACAACAGCCAAAACGTCATGAATATAACAATAAAGATGAGGACAACAGTTCGAACAATGTATGCAAATTTTCGAATTTCTGAAAGTTCAAACTCTCAAGATGTGCACTGATAAAATATTTACTTGCAGTACCCATGAAAATTTCATTGTTTTTCTCATTTTCTGTTTTTAATTTCTAATGAGTCGTATGCTCCTTGAGATTTCCACGACTATAAACTGCCCGTAGAAATTCCACTGTTGCATCATTAAAAATATTTGAGCTTAACAACTTTAACAAAATATTGCAATAATCATGCAAAAGCAATGCTCATTCCTCCGATGAAGGAAAGCACATCTCTCATGAAGATCTTTTTTAAAGTCCATGCTTAAGCTTACTTTATTTTTGAGTAAAAAAAAAACAAAAACGGCGCCATAAAACGAGGGCCATAATTCGCGAGTTAAAATTTATATATATCGTTTATTTTTTTTATTTTCAGATACATTTTTTCGAAATATATATATATTCCCATTCGTGCTTTTGGGTTCCTATTTCTCTGAGAAAAATGATTTATTTAGATGAAGCTATTCTCTATTGTTTGAGTATGAACTAAAAAGATTCATGCATGTGTACAGTGTAAATCAACAAAATTATTTTTTAATGAATTAACTGTGATTAGCGCAGATCATTTAGTAGAGAGCCCATTATTATCACTAATGATCGTAGAACCTAGTTCAATACGTCTTTGGATGACTGCTTCACGATCTATCAGGAACAAATTCTACAAAGTAATTAAATTCTTCAGAATTTCTTTCAATTCCTCCAAAGAGCCATTGTTGATGAAGCACTTGGCCGTGATTTTTGCGCATGTCAATTATGGCTCTGATTTTAGACTTTTTAAATAGGTAAAAAAAAGTTTTTACCTATTTAATCTTTGTATCCAAAAACATAAACAAAGTATAATTTCTCAGGAATTAATAGATTTTTAATCTGACATTAAAGTTGTATAGTATAATAAACGTTTTTAATGCTCGTTCATAGACATGTTTGAGTAGACTGTCTACTGTAGACATCTCCGTTTTTAAAACATGATAATTGACGTCTATATTTTTAGAGAGTCTCTTTAGTTTACTTTAATGAAGAAAATTTGACCTTTGGCAGGTGATAAAACAGAAGGAAAACTTATATTGTCTTTTTACAGGTATATTTTTATTTTTTAGTTATATCTAAATTTTTACAGACATATCCCAGATGTATTTTTAAGTCTTTTGTCTCTAAATCTTTGATGTACCAAAATTCATCATCTTTGCACTGGTGATGCCAGACAGTATTTCCTTTACTATGACAATGGCAGATCATTTCAAGATGTTTACAAAGTCTGAACATGAAAACACCAACCAACACAATGTCAGAGCAAAAGACAACAATAATAATTGAAATATATATATATATATATATATATATATATATGCACACATATATATATATATATATATATATATATATATATATATATATATATATATGCACAGTACTTATTGGAAAGCACTCAATATCAGTGATAGAGCTAACATCATTAGATGTATTGATGTGAGAATGTGACCCTGGGTTTTACACCCTTGCGATCATCAGAGATAGAGACGAATGAAAACCTAATATGGTAATGGTCATATTAGCTGTTTCCTTATAAGGAAACATTCAGAATTTATTGAGTAGACAATGCTGCTTTCTTTCTATTAAAACAATTTTTCAGGAAAATAGGTTTCTCACGTCCACTGACTGTTAGTGTTCTTGTTTTAGGGGGCAAAACAACATGTTTTGCTTTTCTTTTTTTTCACTGTCCATTATAATTATGAGTAAGGCAGGTAGAATCCATTACAACAATTATTTTACAGCATTTCCAGTATTAATCGTGGTTTCCTTCCTAACCTTTTGTTTGAAGTAGTGTGGAACATCAACATCTTGATTACATCATTATTTTCTCTTAGAGTTACATGTGTTGGTGATGTATTTTGTGATTTTGTATAGTTCTTTGTTTGGGACTTTGTAGCAGCAGTCTGAAGGCTCAAATAAGGATGGTCCTTGCTAAGATCTACAGGTTTAATACACTGCAAGCCATTTGGCATCATGCATGACATCCATATGAATATCTCGATCTAACAAGGACATGACACTATTTTTTTCATCCCCTAAGCAAAGTAATAAAGCCACTAAGATGCAAAAGCTTATTCAGTGTGAAAGAACATAAGAAAAAGAAAGCATTATTAAGGAGCAAGCACAATTAAAGAACAGAAATTAAGATAACAGAAATAATGATTGACATTGCATTTAAATTTTTGAAGATCAAACTTGACTGGAAAGCAAGAAAACAGAAGAGAATTCTACAAAACTGTTAGCATTGAACTTATAGATACATTTAGCCATTTCAACTGTAAAATGAAGAGATTTTATTGCCAATCTAGTCAGTTGTGTGCCATGCCTGATACACATGTAGGTGATCATGTATCTTTCAATACATGACTGACAAGGCAGTTTTTTTTTTCCACAGTAGTTTGTCATTTTTTCTGCAGTAGACCAGTTGCCATCCAAGGCTATAGAACCTGGTTTGTCCTGCTATTTACCCATAGCTGGGTGGAGAAGATGATTCATACCTTTCCCAAGGGTATTAGCATGTAAGTGAATGTAATGGATTCGACTGGAATTGGCTCTCTGGTTCCTCAATCTGAGCTGCTATCCATTACTCCACTGTGCTAATTTAGTACTGTGTTTGAATTCATAGTGTCTAGGTACCATAGAAGAAAGGTCTTCAGAACAATTATCATGAAAGTATTTATAGAAAAAGCACAGGGAAGCTACATTATGGCAGTGGAAAATTGACTGAAGCTGATATGCCAGGTCAGGACCAACAACATTGCTGATTGTTCTTTGGATTAGCAGGAGCACCAGACCATATGTGATCGCACTATTCTAAGCATGAACAAATGATGGGCTTATAAATATGCAAGAAAAATAGGCGAGAAACAATTTCTGACTTGACATCTTCAGTTATTTTTCCATCACCATAAGGACTGTATCTGCATATATATTATAGTAGTGAAGGCTTGTGCAGTACTAACTACAATTTTTTGGAAGAACTGAATACAGAGAACTGGTCTGCATATAGTGTGCCATATGGTCTTCAAACAACCCTCCTCAGGATTTAAATTCAAATTTGTCTTTCTCTTAAACTAGTTGCTAAGGCTAAGTAACCCATTCTCTCTTACTATTTAACCCATTGCTGGAGGGAGAATAGATGGATTCATACCTTTTCCAAAGATATTTGCGCATAAGTGAATATAACAAACTTTACTGTAATTTGAACTTGGCTCTCCGATTTCTCATTCTGAGCCACTATTCATTACACCACACACACGCACACACACACACACACACACAAACACACATATATATATTTATAAAGACTTGTGAAAACCTAATAAAGATTACACAAAATATAATCATTTTTGATGATATGGCTGAAATAATATACAAATAATGATAGTGCTATACATTTTCCTGAAATGGAAACAAAAAGGACTCTTATACTCAAAATCAGAAATAGACAGTGGAAATTTCTTGGACATATAATGAGGAAGGAGGGCCTGGAGAATTTGATACTCACATGGGACAATGAGAACAGTAGGACAGGGGAAGGTGATGAGCCATCTACCTGACAAGCTTGTGTGAATGGATGGTAGAACTGGGGGAGGGCATGATGGGAAGTTTGGCAAAAAGAGCAGTGTTGCCAAGGGTTACAAGAGAGGAGGTTGTGGAGAGCCATGATTACTCACATCTTGAAAGGACATGGTACGTAAAAGTGCCATACACTTACAGAAAATGGAATCTGTGAAACAAGTTCAAGTTAAGTTTACTTTACCCAAGTGACATTCACTGAAAAAGGCATGAATCCACTTCTCCTTCTGTTGTTCCATCACCAAGATAAAATGGTAGCTGACAGAAAAAAAGTAAAAATTTGAGCAAATCAGTTTCCCATAATTACTTTAACTTTTGAGGTAGTAACAGCAAAAAGATGTTACTCACTTTGCCAACTTTGGCAGGATCTAATCAGCCAATATGCATAATGAAAGATTTACAAAATATAGAATTGCTAAAAATTTGACTGTCTGCAGAAATTGTAGTTGATCATGAAAGACAAAAATATCAAGAAGGCTGAATTTAAATTATATGTTTAACTTATTGTTTCAGACAATTCAATGCTAAAAACAGGAGTGTTCTTGGGGGATTGATGAAAAGCATCTTCAATCAGTTTAGAAAAAAATCTAGCAGTTGGACTTCCTGCAATTAATCAATCAACAGAAAGTTCAAGGAAAATGAAAGCAGTCACATTTATTGATTTGATCTATAAAGCCAATTATTTTACATTAGTTTTTACCGTATTGAAATTAAAGTGCTATAAGAATCTCTCTTGAACGAGATGTTCACACAAGATACCGAGCAAGACAAGGAAGTAAAGAATATGATAATAAGCAACCAAGAAACATATAGGAAAAAATCCAGAAAAAAAAATTCCAAACCACCATAAGCAAAGAACAAAACAACAACAATAAAAAACATTAAAAAAAAGAAAGGAAAAACTCTACTAGCAAGTCAACAATAAAAAACAAAAATAAAGACTCTACCTAGTAAGCCAAGAAACAAAGGGAAAAATCCTTACCTAGCAAGTCAGGGATGAAGGGGAAAAATTCACCTTGTAAACTAATAATAAAGGGAAAAAAATCCTAAAATGTAAACCTACCTAGGTAGCCAAGAAGCAAATAAGGTAAAGAAAAAGTTCCTACCTCACAAATCATGGATGATAGTTGGGGGAGGACCCTACCTAACAAGTTAAGCAAATGTCTCTTGAGGGGAAAAAAAAACCATACCAAGGATGAAGAAAAGCAAAAAAGGCCCCTAGCTAGCACTCCCAGAATGAAGGGAAGGATAAAAAGATGACTGCCTAGCAAGTGAAGAAGAGAACAAAAAAAAATATCCTTTCCTTGTGCAAATCTTGAAGCCAGAAAGATGGGGGCAAAGATAAAGAAACCTATCAGTAAACAATAAAAAAGAAAACAAAAGTGTACCTACCTAGCAAGCTAAGAAAATGAAATGAGCAAAATGAATAAAGTCTATGGAAATGAACTTGAAAGAAATTATGAAAAAAGAAAGAAAAATACATAGAATGTATTCACACTTTATAGCTTTCCAACAACACCAAATTTATGTATATACAAAAATGGGGACAGGGGAAAGTAAAGACCATCTATATTCCTTTACAACAAAAGTAAAGTGAAATATTTTTGTCATTGCATTAAAATATGTAAGAAAAAGTAAAAAAAAAAATAATATAGAAATATTTTATTTTACTTTCGTCAGATTTCAGCATGTGGGGCAGGTGCAGTAGTGTACATAGGCTTTGTTAGAAAGATGACAATTCTCATGAAGAGAGATGTCATGTATGATGTGTATTGGTATTGGAGATGAGGCCTGACATTTCAAATAAAAAGATGACCAAAAAGCATGTGTGGGGAATGAAAGAACAAAGAATTTAGTCCTAATGAAGCAATTATATGATACTAAACATGTAAATAATCCCATTACATTAAACTTGCCTTAGGCAATTCACAATGAAACCCCAAAGCTAAAACACACCTCCCAAAATATCAAGTAAAACAATCCTATTTGGAATGAGTTAAGATTGATGCATATAAAATGAAATTTTTAAACATCAACTTATTCCCCTAGGTCCAAACCAATTCTAAACCTGGGTCCTTAATTGTATGTGACTTCATTTGCTGTACAAAAAGTTTATCCTGCCACTGAAGGTAACTCTGATCCCTGAAAAATGGTGTTTGAATTTTATAGTTGTGTTATCATATCCTCCTATGGCAACAGAAACCAACTTTGAGTGAAATCAACAATAAGGTTACTGCAATTGAGAGACCTTGAAAAAGAATTCAGTGGAAAGGGAAGTAATATTAATAATGCAGAGTGCTAAAGCTGGGGTTGGCAGCCCCCGGCCCCTGGGCCATGTTCAGCCCATGAAGGATTTTTGTTTGACCTGCCAACTTAACATCTGAACACTAATTATGTATTCATTTGTGGAGCAAGCAGCACAAAAATATCAGTCTGAGTTAATTGATTTACAATGTGACAATTTTTTAAAATCAAAATTTAATTGTGAATACACTGCCGACTTCTACAAGAAATATGATGTACCCAGCAGAAAATATAAAAGCCTATTGAATAATGCAAAAATGATGGTACCATTATTTGGAAGTACATATGCTTGAGAACAACTTTTTTTTCAAAAATGAAATATACTAAAATCGTTTAAGAATAAGGTTGGATAATGTTTTGCTCCTGTTATCAATAAATATTTCACCTTATGTGGAAAAGTTATTGAACAATAAACAAAATTAAGTGTCTCATTAAATAATTTGCCATTTCTAACTGTATTTTGTTTGTAGTAAGGAACCTTGTTTAAATAATATAACATTAATTCCACTGTTTTTTTCTTTAAACCTCCAGAACCAAGGCTGCTTTTTGGATGGAGTAGTCTGAGATCAAGACAATTTACTATAGTACATTTGATATCATGGCCCTCCTTCGAGGCACTGCATAGCTGTCTGGCTCACTCTATCCGAAAGGCTGCCAACCTCTATGCTAAAGGTTAACTTGTGAAATAAATAAAAATTAAACTTTAAAAAATTATTTGGATATGACTTAATTTTAATCACATTTTGGGGAGGAAGTATTCTGAGTGTAGAATGAACAGCAAAGATGGCCAAAAAAAAATAATACTTTAGACAAAATTTACCTGAAGACAGCCAGAGAACACAAAAATTACTCACCAATCTTTAATTTGTAAAAATATAGTTAACTCCAGTAAAACAATTTAAATTAGATTCTCAAAACAAAAATTTGACAAAAGGAAAGAAAGGATCACAAATGAATGTTAACATTTAGAAAACTGAAATTTACATTGGAGACAAAAGAATCCATAGTGCTAAAAACAGGTATTGAACTCACTCACACACTCTTTGGGTCTGTCATTGGATCTAACCAATGCCTAAAGTGGATAAAGGCGTTGGTTAGATCCAGTGACAGACCCAAAGAATGTGAGTGTGAGTTCAATACCCGGTTAAGGCAGTGGAGAACTTTCAGAGGGAAAATAAGCAGGACATAACTGATAACTGACATCCATCAAACATGGCACGTGGAACTAGAACAGTCTACCCCAGTGATCGAAATAAAGGGTTCAGTTCGAAATTCCAACCACCTGAAGAAGGCCGGAGCGTACAACGGCCGAAACGTTGTGACAAATATGGCGACAAAGATGAGGACAATAGTCCGACTAATGTAAATACTGTACATAATACCTCATCTCAGAAATATAGACAGTAAAAAAAACTTTGTCATCTGTTCAGTGTAATGATATCAGTCAGCTGATATCTTATTAAATGGAAAACAGCTGGACTTGTCACAAAAATGGATTTGAACATTTATCTCGCCCTCCTGTTCATCATTATCAGTAAGTTAAGTGGACTTCACAAGTACATAATGGATGTCTGGGACAAAAAAGGTCACTGAAAGAAGATAAATTACTTTTTTTAAACAAATACAAACAACAGTATTCTCTATAAGACAGTGACCACTGCCTATGAAAAGTCAGAGGGACTGCAAGTGCCCACAGAGGATGACAGATACCCCGTTAGACTGTTCACCTCCCCCCTCACTTATGCCTCCTTGACTTCATTTGTCTATAGCAGCAGATTACAATAAAATCTGTTTACAACTACAAATCTTAATGGCTTTATTTCATGAGTAATGATCTTGCTGAAGGGTTATTTTTAAGTTACAAGCGTTTGACTAGAAAAAACGGCACCCTGAGAATGAACTTGGTGTCTGGTCTGAGCTGTAATGCAACACTTAGAAAATAACTTTTTTCTCATTCACAATGCAAAACCAAATTCTTTTATGTGACAGACTATTCTAAGTAAAATAGCTTTACCATTTTTCCCTCCTTTTTGTACTGGTAAGTTTTAGATTAAACCTATACAGTGATACCTCGGCTTAAGTCATTTTAAGTCCTTTTTGAAGGTACATCTGTTTTTCTTAAATATTATATGGAAAAATAAAACCCACCTTTGGTTGTTTTACTTGAGTTTATGCCAGCCATTAGAAATATTAGAAAAGTCAAAACACTAAAATAACAATAATCACACATAAAATCATATTTAAATAAATTTAAAAATAATATTATGTACATATACTATATATCAATATATATAAAATAAAGTCATTAAAAAAAAAAAAATTAGAATAATAATAAATGTTCAGCAGATATTCTTATTTCAAATTCCTGCTGATAGGCATCACTTGTGTGTTGTTTTCAACTCCAACACTGATTTTGAATTCAGACTTGTTTACATATGTGCTCTGACATTAACGATCTTTCAATTACATTTCAATTGTGACTTAAAATACATTTTTGTCCATGGCTCCAAAATGATAAGTGTTAGGCTATATTGCTGGAAGATAAGGTGGAAATTAATAATTTTATTCAGAATACTCTAAGAGGCAATGGAAAGTGCTTATTTGTGGTTTATAGTGTGATTATTTCGATTTAAATCATTTTTTGACCTAAGTCATGACCTCTGGAACCAATTAATAACATAGAGTGAGGTATACCTGTATTTCATCATCATGGTATTATTTCCAGTCATGTATGTGTTGACTTCCTCTTTTTTTTTTTTTTTTTTTTTTTTTTGACCTCATATGGATCAATGGTATTAATTTTGTGCCATATCTCTTCAGAATGTGGGCAATCATGGCTCTCTACAACTTCCTGCCTTTTGTGGTTCTTAGTAAAGTTTGTCTTTTTGCTATCTCTCCTAATCCCTGTTCTACTAACCAAGCTAATGTGGTCAGTTATTTGATGCTTTCCTTTATCTTTTTTGCATTCAATATGTCCTGTGAGTGTCAAATTCTCCAAGCCCTCTTTCCTCATTATGTGGCTTAGAAATTCCAATTGTCTCTTTCTGATTCTAAGTATAAGTGTCTTTTTTGTTTCTATTTTCTCTAAAACTTCCTTTTTACTCACATGTTCATTTCATGATATTCTCAGCATCCTTCTGTAGAACCATATTTCTCTTGCGTCAAGTCTCTTCTTCACATATGAGGAAATTGTGCAGTATTCACTGTCAGATAGGAGGGCTAATATAAGTTCAGTACTCTTTTCTCTTTTCTAATGAAATCTTCCTATTTCTTAATACTTTGCTTAGGTTTTGGAGGACATTTTCACTATTTCAATGAGCCTTCAGATTTCAGTGTCACCTTTTCTGTCTTCTGTTAAAATGCTTTCTAGATATATAATTTTTTAAAATTAATTTCTGAGTTTCTTACTTTCGGTAAGGGAGTGTTTTTCAAACCCTAGAAACAAACAGAATTATTGGTAGAAAAATATATTTTAATTTAAAGACCTATTATGGATCCCCATCTCGATATAAAAATGCACAAAGAAAACAATATTTATGCATGAAGCAGCATAAGTATGTGGCAGGAACTGTTTTCTGATATCGCTAAACAGAAAAACGATTTTCAAAAATAGGACCTGAATGTTTTCAATTATGCAATCTGATCAGTGAGTCAACTCACCAATTTTTGAGACGTAGATATCAATAATGATTTATTTTATCATCATTAGTCAGAAAAGCAAAAATAAATTTTAAAAAAAATGAATTTTATGATAATACGAATTAGGGATCCATTTTGATGTCTGGTTTATTTTTTTTATTTTTTTCATTCTTTTATTGTGTGTGTGTTCTGAGATAGCCACTTCTTTAAAATGTTCAAGCATGTGATAAAAAACGTCAGATCGACCCAGTCACTGGTTTGACAATGAAAACAGTAATATTTTATTTATTTATTTAATGATATTAACAAGTGAGGTTTAAGCCTAGAGTTCAAAAGTACATTGGACATTAACTTTATTGAGCAACATATACTTAACATCTTGTCCCATTGGAATTAATTTTTTTTCAAATATAATAAATACTAAACTGAAGATGTAGTATTTGGTGAATATGGTAAATGTATAGGAAATAAACCCTATTTCTAACACAATTACATACTCACATACATGCTATATTAAACCTTGTCCAAACTTTATTTTCTGCCCAATAACAGATAATATTACAAAGATGCCATAAAACAACACACACTGTTTAAATCAGAATGTCTGTTGGTTAGAAATTAACATTACCATATGAAATATTTAACCAATCAGACAAAGCTAAAAACCCATTTTTCTCTAGCCTACTTTCAGGAAAGATTTCTAATAAAACCCCACAGATTTCAATTTTCAAAGAGCAGTCATGTTGCTGTCACTGGGCCTGTTTGGACACAATAGATGCGACTGTCTCCCCGCAGTGCATGCTGAGGGAAATGTGTTGGCAATATCAAACGAATCAGCTACAACAACAACAACAACTTGGACAGTCAGTAAATCTACACTGATGGCCAGTCAGTGACTTCAAATGAATCATCTCCAACAACAAAAATGGTCAGTGAATTTATGCTAACAAAAAAAGTATTTCTTCAACCATTGATTTTCTCTGTTGATCAACTAATTAAAAGTCTTTTCTAAACCACAGGCTTTTCTGTGGACCAACGGCTCAAGGACTTTAAATCAACTAAAGACTATTCTTACTCCTTTTTGAATCTTTTGAATTCATGTAAATGCAAATTATTTATTTAACATACATACCAATGTTTTCTTTATTTTTATTTTATTATTGTTTGGAATTCATATGTTCTGATTGTTATCATAAAAATGTGGATAACTGAATTTCCTACAAGTGAACAAAAAGCTCCCATCATAGCTGTAAACAATTCTTGTGTGGTCATCAAAGAAACACATAGTCTAGTATTATCCTGATTAAATATTAACCACATTTTCAATTGTTGCCATCACTTGTAGCATTTTTTTTTATTTTTTATAAATACCATGTCTCTTTAGGACGTAAGCGATTGTGGCTATCTCCAAGTTCATTTAATGTGTGCAAATTACAATAAGTTCTCGGGAAATATATTTGAGCAGTTTCCTGTTGCTTTCTTCATGGTGTGAATTTTAAAGTTTTTCTTTTTAGACAGGTAATGATGAATGAGGTGTGGGGTATGAATGAAATGTGGTAGTGGAGATTATGAGGAAAAGTAGGATAGATAACAACTGACCTTTGACTTGAATAGATAAAGATTATTAAAAAAAAGCACCCAAGTGGGAGTCTATTCTACAGTGGTGTGAAATGGTGGAACTAAAGAATGGAGCTTATATAAACATGGAATAGTAACAGGCTTGCAACATTGCATCTGTGGGATAGAGGTTGTGGAGTGGAAAATAAGTCTCCCACCATAAGACCATGTAAATGATTTTGATTCTATTAAGGCTGGAAAGTGAGGATTGGGCAGCTCCAGCCTATATGCAATGTATCTGTTGTCTCTGCTGACTCTTGTAAAGATAAAGCATGGTAGGAGGAGTCTGATTCTAGAAAAGAAAACCAAATCACTAAGCTTCTGTTTTTAATTGGAAACATTAAGAAATAATTTATAAGATCCAGAAAAAGTTCATAGATACATTTCTCATTTTATGTAAAACAATGAAATACATTTTATGAAATACATAGAATTTAAACAGTTTTTGTCTGAATTTCTGTGATGTAGAGGTATCAGTATTAACATTATTTTCAATTGGTCTAATGTTCTCATCTTTATTCACTCTTCTTCTTTGTGCCGTGTCTCTTCACGACGTGGAAGATCATGGATCTCCATAACTTCCAGTCATTTACTATTTTATTCTCATTCTGCTTTCCATGCTTAGGGGATATTTCCTATCAGTTAATACTCACCAGTCTTATTCAAATTTGTGTTGCTTGTCCACTTCTTTCTTTCAACCAGAGTATGTGACTTAGCACTGCCATTCACAGGGATTGAACTAACAACTACCGGTATAACAACCAAGGTGAGCATGCTGGTCTCATTCTGTTTTCCATGCTTCGAGGATATTTCCTATCAGTTAATACTCACCGGTCTTATTCAAATTCGTGTTGCTTGTCCACTTCTTTCTTTCAACCAGAGTATGTGACTTAGCACTGCCATTCACAGGAATTGAACTAACAACTGCCGGTATAACAACCAAGGTGAGCATGCTGGTCTCATTCTGTTTTCCATGCTTCGAGGATATTTCCTATCAGTTAATACTCACCGGTCTTATTCAAATTTGTGTTGCTTGTCCACTTTCTTTCAACCAGAGTATGTGACTTAGCACTGCCAATCACAGGGATTGAACTAACAACTGCCGGTATAACAACCAAGGTGAGCATGCTGGTCTCATTCTGTTTTCCATGCTTCGAGGATATTTCCTATCAGTTAATACTCACCAGTCTTATTCAAATTCGTGTTGCTTGTCCACTTCTTTCTTTCAACCAGAGTATGTGACTTTCACTGTCAGGTGACTGGATATTTTTAACCACGTGTCTTTTGTGCAGAAGAAACTTGCTATGTTTCAGCCAATGTTTTAAACCATTAGACCATATGTCAATATTCTTTATATTTCATTTAAAAAAAAAATACAGCACTGCCTTTTTTTCATTATGCTTCACTTCAATAATCCAGGTCATCTGCATAAATTCACTCCCAGTTGTTGTCCACATCAACCGACAATTAGAATCATTCAACCAGCAGTTGATAACAATAATCATAGTTCAGTGATTCCATTATAAGCTCAATAAGAATTTCCCAGGAGAAATAGGGGATATGAATGGTTCATCTGTCTATGACACTTGTTTGGTTCATATTAAGAGTAAAAGAAAGTAGATTCAAATAATTTATTTGATGTTACAGTGTTCATTTTATAGGGATTGATCAGTTGATAAGATCTCCAACCTCAGCATAAAATAGAATTCATTTATTAATATTCATTCATTTCTGTCTTACTTTCTGACATGAATTGTTGCCAGTATTTACATTCGGACAAATGTTTTCAGTATGACAAATTTTTGGCTATTGTACTCTATGACCTTCTCCAGGTGTCTGCTGAGCCAAGTAAAATTCAGTGAAATTTAAACAGAACCCTTTACAGAGATATGTTGTTCTCATTCTACTATTCATGCCTAGGAATATCTCATCTTGTTCTTATTTAGTACTGCTCAGTTATGGCTTGCCCTGTTTTCCACTGAGTCTGTACTACCAGGACCAGAGATTGAACTCATAATTACTATGCCACCAAATTCATGAACTAACCCTTCAGTCCACTAGCCTATTGTCCCATGGGATGAGATATCCCTAGACATGATTAACAGGATGACAACGCTCTTCCCCAGAGATTGAATAAAGGGCTCATTTGAAAAAATCCCAGAACAGAGGACATAATAGCTAAAACATGATGATAATATCAACAAAGATGGGGATAAATAATGTAAATATTGAATTTAGAGTTCTTCATTTAAGTTTCAAACCACATTTAAATTTTTATGCATTCAGTATAACAAATCTGTTTATAAACTGGTAACTTAGAGTTCAATCCACATTTTGAAGCCAAATTAAACAAAGTAACACTCCTTCCCATTCTTTTGTGCAAGAGCAGAGGTTTGTTTTTCTGTTTAGGATTGGGTTTCTGGTTCCTTCTAAATTTGACTTCAGTTCTGTACACCTAATGTCTGTGCCTGAACTCTGAAATTTTATTCAGTAACTATTTATTTCATTTTATTTTACTTTTTCTCTCTTCCACCAACTGGAGTAGATAGGTTCACCTGTAGTCTGGTTAACAAAATTCCCCAGTTTTTTGAACAGGAATAGGGGTTTATCGCTTGTTTCTGGTTCTTTCTAAAGTCTGTTTCAGCTCTATATTCCTAACACATATTCTTTCCTATGCTAATATAAATCCACACAGTAACCCTCTGAGTGGCTCTTGGGCCTTGTATTGGGTGAATATTAGTAAAAGGAAAGTCTTCAAATTAATGGTAGCAGATTAAAAACATACTGGATGATGGTAGTTGTCAAACCAGAGAAGTCCAGGTAAAAGGAGAACCACCTATAATTCAAAAGCTTTGAATTGGAAATTATTTTAGTCATTTCACCCTAAGTAAGGAGATAATGCCACTAAGAACCAGGAGTTACTGGGAGTGGAAGAGAATAAGAAGACTTTAGTAAAGAGAAAAAAACAAACAATAAAAGAACAGGGTTCAGGAAGACAGAAGATTGACATTGCATTTAAATTTTTGAAGATAGTAGGTGGCAGGGAAACAAAACACCAGAAGAGTTTCACAGGTGAGAAGTGCAAGAAAAGAAACTATTAAAATAGAACTTACAGTTACAAATAATTCAACAGTAAAATGATAAGCCCTAGTTTTCAATCTAGTAATACGCTTTAATTCATCTGGTGAAGGTGCCAAGGAGGAGAGTATGAGAATACAAAATGTGGCACGAGGCCAAAAAAGGGGAATGGGGGAAAAGGATGGTCTTCTTCTGTTTTAATGATAAACTTAGCTAACCACAAACACTGACCCAAACATACAACAATATTCCTTACACCAAAACAACACATTCTTACTACATCCATCATAATACCTCATTGTCTCTATGAAAGTCCTAACTAGTCCCCATATATGCAATTCATTGTCTGTGTGGGGGAAGTGAATAAAACAAGGAGGAGAGCTCATTAGAATGACTGCCATGAAAATATTTATAGAAAAAACAGAGGAAAACCACATTACGGAGGTGGGAAAGGGACTGAAGTCGAGATGCCAGATTGGGACCAATAATACTACAGACATTTCTTTTGATTTTGTCAAGAATCCAGAGATATATAACCAGAGCACCAGAACAGATATGGCAGCAATATTTAAAGCAGAGATGAATGGTAGATTTATAAATGTGCAAGACGGATTCTGATGAGAAAATTTGTCTGACACAACACAGTGAACCAACTTTCCTAACAGTAGATCTATCAATTGATTCAATATAATTGTTCCACTTCATGTAAGTAGAAAACATGCGACCAAGAAGGTGCAATGAGTTGGTCTGCTGGAAGTTAGCATCAGTCATGCTGATGGAGGACAAAACTAGTTCTCTGTGATGTTTAAAGACTAGCAGTTTTATTTTGGGGGCATTAAAATTTACAAGCTATTTCTTGCTCCAGTTGACAACTAATTTTTGAGAGCAGCTACCAATTTTCATTTGTCAGACATATTAGACTCACTATTAAGGAAGAAATAAATACTTGTGTTGTCATCATAAATATCTAGTTGGGAACTGATGACATTGGGATGGTTATTGAAGATGAGAAGTAAAAGAGGTCATATTTATTGGTCATGTAGCCTGGCTTCTCCTTCATAGTAATGAAATATTCCATTGTTATAGTAACAAGAGGCGTTATTCATTGCCAATAAACAAACATAACTCATATTAGCATAACAATAAAATATCTTAGTTAAAACAGGAGTACAATTTGCTAATGGATTGCATTTTTTTTTGTTTAGTATAAGTTTTCTTTGGATGCTTTTAATTAAAACAGCAGAATTCTTTCTTACATCTGGCAATATAATTAATTGTGTAGATAAAAATCTTAGATTTCTCAAATAGATAATATAATTAGCACAACTGCGTTATTATTTTATGCTATTTTTTACAGTTCAGGTTAGCTTTCTTTGTATATTTTTACTTTTTTTATATATTTATTTTTCACAGTGCCTGATTTGTTTTCTTAATGAGATATTCCACTGTTATGAATGACTCATCAGGGTAGACATGCTGTTAAACAAAATGTAACAAACCATTGATATGGAAACAAAAGGTATTATTCCATATTATTAAATGAACATGCTTTGTGTTACTGAATATTCCATTAGTAAGGGATATTCAGTCAGTTATGTGTCATGTGTGATACACACTTAGGCAATCATGTATCTTTCGATACATGACTGACAGGCAGATTTTCTTCCTGCACTATGTTGCCATTTCTTTCTGTGGTAGACCAGTTGCCATCCAGGGCTCTAGAACCTGGTCTGTCCTGCTATTCACCCATAGCTGGAGGGAGAAGAAGAGGATTCATACTTTTCCCAAGGGTATTAGCACGTAATTGAATGTAATGGATTCAAATTGAATTTGAACTTGGCTCTTCAATTCCTCAATCCGAGCTGCTATCTAATACTCCAGCGGCTAATACACTACTTTTTTATTATTTCATGTTAGTTTTCTTTGGATATTTTTTACTGTTAATGATTTTAAAACAGAATTCTTTCTTACATGATCTAGTAGATTTAATTGTTTCGATAAAATTCTTAGATTACTTGTATAGATAATATAAGCAATGAAATTCAAAAATTATTCAAATTTGGACATTATTTTTAACAATACAAAAAATGATGATTGACATTGCATTTAAATTTGTGATGGTCAAAGTTTACTGGAAAGCAAGCTTTGTCTGTTTTTACTTTTTAATTATTTAAGAAACAAAATTCTTACCAACAACAAGAGAAAAAGTGTAAATTACTCGTGCAGAAAATCTCAGCCATCTAATTTCAAAATTATTTCACCATAATGGTATTTTATTTTTTATTTTACTTCATTTATATATTTATTTTCCTTGACAGTACTGTTAAATTAGTGAATAGTTAATATATTGCAATCAGGGCTGTGGAGTCAGAACACAAAACCTCCAACTCCTCTATTTTTTGGCACCTCCAACTCCGACTCCTAATTTATGTAATTAAGTGATTATGGCCTACAAATCTCATAAAGCCTATGCATACACTCCTAACTTGAGTAGGTCTATATCATTATAACTGGTTTATATCAAAGAATAAAGATATTGTGGCTTTTATATCATACTTATTCATTCTTCAATATTTTCTAACAGAATTAGAGACAAAATCTTTGAAAAAGATATTGAAGAAATAAAATAAAAGTGCTATAATGTAAGACTTATATATATGTGTGTATATATATATATATATATATATATATATATATATATATATATATATATATATATATATATATAAATCTTTGCAAATAAGAAATACGTGCAGAACAAAAATAAAACTACTTTATAACAGAAGTTGAAATATAATCTTTTACGGGATGTAAAAGACATAATAAAAATGCTATAATGTAAGACTTATATATGTGTGTGTGCATATATATATATATAAATCTTTGCAAATAAGAAATACGTACAGAACAAAAATAAAACTACTTTATAACAGAAGTTGAAATATAATCTTTTACGGGATGTAAAAGACAACAAAAATAAAAATTCTACAATGTAAGATTTTTTTTTTTTACATATCTAGTTTTGAAAATACAGATTAACTACAAAATATAAAATGACTTTAAAAAAGAAGTTGAGATGAATTTCTTTAAAGGAAATATTAAATATACCGTAGAAGAAAAAAACAATAAAAATAAAAAAAATTCTCCAGTGACCCCTTAATTGCTTTCAACTCTGATGCCACAGCCCTGATCGCTATATGCAAAAATTTTATCAACCCTCTTACGCTGTACTAACTGTTGACAAAAACATTAGAATTCTCATAGAGTTAATTGTAGAGATAAAAAGTTTAGAATACGTATACAGAAAATATAAGCAGTGTAACTGCAATATTACTTGAATGCTGCTGTATTTTTGGAAGCGCAGATAAACTTGTGGTTTATTTAACAATGTGACTGGATGAAAGAGGATCACAGCTGATATGATCAAGTGACATGTCTTTTATAATATTCAGTAAACTGATTAAAAGGAAGGCCAGAGACAGCACAAATCACATGAAGAAGTACATGTTAGCAGATGCTGATGTGGATTTACAGGTTATTTTCATACTTGGGTCTTCCCTGCCTATTTTTGAAGTCGTCAAATGAATTGAAATAAAATCTTTTTCCCTATTTTGATATTTTTACTTTTAATAATTTAAAAATCAGATTTCTTTCTTACATGAGACAATAGTTAATTGTCAAGATAAAAATCCTAGATGACTCATGTAGAAAATATAACTTGAAAATTTACTTAAATATGGTTATTATTTTTATGGTAAAGTCATCTTAGCTTTCTTTGGCTATTTTTACATTAATGATTTTAAAAAGCATAATTCTTTCTTGCATATGACAACAGTTTATTGTCTAGATATAAATCCTAGCTTATTCAGAGAGACCAATGCAATCAAAAAATTACCTAAATATAGCTGCCATTTTTTGATGGTGCATGTCGTTAATTCTCATATTTGACAATAGAGTTAAAAAAATGTAAAAATCGTAGATTACTCATGCAGAAAATATAAGCAATCTCATTGAAAAATCATTTAACCATAAGGATATTTTATTTATGATTTTTTTTATTTTACTTTACTTTTTTTTTTTTTTACAATATGGGAAAACTGGTGAATAATTAATATATATCGTAATATACAAGTTTTCTTAGTTTTATGAGACTGTTCTACTTTTAATGATTTCAAAAGCAGAATTCTTACATGTGACAACAGAGTTAATTGTATCTGTCTATATTTCTGAGATGAGGTATTATGTAAACTATTTACATTATTCGCACTATTGTCCTCATGTTTGTCGCCATATTTATTCCAATGTTTCAGCCGTTGTATGCTCCGGCCTTCTTCAGGTGGTTGGAATGTCAAACTGAACCCTTTATTTTGCTCACTGGGGTAGACTGTTCTAGTTCCACGTGCCATGTTTTAATGGATGTCAGTTATCAGTTATCTCCTGTTAATTCCCCTCTCCAAGTTTTATTGGTATTGAACTCACACTCTTTGGGTCCTGTCACTGGATCTAACCAACGCCTTTATTCACTGTGCCATGTCTCCTTGATAACTGACACCCATTAAATATGGCATGTGGAACTAGAACAGTCTACCCCAGTGAGCGAAATAAAGGGTTCAGTTTGACATTCCAACCACCTGAAGAAGGCCGGAGCATACAACAGCCGAAACGTTGTAATAAATATGGCGACAAAGATGAGGACAATAGTCTGAATAATGTAAAGAGTTAATTGTATCGATAAAAATCATTGATAACTTGTACAGAAAATGTAAACAATGCAATTGCAAAATGGCTTATAAATTGCCATCAGTATTTGACAGTACAAATAAACTAGTTAATTAAATAAATGGTCCAGAGATGGTAATAAGCAACTAATATCTGCTGTTTATTAATTTTGTGAGAATTGTTTGTATCTTTGTAAATTAGAACAGTAGAACCTCTATATATGATAACAATGTCAGTCAGTCAGTTGTGTGCCATGCATAATACACATGTAGGTGATCAGGTATCTTTCAATGCATAACTGACGAGGCAGATTTTTTCCTGCAGTTGGTTGCCATTTTTTTCTATGGTAGATCAGTTGCCATCCAAGGCTCTCAAACCCGGTCTGTCCTGCTATTTACCCATAGCTGGAGGGAGAAGAGGATTCATACCTTTCCCAAGGGTATTAGCACTTTCGACTGGAATTTGAACTAATTGATAACAATGACTAATAATTTCAGACAATGTAGAATTCTTCAGAAAACATAGGCAGAAACAAGGTGATATAATCAGCAAAGATAAGGATATTAGTCATAAGAAATCAAGTAATAATGATAGACTTGCAAAATATTGAAATAAAAGCAGAATGGATAACAATTCCAATTTAAACAATTTGTGGCTATGATGTCGATACCTGTCCAAAGTTCAGGCATTGAGAAAAGATAAATATTTGGTCAAAATATTGAGATAAAAACGGGATGGATTCAATTTATGGAATAATGACAGTGACCGACATGAAAATATTAGAAATTAAGAAAGGAAAAATGCTTTGGTCAAAACACTGTGATGAAATGGGATGGATTAGAATGCAAATCAATACAGCTTGTGGTATAATGGCATTGAAACCTGATAAAATTTCATACAATGTAAAAAGACAAATACATTGGAACTAAAGAATGCAATAAAACAGAATGAATTCAAATAGTTGTCAAAATAACCTGTAGAATAATGACAATGTGAAAGTCAAATTCATTGGTCAAATATTGTGATGCAAACCAGAATGCCAATCCAAAAACTTGTGAACTAACAGCAATGACTTATGTCAGAATTTTGGACTATTTGTAAAACAATCTGATGTATTTTAATCGCACAAGATAAATTTAAAATTGAAAACATCTACATAAGTGTTAACTCTGTAAGCAAACTCATGATGAGGTTCCACATTCTAACTGGCTTTAAAAAAAAAATCAAAGGATCCTAAAACATGAGCTGGTCAGTAATCCTCATAAAGACATGTTAATAGATATATGTATTATTAACCTTCAACATAAATATATTATGTGCATATCTCAAAAGTCTTATGTTAGGCTAATTCTGAGTACAGATTCAGAATTAGTGTACTCAATTTAGTCAAATACAGCGTCATCTTATAAATAGCTAACAAAAATCTTTTTGTAATCAATACATTTTACTAAAGATATTGTCTCTTCAGAACATAGGCAAACATGACTGTCCACAGATTCCTTTTCTTTATCATCTGTGAATTGCTATGTATTTTGGGAAAAGATAGTGAACTGGTTTTCCATTGTCTTCTCCACAGATTCCTTTTCTTTATTATCTGTGGAATGCCATACATTCTTGGGAAAGAGTGGAATGGTTTGCCATTGTCTTCTCCACAGATTTCCTTTTCTTTAATATCTACAAATTGCAATGACTTCTTGAGAAAAATAGAGAAGTGGTTTCCTTTTGCCTTCTTCATGGTTAGGAAATCAGAGCTTTCCTTCTATTAGACTGGTTGCCACCCAAGGCTAGAGAGACGAGTTTACCTTACTAATTAACCCATAGCTGAGGAGAAGAGATGGATTCATACTTTCCCAAGAGTATTTTTGTGGAAGTGGACACAATAGAATAGACTGGAATTTGAATTCTGCTTCCTGACATTGTCCACACTGATAACTTGCACAGCCAAATTTGAGCTACTTTGTAAGCCAGCATGAGCTCGTCCTCACTGTCCAGCTCAGGAATACTGGCACTCCAACATGATCAAAGGATCAACTCATGACCACATGTCTCACATCTGCTCATCAAACTCCCTCCCATGCATCCCCATTGCAACCCTGGCACCAACAAGTTGGGTTGTGTGTGGAAAGTGAATGTGTCAGGGCTCTGAACTGAATGACTACTCGAATTGCATTATGCTAAAGTGTGTATACATGTGGTTGGGAACCGTTTGTGAATCCAAATTCCCATTGTAACTCCTACTATGAATTTGCACGTCCGAATGAAAGACGATTAAAGAGAACATTAAATCATTCTTAGGTCTGACATATTCAGGTCTTGCCACTAGAACCATGATTGTTTAGCTTTTACTGACTCAATTGCATCTAACCACCAGATTTGGCCAGCTTTCATTCAAGATGCGGCAAATTCAATTGACAGAGCTGGCTCAACTGATCCTGAGTGAATGCCACAACAAGCTCAAGTACACCAATAGTAAAGTAAATGGCACAGCCACTCGGATCTGAGGATGCAAGGGCGGCTAGTTAATCCCCATTACAGACGCCTGCTCAGGCACATTTGTGTTTGTTCAATATCCACAGAGCCCACCTGTGGTTTATACTGCAACTATGCTGAGTGGACCATAATTACACTTTCTGAGAGAGAGCAGTATCTAGCGTGATCAACAGTCTGAACAAGGCTAGCATGCTCAAGCCCTCGGCCACGATGACTTGTGACTTTGTGTTAGCACAACTACTGACAGCCCCCAAGGGTTTCGTCTACCCAATTTCACTCACAAGGCTTGGGTTAACCCATGGTACTTTTTGAAGGTGGTGCATGCTGGGATTGCTTCCTCCAGACCAGTTACGTCAACCATGGTGAAATTCGAACCTGGGTCTCATAGTCAGAAAGCGAACGTTCTAACCATTCAGCTGAGTACACTGATAACTATAAAATTAACCACATTTCTCTAATTGATAAATACTTATTCTGGATATAACCAAAGAAATGGTTTAAGTTGTCTGAGAATCTACATATCGTCAATATTCTCACATTTTTTATGTTACTTTTTATCAATATGCTTTCAGCCAGTACATTTTTTTCAGCCCCAAGTTAAATTGTTGCATCTTTGTTCTAAGCTCTTAGAATTTAGCTTGAGGGCAGAAGAATACATTAAACAAAAGCAATCTGATGAAAAGCAACAAATAAAAATGACAATATTATTTATTGAATGCTTAAATATCCCATGTAGTTTTGTTTTTCCATGTTATATATGGAGTGTTGAACTGTGTTTTAATAGCAATCTTTTTATATGGCAGTGAATACTGGACAATTTCTTCACAGATGAAGAGGCAACTTGAGGCAAGAGAGAGGTGGTTCTATAGAAAGATGCCAAGAATACTATGAACGGATCATATAAGCAATAAGGAAGTTTTAAGGAAAATGGAAATAAAAAGGTCACTTATAGATAGAAAGAGTTGAAATTTCTAAGACACATGAGAAGGAAAGAAGGGTTAGAAAATTTGATACTCATATAACTTGAAGACAAGAGATACAGAGGAAACAGTAACCTACCTAACAAGCTAGTGTAAAGAGATGGCAGAACAGGGAAGGGGAGGGATAGTAAAAAGACAAACCTCACTAAGAGTTACAAAGGATAGGAAGTTGTGGAGAGTCATGTTCGTCAATTTCTAGAAGGGACAAAGCACCTACAAAAAGAAGCTGAATTGCTATGCAATATCTAATCTTCTATATGGCAGTGAGCAATCCATGAATCATAGATACCATTGAGCATCTAAAAAATATAAAAGGAACAGATTAAATGGTTCATTGGTCTCTACTTTAGTTGGGAATTCTTTATCTCTGCTTTATTGAACCTCAATACATTGTTTCATTGCATCTCCCTATTAAAAATTTCTAATAATTGCCGTCATTTTTATGGCAGGGCTACATTAGTTTTAGTATAAATATGAATAATAAATAATGTTATAGAAATGCATAAATGGTTTCTCAATAAAAATCCACTGAAAATAATGAAAAAAAAAACTCTTTTCAGTAGTCAGGAAGTCCTGCAAACATTACTGACAGAATAGGGTTATTATACAAGGTCTGCTGAAAAGTTCTCAAACAGATCAGGAGCTCTTTGTGAAAAAAATCTCATGTTTTGTCAAGTGGCCAGATTTGGGGAAGTGGGTTAGGCAAAGAACTTTTCAGCATCCCCTCATCTTTCATATGCCATATATTTCTAGAACATGGACAACCATATCTCTTCACAACTTCCTGTCTTTTGTTGTTCAAATTTTTATCTTTTTATCTCCCTTTTTGTCTTTGTTCTGCTATTCAATCACTAAAAAGGCAACTTGCTGTTTCCCCTGCTTCTATTAACTTCTATATAACCTGTAAGTGTTAAATTCTCTAAGCCTTCTTTCCTCATTATATGCAACAGTAATTTCAACTGTCTCTTTCTGATTGTTAGTAGTAGTTCTCTCTTAAAACTTCCTTATCACTCACATGCTCTGTCCATGTGCTGCTCATATATTAACCTCATTCTTTCGAGTTTAATTTTATTTAAATAAAGTGTAACAAGGCACTGGTCCTGGTTAAATGTTTAGTTACAATTTTTTTTTTTTTAACACACGTGTGTTAGCACATGCGATACCATGTCTTCATCAGCAGCTGACTAGGGGTGATATCACGGTTTATAGACTGCTACCCCTGGTGCCACCAGCAGCATTTGCCACCAGACAGGGTATGAAGATAAGCAAATTGATCGTTCCTCTTCTCGCAATAAAATATATCATGTATGCATATATATATATATGTATGCATATATATATATATATACACATTATGAAATGGACAAAGTCTGACAATTATTTAAGACATTTTTTTATGTTTATACGTTCTTTTTATATTCAAGCCAGTAAATGTTATTAATACTGTTTATTATAAACAGAGCATTTACCTAAATATTTGTATCTATAAAAAGAACGTATAAACATAAAAAATGTCTTAAATAATTTTCGGACTTTGTCCATTTCATAATGTATGACATCATTTGTTTACATTTGGATACGCATTGATAGGATATGAATGAATGAGGGAAAATCATGGAGAATTGTGTTTAAAAACATTAAAATCGACCTTGCTAACCGAACGCTTCTCTGTGGCCCAATCGGTTAAGGAATGTCAGGCTATATGACGGTTCCATATAGGATACAGGTTTGATTTCTGTTGGTAGACGCATATTTTCTATGAAAATTTCTCAGACATTCAGGCCGGTAAATGTTGTTAATACTGTTTATTATAAACAGAGCACTTACTTAAATATTGTATCTATAAAAAGAGCGTATAAACATAAAAATATGTCTTAAATACATGTATATATATTTATATATATTTTTAACATACGTGTGTTAGCACATGCGATATCCTGTCTTCATCAGCTGCTGACCTGGTGTGATATCACGGTTTCAGTGGCTACGGCAGGACTGCCACCCTTGGCGCCACCAGCAGCGTTTGCCACCAGACAGAGTATGAAGATAAGCAAATCGATCGTTCCTCTTATCGTAATGAAATTTGGGATAGACAAAACGATTGTTCCTCTTTGCAGATGTTTCCGTTATGAAAGTTTGATATTTCCTGAACGTGTTTGCTGTTATTGACACACTCGTAGAATTTAAAATGGTGATTTGAGGTGATTAGAAATAAATTACGAAAATTCCACAAGGAATGTCTTAAATAATTAGGAGGAAAATGGGAAAAGAAACAGAAAATGGAAATTACATCCAATATATAAAATGCAATTGCTGAGGTATTCTGAGAGTTGAATCCCCAAACGAATTTGGTAAAAAGTAATTGAGTTTGGAATTTCTCAAAGGTGATCTGATAAGGATAAATATTTACTTTGGGTTTCCAAGCTGAAATCTGATCTGAGAGTGACAAGTACTTAATGCTAAAGTCATAAGGTAGATCTCACTTAAAGTTGTTTTTCCGGGGTCAGCTGTTTATCTGGACAGTAGCGATTGAGATAATCCAGGTGAAGGTGGAAGTTTTTACATACATCAATGTTAAAAATGGGAAATAGGGTGTCTGTAGAGAAGTTTCTTACATAAACCGGTGGGGCATTTGACTTCACCAGTCACCGGAAGAGCTTGAAATTCTCCGCTGCTTGAAGTCAGGATTATACATGCATCTTGTGGATGGAATGAACACACAGACACAGAGGTACTTCATTGTTGCTGACATGCTATGAGATTAGGATGGTGTTAACTACTATCAATTTTCAATAGTGCCACGAACGGGGAGAACTGAATTTATTCGGAAAACAAACTCTTCAGAGATTCTCAGATCACCATTTTACTACCTTGATGCATAGTGAACATATATTTGTATAATATCCCCCATAAATAAATTATTGTTTAGAGTTTCTGATCTGGTCATTCAAGATAGCAGAGATCTTCTGCCTAGTTTCAACATTAACGACCTTGAGGATCATGCAAGAAGCAAGTCACCATGCTCCCCAAAGGGAGTTAATAACCCCTTCCACAGGCGACGCAAGAAACCACTAGGAAATTATCGTTGAAAAATGGACCCATTTCAGAGGGCATCCAACAGACCAGAATCCTCACCAAACCTATTTTTTGCTGGTGGCATAGGACCAATATACAAAATTATGGTGTACACCTGTGCATTGACTGTTGTGGTAATGATTGCCATCTCTCCTGGTCAGTAATCAGATATGCAACTCCATGTTATAAAAGAAGGGGATAAATTTGCCCATTTTTTTAGGCAGTCATCTTTGTATATTTCTTCACATATTTTTATAAATTCTCCAGGCAAAAGCTCCAGCACCATCATCTTGGTATATGTATCCAAGAGAGGGTTTGGTCAGCTTCTGTTTACAACCTGGTCACAGTCATTTTGGTGAATGGGTTTCGGGTTAGGTTTGAGTGTAGATCCATTCATGCAAGTAATCTCTGTCTGAATTTTCAGACAAGATAAATTATCATTTTTTACAGCCAGACTAATATCCTCATTTTTTTGTTATTATTATGTTTTGATTGTTATACCTTCTGGTATCTGTCAATCCAGGTAACCTTCAAGAAATTTCAAACTGAACTCTTTATTTAATATATGGGATATCATTCTGCCATTTATTGTTCAGTCTGAGTAGTAGAGATGCAAGTCTCAGTGAAAAACAGAATGAGCAATAGCTAAACAGTACTAAATAAAAACAAGTCAACATATTCCTAAACATGGACAATGGAACAAGAATGAGAATATTAACTAGATGGTTCATTCCAAATCAATAGACACCTGAAAGAGCCTGGAAGGCATACTGGTTGAAATATTGTGATAATAACAACATAGATGAGGATATTAGTATACTAATAATATACATGATTAGTATTATATAGCAATTTTTAATGATAACTCATAAAAACATAAATAGTATTATGTAAGTGTTCAAATATCCAAGCCAGCAATGAATGTGTTAATAAATTTAATTTTATCAAAGCAAAGCATCAGCAGCCATTATACTCAGCTTCACAAAAATTATGGAATCACTACACTTAAATGATGTTCACCCAGCTTTTAAAAATGAAAGAAAAGAAATAAGTCACAGATAAGACAAAAAAACATTTTTGTATAATAGCTGAACATTCTGGCCTCATGAAATAAACTTAAAATTATTTAAAATTAGTTGAATATTCTTTCCAAATAGAGGAAAAAATTGAATCATCAACAAAAAAAAGAAAAATATAAATTAGTACTTTGTTGCTTCTCTTCTGGCTTTTATTATAACCTAAATTCAGTAGTGTGTTGAGTAGGGTGGGTGGGCAAAGGGTGCAATGTCCCTGGTCATCCATATCAAGAGGGCATCCAAATCAAAGAATGAAATAAATATTTAGTTTATACTTAATTTGAATAAAGTGTTTATTTCATGTTTCATCTGTTTTTACATATTTAAAATGTCTTCCTTTCCCACATTTCTCAATACCAGGCCCTATAGGCCACCTCTATTTGTGTCTTGGGGGCATACAATCAAAGAGTTGGCTCCAGGCATCATCAAACCTCTGCATATCACTGCATGAATTCTTTGAAGCATGGATCTCACCAATTAAAAATACCATTCTCCATCAAGCAAGTTTCAACTTAAATTACAGCTGACAAGTCAGCTTTGTAGGATGAGGCCTCGGCATAGATCATCGTTAAAAATTTTGACCATAAACTTTTCTTCAGATTGAGAACTGCTCTATTTGATGGCTATGTTACTGAATTTTTTAACACTTTTTACTGTGTAGCAAGATGAATTATCAGCCTGGAAAATGACTTCATCCTCACCAAACCTATTTTTTGCTGGTGGCATAGGACCAATATACAAAATTATGGTGTACACCTGTGCATTGACTGTTGTGGTAATGATTGCCATCTCTCCTGGTCAGTAATCAGATATGCAACTCCATGTTATAAAAGAAGGGGATAAATTTGCCCATTTTTTTAGGCAGTCATCTTTGTATATTTCTTCACATATTTTTATAAATTCTCCAGGCAAAAGCTCCAGCACCATCATCTTGGTAAATGTAGATTTATGATTTGTTACTAAATATCATTTTTATCCAATCTGCAATAATCCATGGTGGCTTCTATGCAGCGTTTTTAAATCTTGTTTTCTTCTATTTAGGTATTAATCATGGTTTTTCTTTGGCTTTTCAACATGTCATTTTAGACTGTCTTTTCAGGAGAAGCTGACTAGATCCCCTCATAGTAGATAAATTTATGGGAAAATGAAATAAAATCATTAAATAAAAGAATAATAAAAAAAGAAATACATTTTCTCATGATGCTAGTAATAAAGGAACTGGAAAGAGTTTTTGGTCATTTGCACAATTTCATGACTCCACTTCCAGAATGAACGTTTCTCTTATCACCTTCCAACACATAGCATTCCAGCAGGTTTTGCAGCTTCACCCATGAAGTGCTTCAGTTGTTCCAACTCACCACAAAGCTGACTTGAGCTCTACTATTATAACCATTCTTATTATTCCTTACCCTAACTTACTTCTGAACCAGAAAAAGAAAATGGGCATACCCAAGATACATTGAGAACTTTGTTTCCTTACAGTTTCTGTAAAAAACAGAATAAATGGTCTGTAGTAGAAACCCAAGATTTTGTTGCTTTTACATTAATTTATTATATGTGAACATGCACACAACTACAATACACAAACATACAACCTTTAATTTTCATAGATGCTCATGTGGCTGATTAGACCAAAAGTGAACTGCACACTTTTCCGCAAGTAGGGTAACTGAAAAGACCTTGAATGGCAGTCAAGGAAGGATTCTCCAACTTTGCTTCAGTACTTTGCAGGCACATTGTTAACTTCCCTGATAATCAGCCAACTTTTTTAATTGGTTAGGTATGTTTGTTTCAATCCTGCATTGGGATGACTGCAAAACACTTTCCCATCCCCAATTTATAGGCAGAAGCATACAAATGCATGCTGGGATTTCTTCTTAGCCCATAAAACAGGTCACTTCTCGGTTTCATATGACTCAGTCCTGGTCTGTCTTGCCTTGAAGTCAGAACTCTACATTCGTCTATCCAAATTTGCTCTTGTGCCGACCCTAATTCTTAGTTTGTGAACGTTTTGTCATATTACTGTTGCTCTGCCTTATTACTGTTAATTTTCCTTGCATATATTGTGTGCTTGCTTTATATTATTTTTTGCCTGTTCTTTTCGTTTTTTTTGTTATTGTAAACTTTGTCAATTCTGTTTGTTGGACAATTCCGTCATTTATTTTTTTTTTTTATATGGACAAAGCTTAAAAAATAAATATTTTTATGAACAAAGCTTAAAAAAATAAATATTTCAGAAATGAAAATTTAGATTTGTGATGTTTTCAAAATGCCCAATTAAAATGGCAACATTGCTAAATTACCTTTGTACACTACTTTCTTCCTTTTACACTCAAGCTGTGATCTAAACATCTGGTGTACCCACATGATTTTCCCCCTAGAACTGATGCTCTACTGAGTGAGATGCACATAACCCCAAAGATGGTATTGAACATCTTCTCCAAATTAGACTCCCGTAAGGCTACTGGTGGAGATGGGATACTGGCCATTGTCCTGAAGAAATGTGCTCCTGAATTGGCTCCTGTCCTATCTAAACTTTACAACTACTGCCTCACTGACTCTTGCCTGTTGGAAGTCCTCATCCCTTGTGCCTGTCTTTACGAACTCTGAAGACCCTTCTAAACCCATCTAACTACCATCCTATCAGTCTCCTACCACTCTTCAGTAAAGTCTTTGAGGCTTTAATCAATGCCAAAGTGGTTAAGCACCTTACTTCACATAATCTGCTCTCCAACAAGTAATATGGTTTCCACTTTGCCTGATCTACCACTGACGTGCTCACGGCCATAACTGAATTTGTTTACCAAGCACTTAACAATAACAGAGAATATAGGAGGACTGATATTACATAACAGTTCAGTACTCTTTTCTTTGTTTCAAGTCTTTTCTTCATTTGTGAGAAGATTGCCCAGCATTCACTGCCATATAGGAGGACTGATATTACATAACAGTTCAGTACTCTTTTCTTTGTTTCTAATTAAATTTCTGATATGAATTTGCATACTTTCTCCAATGTCTTCCTTGTATGTATAAGAATGAATACAATAGCAAGAATGTTTTCTTAATTACACCTTACATTGTTAATTTTCTGAAATTCTATCAAAAGAAAATTCCCTTGTTCTTCAAAGAATCTAAACACTGATGATAAATAATACAAAAATTTTGTTATCTCTCCACTCTGATTTATCTAGGATTTTTTGTTAATTTGATAAACTCTGCCTTCATTTCTTCATAATTCTAAACCAGTTGAGAGACACATCTGAATATTCATTAGGTGGCATCTTTCACCGTCAACAGGACTGATAGCTACCTGCTGTTCATAATCTATATAGGGGTAGAGAGTAATGAAATTTTCAGTTGGAAAACTAACCCGTTAGTCATCAGCCAACAGTTAAGAGAAAGTGTTACAACCTATGAGAAGTACTTTTAAGTTCATGCAGATTCCTTTTTTTTTTCATTTAGAGGTAACCATATTTTGAAACAGAGAACTTAGGTCTATTTTCATTGTTTTTTAAGCAAATGTTTATCAATTTATAATACAGAAATTATTTTTTAGAAAAAATAAGTCAAAAAGTTTTAATGCTAGGGCACAGCAAAAACAAAAAAAATGAAATATAAATTGTGACAGCTGACAGACACACTTGAAACAGTACCTAAAACTTTAAAAGCAAAACATTAGATTAGTGTTTCTTAACCTTTTTCAACAATGGCACATGTAGCAGCAAAATATTCCACACTTCGCAAAATTTTTAAAGGGTATATATTTAAATGTTATGAAATAAAACCATAGACTTAAAAAAATACACACAAATATAAACTTAGTTCATTTCAATGTTTCTATTTAACTATTTGTGCAGCTTATTTAGTCTGAAATCAGTGGCAGGTATTCTTTCGTCATTTCTTCAATGTTTGCTCAAAAGTGTAACAAGCAGACTGTCATTTCTTCTTCAGTTGAGCGTAGTCTTTCTCTCTTCAGTTGAGCGTAGTCTTTCTCTCTTCAGTTGAGCGTAGTCTTTCTCTCTTCAGTTGAGCGTAGTCTTTCTCTCTTCAGTTGAGCGTAGTCTTTCTCACTTCTTATTTTTGATGTTATTTCGGGTTGAGAAGCGTAATTCACATATAAATAGAAAATTGAAAATTGCAATAAAATTGTTAAAGCCTTTGTAGCTAATTTGGAATAAAAAGTTTAATACTTATTCATTTATTCAAATATTCGCCCTGTACCATTCCTACTTCCACACACAAACACACACACACGTGTGTATGCCATGACAATATTTCACAGCACTCTTAAGAGGATCACTGTGTGCAAGAATCACTGGACTACATTATAAATTTAAGGTAGATTTGAGATTTTCTGTTGAGGTATGTTATAATTCTGAGAAAAGTGCTGGGTATTTGAGCAAACTTATCATTCAATCTTCAATGATACCTGTCAAACATCTGGGTAAAACCATGCCTGAAGAACAGAATTTCCATTGACTACGTCAGTGTATGACACAAACATAATAATAATAATAGTTGATGCACTTGGAACAGTGCGAAAATATTAGGGGCAAGATGAGAATAATTAAAAATTTAAGGAAAAGTAGAAACTGTCATTGCTGAGGTCTGTGAGGATATAAGATATTGAAGAATTAATATTAGGGGCAAGATGAGAATAATTAAAAATTTAAGGAAAAGTAGAAACTGTCATTGCTGAGGTCTGTTGAGGATATAAGATATTGAAGATCTGAAGAGACTTGGTGTCATTCCTGTCTTTCAGCAATAAACACCAGATATCTGGTGTATATATGCAAAGACATGTATTATAAATAATAATAATAAAAAAAAACGTAAACCAGGCAGTTTGGCTTTGACTACATAAATAATAATAAATAATTAAAATCAACACAAAGGCTATCCTATAAAATTAAATGAGTCAAATACTTCAGAAATTTAACATCACAATAGGAGTAGATAGGGTTGCCTATTGCTCAGTTCACACTCCTTCCCTGTCTTTTGAACAGGAACAGAGGTCTAATGTCAATGAATACTTGTCACTTTTATAATGCTCATTGTAGTAGAGACTTTGTAATCGCAGATACAACTATAGTAACACCATTGAACAATACTGGTGTCAGACACCTTTGAATAACACTCGCACTAATAGTACTTGCTCGATAATACTTGCTCAAAGAGTAATCCGTATAGTGATCCAAATAGTAATTCATATAGTGATCACTTAGACACCACGCTAATTCCCATATATACATTTCCTTTACCATCACATGATCTACTTATTCAAAATGGGATCGCCTGTGTTTGCTCTCTGGTGATCTATGTTCAAACTTCAATGTCAGCAGTGACACTGTATTCCTATATAACAATTGGGTTTCTGGTTCCTTCTGAAGTCTTCTCATTCTCTTTAACTCTCAGTAAAAGATGTCTTAGGTGCATTGTCACCTTACTTGGGGTGAAATGATTGAAATAAAAAAACAACCTACCAAAACAAGAAGACTGAATCTGACAATTGTGTCAAAGGAAGAATGGAATTGCCAAGATGCAAATGTGACAAGTGCTAATAAATTACAGAATGCATATAAAAGAGAACTAAAATGAAAAAAAAATGTCTTCATCTGGAAATTGAAAAAACTGCATATAAGTATTAGTAAGGAACATTCCACTAAATAATTCTTGTCCTGGGTATGACGATAAACTACATCTGTGTCCTGGATAAGACATTAAACTACATCCAACAGCAAGACCTCTGTTTGGAAGTTTGAGGAGTGTGGAACCACTTTTTAATTGCTGGTATTCCCAGGTCCACCCGTACCCATGGTGATAGCACCTGTTAGGGTCCCAGCTTAGGGCAAATAGTTGACTCCCTACCAGGGGTCAATACACTGTGGCAGTGTAAAAATAAGTATTAATACCAGCAATACATTTTTGAGGGAAAAATTATTACCAGAAATACATTTTCAAGAAAAAAAATTTTTTTACCAGCAATACTTTTATGAAGGAAAAATTATTATCAGAGATACAATTTTGAAGGAAAATTTATTACCAGCAATAAATTTTTGTAGGAAAAATTATTACTAGCAGTGTTTTTGTGAAGGAAAAATTATTGCCAGCAATGCATTTTTAAAGAAAAATTATTACAAACAAAATATTACCTGCAACAGATTTTTTTTAAAAAGTTATCTGCAATAGATTTTTGAAGAAAAATATTACCAGAAATAGATCTTTGAAAGAAAAAACATTACCAGCAATACACTTTTGAAAAAAAAAATATTACCAGCAATAAAAATTTTGTCAGCATTAAATAAACCATTGAGGTTGATATGTCGTAAAACAAAAACCAAACCAAACAATTCTTCATTAGCATTAGTAGTCATTTGACTAAACTCATACTGAAATGAATTGGTGTGAAAATACCATGTTAAAAAGTCCAGTACTAAATCAGACATCTGGTGGGAACATGTAAAGGCATGAAATATAGATAAAAGTAGTCATAACTTATAACAAATCTTTTAAAGAAAAGTTTGTATGCATGTCTAGACTGGACAGACAACGAAATTACTGGATTAAGCTGAAAATTTGTTGCGGGTAGTATATTGGACCACAAACATATATTGAATGATGGAAGACAACAAAAAACAAAATAAAAAAATATATTGTCAAGTTTATTGTTGTTAAAGAAAATAGATTGAGAAAATATGGTGACAGTTTACTAGCAAAAGATCTCTGCATATTCATGTAGAATGTGAGAAGAGCCTTATACTGAAAAGGACAGTTTTATAGTGTGTTGAAGAGTGTTGTCCTGAAAAAGACAGTTTATCGCATATTGCTGGAGCTGTTGTTGCTGCAGGCCAGCTGTTGTTGGAACAGATACTACACTTTGATCTCAGGAATCTTAATATTTGTGTACAAAAGATACAGAATGTGCCACAAGGGCTAAAAAAAATGGGGGATGGGGACAATTGGTTTTCTCTTGTCTTAAATTAGCCTCACTCGTTGATCCATTCATACTTACACCATAACAACACATTTACACATAATAGTCACGCTGATTCACCAAAATACCTCATTTACTCAAATGAAAGTCATAGCATGAGAACTTTATTTGTACAATTCATGGGGGAGGGGCAAAAAGTCAGAACCCAACAATCAAAAAATATTTGTACATGAAAATAAACAAAACAGTATTAGTATTTGGGCCCCCCCCTACTTGTTGCAGAAAATCTCAGTTAACTGGATGTAAAAGGAAAGGCTCAAAAAATATTTTATCCTACCAGAGAACAAAGAGATCTGTCACCTAAAAGAGGGAGGGATGGAAACACGAAATAAAAAGTGTGGGTGCTATCCACTTGCATACACTCGCTAAGTTAAAAGGAAATGCTCCAAAGAGACCAAAGTCAAAATGTCCTAAATTAACTTAATCATGGGCTGGGATGACTGATTATTTGGTTAGAGGCTCAAAATCATCTTTCCTAAGTTGCATCTAACAACCACTCTAGGTTAGCACCTCTCACTTTGCTGTGCAAAGCTTCTTGCCGACCCAGAAGTCAACCTGGTGAGTGTTACCTCATCGTTATTGAGACATTTCAACCTCGGTGCACAAGGCAAAACAGAGTGAAACTCTTGATTCATAAGGCCGAGCTCATCCACAAGTTTATCTTTAGCAGTCACCATCACTATCACTCGATAGAACACCTTTGGAGACAATACCTGGATGTCAGAGAGGCAATCCTTCACCTGTAAGAGACAGTGCAGCACATTTCAACAATCTTGATGAAATGAGCATTCATCCATATGCACACTTTCCTGTGATTGGCATTACTGTCCCCTCTTGCATGCGCATCCATTCTAGGAAATTTAAGCAGTGCACATTTCCACTTTCTCTTTCATGGAGCAATTCATTTGAGTCTACAGATGCACTGCTTCCTCAACCTTCTTCCGAACTTCTGACCAGTTCATCTCCAACTGCAGGCTGGGACCGAACCAGATACAGAATATCTTGACCAGCCCTTTTGTTCAACTGAAGGACCCAGGAAGATAAACTCCTTCCCACTCACCCAACTGCAAGCCTACAGACTTATCACAATTGATTTTGGCCACCACCACAGTCTCATACCTGCAAATTTCTTTGCTGACTTCGTCTATTTCGATGATGTTCTTTATTAACACAGACACCTCGTCAGCATAGGTGGAATACCTAGCTGAGTTTGTAGCACCAGGTAATGAGATTCCACAAAGGACCAGATTCACGTTTAACTTGAACAGCATGGCTCCAACGCAAGAATGTAAAGTATAGGTGAAATTGAACAACCCTGATGAATGGACCGAAACAATGTGAAAGGCTCTGACATTATCCTATTTACTTCTACCAACGCCCCCAGAGACTTGTACAAGAGATGGATTCAGGAGCAAATGAGGCCCAAAACTGACAGACACAAGAAAATGATGATCCAAATTGATCAGCATGGATTCACCATCAACTTTTGTGATATTTAGGACCCTTACAGCACAAGTCTACTCAGGACCAATCAAACTAGGTAGGACAAGCCACAAGCAGTTAGCTATGACCTTTGCCAAAATCTTCAACTCTGCATTAAGCATAATTAAAACACAAAAATTACCTATCTCAACCCTTCTCTTTTTATTCTTATGCTGAAACTTGATGACATCCCTGGTGAAGCATTGGGAAATATTCCCATTCTTTAACCAATGGTTGAATATTAGTGTCAGCAGAGGAACAAACACAGGCAACAGCCTCAAGTACACCTTGTAGGGAAGACCATCTATCTCTAGAGTCTTGTCTCAGCTAACCTTCTTCAGCCCTTCCCAGATTTCCTCCTCAGTGATGCCCTCTTTGCACACAGCCCCTTTAGCTATCTCAAGATGGTGAAAGTCAGCTGAATAGATATTGAACTGAGCAAGACTGAAGGACATTATAGATGCCTTCGTTTGTAGACACCTGTCATCCATCCAGTGATGTGAGACTTGGGATGCTTTGGCTGCAGATAGTATGTCTTGTCTGTTTTCAAGGTTTTTTTTAATGCGGAGTTAGCTATACAACAGTGGCCAGTCCTTTTAGGTGAAGTTTCTTCTTTCGGTGTTTTTTTTTTAAATGTGGGAGTGCCAACAGGATACAACAAATTCAGCACACACATGCTACTTAATTCCAGGAGTTAGATAGGCGTATGAATTTGGTACTCTATTGTATCTCTTAAATAATTTGAGTAGATTTTATGATATAACACAATGTGAGATTTATATTCTTTTCATTGGCAATGGCAAGTGGCAGTTTCTTTGTAATGACAATGGCGAACTGTTTGTATGAATAATACAAAGAAATAATCATTCAGTCAAAATTAAAACAAAGAAAAAGGATTTGAAGATAGTGTATGGACACACAAATGGGTAAACTATGTTAATTGGAAAAAATAAATTTAAAAAATAATGTTTGAGAACCTTGTAAAAAAAAAAAGTAAGATCTTTTTATATTGTTATTAAGTAAGAAATTGATCCCTCAAAATACCTAGTACATATTAAGACGTGAACAGTCTATAGCTGGCATGCTAAACACCTTGATGCCTTCAATATTAGATGCCTCAGGAATAGTCTCAGACACTGAAGTGCTCCAGTGTGCTGGGATGGACAGCACCTGTGCCATCCTGCTGCGATATCAGCTCCAATGGGCTGGCCATATCTGCTGCATTGAGACTGTCACCTCCTAAAGAGATTGCTTTATGGCGAGCTATCCATAGGCAAGCACTCACTTGGCAGACCAAAGATGCTGGCATTTCCCATTCCACCTAGGAAGAGTCTGCTGAGGACCATTCCACCTCATGCTCCCTTATTCAGAATGTCTGATTTTGAAGAGAAAAGAATCAGAGACAAAAAACAGAGGCGCCACAAAAGGAAAGATCAAGAGGGCTTCGCTTCCCAGCCTGGTCCAGCCCCCAGCATCCCATGTCACAACTGCAATAGACTTTTCAGGGCAAAGGTCGGACTCATTAGTCATCTCCACACCTACCCCAGTCCCCCAGTTTTTCAAAGTCAAGGTCATCTCTGTATGCGAAGGACAAACATGCATGCATTAACATAATAATTGGAAAAATATATCAAAAGAATCAAATTCTAAATCTTAACAAAATATATGATTTTTGACATATTTAAACTAGTATTAATACAAGATTCTACAGGTGAAAAAAGTGGGGGATCTGTTTTATACTGTTATTGAGTAATAAACTGATCTACCCAGATACCTAGTACATATTAAGATAATAATTAAAAAATATATTTAAAGAACCAAATTCTAAACCTAATAAAAATAAGAACTTAAAATATATGATTTTTGACATGTTTAAACTAGTATTAATTCAAGATTCTACAGGTCAAAAAGTGGGGGTTCTGCTTTATATTGTTATTAACCCTTTGAGCTCTGTGTTCCTGAACAATTTTAACTCTTCTGCCTGGGCTTCTGAGTCAAAATTCACAAATAATTGGTATGTAATGTTTCATGGTAGATATAAAAATAGTTACAAGTGTTTACCCACTGTTCACTGGGCATTAAGTCATTTTTCTGTACCACTGTTCAACTGGTGACTGGGTATTACATCATTTTTCTCTACCACCAATAAAGCAGCGATCAGGGCTCAAAGGGTTAAGTAATAAACTGATCCTCCCTCATAATTAGTGCCTATTGACGTAATAATTAGAAAATATATTTAAAGAATCACATTTGGGGCTGGTATGATGGGGCTTGATGCTGAAACAAAGCATCGCCATGAGCAAACGTTGAGTACAAAAAAGAGAAAATCGTCTGCTCCAAGATCTGTATATGTCGCACTTATTAAGATATACTCCAGTTTTACCAGGAGCCTTGAAATTTTCATCAGTCATCACCACCGACTTGCACAACACTTGGCTGAGTGGCTGGATTGTTAACCTCATGCAGTCTCCTACACACACAAATTCAACTGTCTACTAGAAAGAGATGAAAATATCTGTTTGGTTTGATAGCATAGTGCTGGTTTTCCACAGTCCAATGTTGATTTTTTTCTGACTCAAGTGAGATACAATAACAAATATTATGGTGTCAGTAGTAGTACCCTTGGTGGTTGATGACTACAAAATCCCATGTACATTATATTGTACATTGACTGGTGGATTCAGCAGCCCCATCACTGAATTGGATTGGGATTTCAGGCAATTTTCCCTTTTATTAGCTGGTTATCATCCTTCTTAGTCAGATTCTTGTACCACCTCTGCATACAAACGGTTTTCACATGCAGCAGATACCTATCCAGAAATCACCTACTCCTGGCAACTATTGCACAAGAAAAACCTAGATCAGTTGCGATCTCAGAGATAAAATGCTCTATCTTTCTGACCCCAACAATCCTTCTATGATTAAATGGTGTTAAATCCTATCTTTCTGACCCCAACAATCCTTCTATGATTAAATGGTGTTAAATCCTATCTTTCTGACCCCAACAATCCTTCTATGATTAAATGGTGTTAAATCCTATCTTTCTGACCCCAACAATCCTTCTATGATTAAATGGTGTTAAATCCTGTTGTATACTATGACTCACACAGTTACACTACCTCTTTATCTATTATGTCATGTTTAATCCAACAGATATAATTGAGTCCATTTCTACAAGTGGGATAGAGCAAAATCATCCAGTGACACTTCAATCAAAATAGTTTTCTTCAATTAGTAATCCTTACATTAATTCCTGACCAATGAAAATCCCTTTATTCTTTATGTTCAATGCATTTCTAAAGTAATATAATTATTAATGAACTTACATTATGGATATAATTGCCTAAATTCTGTAAGTAATTTTTGCATTCATTTGTGACCACTAACAATTCACTACTTCCAGATGTTCCCAGTACATATTTATTATAAGATTAATGATATTTAGGATCAATGTAGACCACCTTTGCCCAGATTTATACATATACTAACTGAAATCCAAAGATGCAGTAAAATAGTGAAAGATCCCTTCCAAAAATTAAGCAAAGTACTAAAAAATAGAAAACCTTCACTAGAAACAAAGAAAAGAGTACTAAACTGTTATATGATATATGTCCTCCTGTATGGCACCGAATGTTGGACAATCTCTTCAAAGATGGAGAACAGGCTTGAAGCAACAGAAATGTGGTTCTACAGAAGGATGCTGAGGATACCATAGGCTGATTATGTGAGCAACTACAAATTTTTAGAGAAAATGGAAACAAAAAGGTAACTTATACTTAACATCAGAGACAGTTGAAATTTCTAGGGTATATAATGAGGAAAGAGAGCTTAGAAAATCTTGCAGAACATACTGAAGGCAAGAAGGACAAAGTAAAACAATATATAACATACATACTTGATGAGCTTGAGTAAATGAATGGTGGAACAGGGTTTAGGAGAGATAACAAAAAGGCAAAATTTATTAAGAGCTACAAAGGACAGGAAATTGTGGAGGGCCATGATCACATACATTCTGAGGGAACATGGCTCATAACGAAAATGGTCCAAATAATGTAAATAGTGTACATAATACCTCATCTCAGAAATATAGACAGATGCTGAAAAAGAACCCTATACTGTTAAGAATACTTGCCTTAAGTCCTGACCACTGAATCTTCCAGTGTATTTCTATTGTAGTATCTAGCAATACATATGATCATTGCTGATATTTGCCCATTATTATACATTATTAATCCTATTCTGTCAATAACACCTGCTTTAATTCCCAACCACTGACAATCCCTTTCTTTTTTATCTTGAATGTACTCCTAAAATATAATCATTTATAATGATTTCATTAATAAAATCATTTTCTTTCAGATAATCAATATGGCTTTTTTCTCTGGATCAACCGCTGATGTATTAATGGTTATTGCTGAACAAGTGTTGAATCTCTGGCTGTTGCTTTGGATATCTCAAAGGCATTTGAAATGGTTTGGTAGGTTGGTCTTCTTCACAAGGTTATGGTATTTCTGGATTCATGTTTTGGCATAAAATAACCCATACAGGTTGATATTCTTCTAAACAAAATCAAACAGCCAACAAGAACACTTTTGTGACATTAATCCATATAATATCCTACAATTTATTAAAGATGTCAAACTTTATTCCAAAATATGACTTCAACAAAACTATAACATAAAGCATGCATATCACTGCCTTTAGGAATTGTGTCTGCACATAAACGTATATGCACAAAAGCTGAGTCTCATCTACCAGTTATTCAGCTGTGAGAGCAGAGTGCTATATCATATTTTTATTGCTTTAAATTGAAAGCCCAAAGAAAATTAAATTTTGACATTAAATGACCCATAAGGAGTTGATATGCCGTTAAACAAACAAATCATTTATCAATTTGAATGAATTTTTGATCTGATTCAATCTTATCAAATCATGAAAGTTATCTTGTTAATATCTTTCCACACTCAGATACCTTCACTTTGGTGATCCAGTGATAGTTGATAAAACTCTGGTAGTGAAACTTCACCCACAGCTCTCCTCTTCTTGTCAGCCATCTTGAAACAACTCTTGCTGCCTTAGTGGCCAACTTGATGGCAATTCTTCTACAGGATCCTCTGATAACCCAGCACATTGCATGCTCTGCATCTGACCCACTCTCATCCCACCTCGATAGGTTTGAAACTTGTTTGCCACCCTCTTTCTTCAGCATTCTTCTCTGAATTCAGTATACTTTACCCTCTTCTTCTGCCTAGCCTCCCCAAAGTCTTTTCAGGGATCGGTAAGTTACGAGAGAATGATCTGCTTGGAAGCATCATGTCTAGCCTTAGTGTTGCTATGGCAACAGTTCCTGTGAATTTCAGTTGTTTCTCCAGGTCAACTTTCAACTCCCAGTTATGTTATGCTGTTAACAAATTTGTTATAATACTCTTATTGCATTATGAATTAGAGGAATGGTCGAATTGAGTTCATATCATCAAAAAGGACTGGTAAGACATTGTTTTCATTTTGCTTAAGTTAAGTGATGTGAAAATTCATTACAGTGGATCAAGACTTTTAATCCGGCTAGGTTACAAATGGAAAATTTTATAGAAGGCTGAGTTGTTAATAAATGTGTAGAAGTTTGAGGTGTGGGAAAATTTGATCTTAGAAAAATATTTAATTTGTCCATATAAAAAAATGTAGATAAAGTATAAATCCCCAATTTTTTCTATGCACTGTCTCCCTTCAGAATATAGACAATCATGGCCCTCCACAATTTCCTGTCCTTTGTAGCTGTTAGTAAGTTTTTATTACCTCTTCTAATCCCTGTTCTGACAACCATTTGCACAAGCTCTTTAGATAGGTTGTTACTTTCCTCTGTCCCTCTCGCCTTCAACCTGTCCTATGAGTAACAAATTTTCTAAGCCCTCTTTCCTCATTATGTGCCCTAAAAATTTCAACTTTTTCTTCCTCATGTTAAGTATAAATGTCCTTTTTGTTTCCATTGTCTCTAAAAATTTGTTGTTGCTCACATGTTCAGTCTATGGTATTTTCAGCATCCTCTGGTACAACCACATTTCTGTTGCATCAAATCTTTTCTTTTTGAGGAGATTTTCTAGCATTCACTGCCATATAGGAGGACTATTATTATGTAACTGTTCAGTACTCTTTTTCCAATCTCGAAAATCCAAATCTGGAATGAAAGTAGTGATGGCACCTACACTGAATCCATTATAAAAATACAGGATATGGAATTAGTAAATACTAAACATTTCAGATACCTTGGTGTATGGATCGGTTATAACAAATTAAGTATAGGAGAAAAAAAATATAAAATAGGCTGTGACGAAGATAGTTTCAACCAACACCACACATCACTACAAAACCAAAACATCAATCTGAAAACTTGAGTCATGTTCTTAAAATAGCCTCATCAGATCAAAACTTTCATATAGTTGCTATGCATGGCACCAAACCCATTCAGAAATATCTAAACTCTCAACTGTATACAACTGCTTTCTAAGATCAATGGTTAAAAAGGCTTTGAGCAAGTGAAGCTTGAGGGTCTTGGCAAACATCATACTTCTTTGAACATTGTGGACTGGTGCTACAGAATCTCAAACCACAGAACTGTACCAAATAACATTCCTTAAGGAATACCAACATCAGCAACAACAAAAATGGATAGCACATGTAACTCAAAGAGAAAATAATGATAAAATATATTGATGTTCCACACAAAATAAAATGTTAGAAATGAAACCTCTATCAATACTGGAAAGAGCAATAAAAGTTACTGGACTTGTGAAACCTGTTTTTCTGAAAAATTCTGAAAAAAATCTTTTTAAGTGAAAAATTTCAGCTGAAAACAGTACTGGCTGCTCAGTGAATGAATGCCAATTGCTTATAGGGAAATGGCTAACATTACCATTTCTATTATACCTTTGGATTTTGGTGTACACATTTTTATCCTCTCTTAAAACACTTTATAGATACTATTTACATTATTTGGACTATTGTCCTCATCTTTGTTGCCATATTAATCATGTTTCAGCCGATGTACACTCCGGCCTTCTTCAGGTGGTTGGAATATCAAACTGAACCCTTTAATTCGCTCAATGGGGTAAACAGTTCTAGTTCCATGTGCCATGTCTAATGGATGTCAGTTATCAGTTATCTCCTGTTAATTCCCTTCTCCAAGTTCTCCACTGCCTTAACCGAGTATTGAACTCACAACTCTTTGGGTCCTGTCACTGGATCTAATGCCTTTTTCCACTGTGCCATGTGTCCTTAAGGACTTTATAGATGTTTAAATTTTTGTATTTACTTGAATATTTGGTAATTCATGTGTTGGGCTCTTCTTTTTTCCTGATAACCATGCATTCTATCTTTTCACAATTGATGTTTAGTCCTTTCTTCTCACTTTCTTTCACTACCTTCTGCAGGAGTTCCTGTAGTTTCCATTCTATTTCTGCTACCAACACTGTGTCATTTGCATATCTTTCAGTTTACTTAAAATTCAGATATGGCTTCCTTTAACTTTTGGGGTTTTTTTTTGGGGGGGGGTTGTTGCAAAGTTAATATTGCCTTTGAATTGCTAGATGAAGAGAAATACAAAAATGCAGCTGATTGTGGCCCCAAAAGAATTTTGTAGATTGTCCTCAAAACTGGAAAGGATTCTAGGATAAGTGTGTGAGGTTTAACAGGATTACTTTGAAGAAATTTAAGGATTGGCAAGAGAAACTGTTCACTCCTTCATCCAGTGTAGAATATGTAGCACTTTGATGTGTGGTACATTGCAACTTTGGGTGGACGAGCACCACTGGTCCTCACCCATCTCCTAAATCTCTCATGTGATGGTTCCAAGTTGCCTTGTCCCCGTAAACGATTTCAGCTGATGGGCTAAGATCACATGAGTGGGTGGTGTTAACATGGCACCACTGGGCAAAGGACCTCCTTGTCACAGTTCACCAGCCAAGGCAGAAGGGTTCCTGAGATGAACTACAACTTCCACATGTTTACAATCAAGGTGAGCGACCTAGTTGGAGGACATCACCTGTGGTCAAACCTGGAGAGGGATTGGTTCTGTCAGGTTAAAACACCCAAGACACGCCACATGATGAGCACACCAAGAAACCATTTGCAGAGACCCAGGCTCTGGCACATGACTATCACAGATGGAGGAAAACAGTGAACAGCTCAGTACATCAGCGCCTCAACATCTCCTTCTGGGGTTAAAGGTGAAAGAAAAAAAAATTCAATGACATTAGATAAACAAATGGAACCTGTAGAATCTGTAAAACTAATTTTCATTGGCTAAAATCCCAAAAGAATCAAAATGTGTGTATTCATACAACAGAGGTCTGAAAATTGGACAGAAGGTGATTACTCTTGTTTGGGTTATCTGGGAGAGAGGGTTGATGTTTTTGGAGGCCTGAAACTTCCAGTTATATTAAGTACGAACATAACTGATCTAGCTTCCTGGTGCATCACAAGGGTGTTTGAAAAGTGTAAGTATTGCTCTAGGTAGGCTATTTGTGTTTAATATTAAATGGCTGGATATTTTCAGACAGATTTTGGACCTTCATTTTCATATAATAGAGAATCCTGCTATAAATGCAAGTGAAGAATACTCGACACAAGTCTCAATTTAACAATGCTAGTTAAAAAACTGGCTCAAGTTTTCCAGTTGATGATTGGTTTTGTGACAATTTGCAGTGTTGGGCAAAACTACCTGGTGCAGCCTATTCTATATTCAGTTTTCTTTTCTCCGATACTAAATTTGTTATAACTGATCCATAGGCTGAGGTAACTGAAGTGTTTAGTATTTATTAATTCCATATCCTGAATTTTTATGCTGGATTTAGTGTAGGTGCCATCATTGCTTTCATTTCAATTCCAGATCATAGTTTCTGTTTTGGAAAGGTTTATCTTGACTCCTGCTTCTTGGAACACTTGATAGAGGATGTTGATTTTCTGTTTAAGATCATTCTTATCCAAATTATGAATACCTACGTCATCAGCATAGCACCCCCAACCTCATAATCAGTACATTGGCCTTGGGAGGGAAAGCAGGATAATTGTCTTCTATTGGTAGATTCGTTTGGGATATGGTAGGGAATGGTCAGTCCTCATCTCATCACAACTGTATTTGTAAAGGTACAGAGTATAGTATAGTATAGTAAAAGATTAAATATACTAGGGCTCTCATTTTCTCCTTTAGTGCAGCCTGTTCTATATTTAATTTCCTTATTTCCTATACTAAATTTGTTCAAACTGGTTCATATACTAAGGTATTTCAAATATTTAGTATGTACTAATTCCACATGCTGAATTTTTATGATGGATTCAGGGTAGGTGCCATTACTGCTTTCCAATTCCTGATCATAGTTTCAGTTTTGGAAAGGTTTATCTTGACTCCTGCTTCTTGGAACGCTTGATAGAGGATGTTGATTTTCTGTTCAAGATCATTCATATCCAAACTATGAATACCTACGTCATCAGCATAGCATCCTTCAGCTCATAATCGGTACATTGGCTTTAGGAAGGAAAGCAAGATAATTGTCTTCTACTGGTAGATTCATTTGTGATATGGTAGGAAATGGTCAATGCTCATCTCATCACAACTGTATTTGTAAAGGCGCAGAGTATAGTATAGTAAAAGATTAAATATACTAGGGCTCTTATTTTCTCCTTGTCGTACTGCTAAGCAAACATAAAAATCTCTATTACTGATGCAACACAATTTTCTCTTTAATACCTTTGAGTCAGACTAAGTTAATCTTTAAATAGAAATAATATTTATCTTTAATTTTTTAAAAATCTTTTTGTCTTTGATGCTATTAATGTCTAGCTTTTTCTTTTCTTTGTTTGAAGAAAGCATTTGAAGAAACTGTTATTTCATCCTTCCTGTTTGGAAAGCATCCTCGTGTTTTATTAATTATAAATTGTCAGCATTTCTTACATGACTGTCACTCATTTTGAGTCAAGGAATACACCTGTCCCTCACTCACATCTCGTCTGTCAACAACCCTCTAGCTTGACCCCAGTCTTTTCACAGGCTGACAGACTTCTCAGGCCAGGAAGATAATTACATACCTTTTTGTTTTGCTTACTTCATAAGGGAGGACAGCTTTATTTTTTTTTTTTTTACTTTTATTGTAATTTTATTTGGATTGTTATGTTTAGATTTTTAAGGTAACAATATTTCTATACTGTTTTCATAGCCAATTCAGGTTGTTCTGAAAAGAAAAGTTGTTGGTCTTAAACTGATAAGCAAATTCTTTCATGTCATGCTGGATTTTAATCTGTTCTGTATTAGAAGCTTAATCAAAAGTCCATGCTTCTTAGTTTAATCCAACACAAGGTCAAATGCATAGAAATGGAGGTAAAAAAAAATATGTTGGTTGTATCAATCAAGAAGTAAGGATTTCTTGCTTTGAAGATCATTATTCAAAATCCTATCGAGGTTCAAAGACTTCTACATGAATATTGAAAGTAGAAAGATCTACATCATGGCTGAGATAGTTGTGGATCTTCTGCTAGTGCAAGTGGTTGGGTTTCAAGCCCAGATAAAAGAAGTATTGTTTGGTTCTATTTTCTTATCTGGGCTCAAAAACTACCGACTTGTTTTAAAAGCAGATTAAACAAATGATTTTTGTCTGAAATTTTGAGATGAGGAATTATTATTCTACACTGATTTACTAAGACTAGTGTCTCTATCTTAGTTGTCATTATCACATATAGAAATTAAATAAGTAAAAATAAGACAAGTTTATTCAATAGAAGTACTTGTCAAGTTCTTTGAAATCTATCAAACTATTCTGGTTTATCTTATGGGTGGATACAGATAGGAATTATTATACTGTTTTTTATTAAGTTGAAAAATCCTTTCATCAACCCCACCCCCAGTCTGTTCTCTCACTTTCACTCCCTGTAAGCCCCTGTGTACTAGTGACACTCCTGTCTTGCTTAGGTGAAATGATTAAAAAAAGAAAAGAAAAAAGTCAGGTGAGAAAGAAAATACAGGATTTTTATGAGTGAAGCCAAAAATTCCTCTGAGGGGAAAGAACTATAAAACAGCAGGATTCAGAAAGAAGATGGCAATTGATGTTGCAATTAAATTTTTGAAGATTGTAGGCAGCAGGGAAGCAAGAAACTGGAAAAGAATTCCACAGGCAAGAAAAGAAACTATTAGAATATAACTTATAGTTATTTCGACAGTAAAACAATGGAACTTATTTGCTAATCTAGTAGTATGCTTAAATTCATGCAGTTGAGGTAACAAAGAGGAAAGCTCATGAGAACATTTCCTATGAAAATATTCATAGAAAAAACAATGAAGACATGTCACAGCAATGGGAAAGTGACTGAAGCTGAGTTGCCATATCATGGCTGATAACACTGCAGACTCTTTCTGTTGATAATTTTAAGATATACAGTGGGGAAAATAAGTATTTCATCCCCCTGCTGATTTTCTGAGTTTGCCACCTTACAAAAATAGGAATAGTCTATAATTTTCAGTGTAGGTCTGTCTTGAGAGATAGAATATAAAGAAAATTCTAGCAAATCCCATTATATTAATTTTTGAACATTTATTTCTTTTTTATTGAAAAAATAAGTATTTCACCCCATAGCAAAACATAACTCAGTATTTGGTGAAGAAACTCTTGTTGGCAAGCACAGCAGCCGGATGTTTCCTGTAGTTGGTTACCAAGTTTTTACAGATCCGAGGGGGGGGGGGGGATTTTGGCCCACTCCTCTTTGCAGATCCTCTCTAAATCCTTAAGGTTTGTAGGTTGTCATTGGGCAACTTGAAGCTTCAGCTCCCTCCACAGATTTTCTAAAGGATTAAGGTCCGGAGACTGACTAGGTCACTCTATTACCTTAATGTGTTTCTTCTTGAGCCACTCCTTTGTTGCCTTAGCCATACTTATTTTCCCCACTGTATAGCAGGAACACCAAATAGATATACTAACAATATTCAATGCATGGACAAATAGTAGATTTATAAATGTGCAAGATGGATTCTGGTGAGAAAAATTGTCTTGCACAACACAGTGGACCAACTTTTCTAGCAGCAGACCTAGCAATTGATTCAATATAGTTATTCCACTTCATTTCAGTGGAAAATGTGAGACCAAGAAGGTACAATGAGTTGCCTTCCTAGAAATTACCATCAGTCATGTTAAGGGAATGCAATATGTAAAGGTAATAGTAGGTGGCACCACCGTACTTTGATTTCATGGAAATGCTCAGACCTATATCAGATGTGCTTTTCAAGTGGATGCCAGATGGATGGGATATTCCCTTCTTGAAATTGTGGAGACATTTGATATCTCTTGATTTGCGGTGTCATATGTTTGATGTGAATACTTAATAGAAAGCATTACCACCCATTGTAGACAGCACAGTGGCTGATCATAAGTCTTTAACCATGTGCAGCAGTGCCAATGCATACTACCTGCAACCAGATGGAGGCATGACTGATTGTACTTTGTGATCATTGCTATCTTACCAACATTTGCTTTTTTTCTACATACGTTTATATGTGTTACAAATTAAATAAGCACAACTGAGTAGTATTAAAGGATGAAAAATTTTCATAGATTTTGACGCCATTCTGGGGTCTGTTTTCTGTCTAAATTTATGAATTTGTTTTACTAAGTCTCGAAGAAATATTAAATAAAATTCACTATTTTTTATTCACAATGTTGAATGTGTTAAAATTATTCAACTTTTTAACAAGAAAAATCTCAAATTGATGTTAAAAATTGCTGCAGAGCATTGTTGATTTATTTAAGATGGATCTATTATGACATGTCCCTAATTTTGTATTTATATACATTGTATTTATTTTCAATTTTTCTAGTTAAAAATAGTTCACCAATATTGCAAATGATCAGGTTACAATAAAATTTGTATTTTATATGAAGGCTACCTTATGAAAACTGAGATGTAGTAGAGTGAGTGCCCCATATCATAGATTCAGGGGAGGGGGGGCACTAGTAACAATAGCTCATATCTCATCCACATTCAGTGCAGGATGATCCAGACACATATTTGGCAGGTTAGGTTGGTGTTCTTTAGCTTTCACAACACCAGACATTATGCCTCATCTGGGCTTTGTGACAGTGTTGGAGGACAGGCAACACGTAACAAAAGGTTGCTTTTAAGCATGAAACACACTGTCACCACTTGCTGTTGACCTCAGCATCGACTTTTATATATACATACACTCTGTACCTGATATTGAGCACATTTGCCCATAGATATTTGTCTACTTTATATGCCGTGTCCCCTCAGGATGTAGGTGATTATGGCTCTCCACAATTTCCTGTCTTTTGTAGATCTTAATGAATTTTTGTCTTTTTGTTATTTCTCCCAAACCCTCTTCTGCCATCTATTTACTCAAGCTCACTGTATTATGTGTTGTTTTCCCCTGTCCTTCTTTTGAGTGTCATATTTTCCAATTCCTATTTCCTCATTTCAACTTTTTCTTACTTAAGTATAAGTCTCCTCTTGGTTTCATTTTCTCTAAAACTTTGTTGTTGCTCACGTATTTGATCCATGGTATCCTCAGCATTTCTTCTGTAGAACCTATATATATATATATATAAAATATATTACATAAATATATATATATATTATATATAAAATATATTACATAAATATATATATATATTATATATAAAATATATTACATAAATATATATATATATATTATATATAAAATATATTACATAAATATA
>OZ038513.1:41740095-41790095 GCA_964036315.1 Acanthosepion esculentum | reverse complement strand
TGACATGAAACTCTAGAGTTGGCCAATGAGATAAGTCTATTGAATATTTATTGACATTCTGAGTATTATAGATCTAGTTATATGTTGCACGCTTTTTGGCAAAAACTCTACTGGCTTAAAAAATATATTAAATTCCAGTAATTCTTATATATTTTTATAGGTTTATTTGAATTGTATTATCCTATTATAATTGTGTTTCTTTGCATGACTGTTATGTCCTGCCAATACCTCATAAATAATGGACTATTCTGTTTTGATCTTGTGGAAAGAGAGCAAAAGACATTGCTTGGTTTCAATGAGAAAATGAAAGAAAGAAAGAATGGAAGATAGAAGTGTTTAATAGCTGTTTCAGTGAAATGAAAAAAAGTTGTCAACTTTAAATCTTTTCATTTGTACCCCCTTACTTCTTAAAATAATGACCAGCATTCATATTTATGATTGTTATTACAGTGTTAAAGAGTTGTCAAGCTCAAATATTTAACAATGTGACAGGGAAATTTGTACAGATATTTTATTATAGAAATTTTATTGTATTGTAGAACTCACCATGAGCTTATTACAGTTGTAGTAGAAACGACAAAACTGGGGTCACACGTCCAATCTTCACTTCTCGCCAGCTAAGACATGTGTTTGTCCCACGTTTTGGTAGACACTGGTTAATATACAGCTCACTCCATCAGTAGGTTGAAGCTAGCATCCAGCTTCCAGACAAAAATAAACAGAGTTGTAATTTAATACAAAACTCTATAATAGTGCACGTCACCACGGTCCCAACAGCACTGCCAGCCAATGTCCCAGACCGTTTTTATTGACCAAAAATACGGTCAACGCACCAATCATCGCCGTTGGCCTCGTTCTCAATCATAGTCCCCAGCTCGACCAATCAGCATGCAGACTGCCACTAGACAAATCATGCCAAGCAGCATAAAATAACAAATGTCGGAGAATGTACTTTTCTTTTACAAAACAGCAGCCCGACAAGCAAAACATCTTGGGCGCTTTGACTCCGGTAAGTGCAAATATTTATCGTCACACTTATTCAATTATTAACTTAAGAATTAAGATTTATCAGAAAGTTGAAAAATTATAAATGATGTTTATTTGCCGATGTCAGTTGGTTTCAGCCTCTTCAGGTAGAAACTTTGTCACATCATCTCCATTTTTGTTTTGGATACTCTTAGATCATTACAAAAGTTCATGCTTGATTAGAAAATTATAAACAAAATTTTATGAGTCAAGTACATAGTCTGTTGTTTTTTGTTTTGTTTTTCTTTCTTAAAGCAATTCATCCCAAGCAAGGTAGGAGTGCTAATAGCATGCAAGGGGTTACAGAAGTTTGAGAACAAGAGTAAAAAGGCATGTTTGAGGAAAAGATACAGAGAAGGATGAGGGTCAAGCTCAGGGTGTCAGATGTCAATTGACATTACACTTGAATATTTGAGGATTATAGTCATCAGGGAAGCAAGTAAGGGGAAGGGAGTTCCACAGATGGGAAGTGCGAGAGAAGAAGCTTTTTGAGTAGAAGAGGTGGTTACATTTAACTGTTTTGACAGTGAAAGGGTGGGACCAAGATGCCAGCTTGGTAGCTCGCTTAAATTCATGTAGTCCAGGAACCAGTGAAAGAAGCTCATTGGAACAGTTGCCGTGAAAATACTTGTAGAAGAGACAGAGGGAGACCACAGCAAATCTGTGGGATAGCAATTGTAAACTAGATGCCAGATCAGGACCTATCATCTTGCATATTCGTAACAACTGTCTCCCATCATACTATAAGCTTTTTGATACTATTTTCATAGAAACTTTGTGTTTTCTGTTGGAAGAAGGTTGACTATACAGAGTCAAATTTTTTTGTCATTTAAATTGTTCTGCAGAAAAAATTTGAAGGAGCCATGTCTGGAGAATACAGTGGTTTCTTCCCATTTCAACTCTTTAAGTTTCTGCAAAGGTCTGTTTTGCAACATCTGATTTTGCATTACCATAATGGAAAATGTTACCTTTTCAATTTTTTAAAGTCAGTTGTTTTTCTTGACCCCAGGTTGAGATATTGATTTACAAACTCCTAGCAGTCTCTTCCAACAAAGTCTTCAGTTTATTCTCCACGATGGCAACCAGAGCATCTTCAGTGATGTCGGAAGTCCACCTGGTGTGTGGTTAATCATTTTGGTTAAAATCACCCTGGAAAAATCTGTGAAACTATTTTTTGACTATCTGAAGAGCTGGAGTATGATTCAAATATACCTTCTGAAGGATTTTTGTCACAGTTCCGATGCTTACTCCTTTCTAAAAATTATAGAGCATAATATGGCGAAATTCATCCTCCATCTTTAAGACATTCATTTGTGGACAAAATGTCAAGATTCAACTGAATGTTGAAAGTTTTCAATCTAGCACACATCAGAAATTGGCACAAACACCAGTATCAAGTTGTGGTCATTTTATATTAACAATGAAAATCGGTCATAAACTTTTACAATGATTTGATATTATGCATCCTACAAAAATACACATACATACATATACATACATACATATATATATATATATATGCACAAGTACAATACCCAGGATTACCTGGAGACAAAAGCACACAGTTTCATGTTTACTTCATTAAGAGGAAAACAACTTTAAAAAAATCTTCATTATAATTGTGTTTGAATTAGAATTTTTTCTGACCAAATATTAGGTTGGTGCAAAAATAATGTCGTTTTTTGACGTTCAACTTCATGTGAGAAAACGACATTATTTTTGCACCAACCTAATATTTATTTTCTTTTTAAAAGAGTTACAAAATAATATCTGATATTCCTTTACTACTCAGTATGCATTACTGTCTGATTTTCCTGTAGAATACCCTGGAACCAAAGCACTCAGTTTTATAATCACTTGATTGAGAAGAGAGAAAAAAAAAAAACTTCATGGTAATTGTGTCTGATTAAAAATTCTTTCAAACAATACATTTATTTTCTTTATAAGAGTTATCTTCCTTAAGCAAGAGATATTGGGTGGCACTGTCTTAAATATGCACAATTCAATAAATTTTGATTTTTGTCAAAAGCATTTAAGTGATGTTTTCATCAAAATAATGTCGGTTAATAGCTTTAAGGTAATCCTCTACCACCTTGAGTTTCTTACCTGTTACCGATGATACTTTGTTATACCTATTTCATTTTCTATCATGAAAACATGTTTAAAGAACTCCGTGGTGTATCAGTCATTGTACAGAGTGCATTGGATAAATTGTCATCTAAATTATGCAAAAATGAAAATAACACTGACGTCTCATTTTAACAGATATTTCTACCATAATTACACAAAAATATCTTGAAATACTAAAGAGTAAATTTATTTAATAAAATCGCCATTGGCTTCAACCATAGCTTCCAGATGACTTCAGAATTTCCTGCAACTCTTCTTGATGGTCTCCTTGTTTAAGTTAGTGAATACTTCCATAATCCTTGCCTTCAGTTGGTGTTACAAAGAGTTTTGTTGGTCTCTCACTCAATTGCACCCCACACATAATAATCAAGGGGGTTGCAGTCTGGGGAGTTAGGTGGCCAGATGTAAGGGGTAACATGGTTGCAGAAATTGTCTGACAACTGTGACTGGGTTCTCCTGCTTGTGTGGCATGGTGTAAAGTCCTGTTGCCAGATATAGGGTCTTTCAGCAACAACCTTCTTGACCCAAGGCAGCACTACCTCCTCAAGTAAATTGAGGTAGGCCTCCATGTTGAGTCTGAGGCCTTCACCAACAAATTCAGGAGTTCTTTTCTTATCAGAGGTAGTTTTCCAAACTGCCATATCTTCGTAATCACCATTAGATTCATATAACTCTTTTCTGAATCCTCTGCACTGTCCCTAGATTGACACAAAAAACACACTGAAATGTTCATATTGGTGTTTCCGGTGCAGATGCCAAGCAGTACAGCATGCCATTTCCAAATTTTTAGCAGTGTGAATTGCATCATGTTGCTCTTTTTCTCACAGACAGTACCCAACTGACCCTACTATACTGTACAGTTGACAAAATAAAAAAAAACAAACAACATGCACGCATGAAATTGAAAATATAAAATGGCGACAATTTACCCATCGCACCTTGTATTTGTTTTGATGCTGTTAAAGAAGTTTTGATCTTTTTATAAGGTCTAGAGATATGTTTCAAGGTGATTTTTTTTGTCTTTTGTTTCTCTGCAACCTGAGACGGCTTACAAAATGAAGTCAAATGTGTCCCTAACTTTTTGGGATGAAAGTTAAGACAAAACAAGACAATAATAATATAAATCAAGCTGTTAACTTTCCACTGACACTACTTAAAAGTGCAATAATAGTTGAAGTAATAATTAAATAAAAAAAAGCTTCATGATAATTGTGGTTGAACTAAAATTCTCATTTATTTTTAATAGGAAAAGAACAAGAACAGGCAAATGTAGGATTCATTAAATATTGTGTATTAACAGCTTTGTGACAATTTTTTGCCAACTTAAGTCACTTATGTGTTGCCTGGTATACTTTGTCACACATTTTCCATTTATAGAGACATTCTTAAAGACCTATGTGGCATATCAATCACTATAATTTTGATGGCTTCATCATTTATCAAGTTCTGGAAGTATATTTCAAATTGATTTTTCACAGTTTTCACCAATTTTTGATAATGAATATTGCAATTTTCAACAGTTTTTGTCTTTTGTTTCCCTGCAATCTCAGATGGCTTCAAAAGTGAAGTCAAATGTGTTCAATGCATGAAAAGTTAATCTTTGTGAACCTATTTTGACATTTGTAGAGTGGTCTATTTTGATTGGGAACAAACAGACTGACATTCACAAATGTGAAATTAGTTCATAGTCCATATTTATCTATTCACTTATGGAAATATTTGTTTAACTCTTTGATCTTTCTTTTGTCTTTTTAAAAAAATTTTCTTTTTCTTTTTTCTTACTTTGTCCCTTTTCACTTTTTCTTTTTTTTACTTTTTCTTTTTTTTACTTTTTTTTACTTTTTCTGTTTTTTACTTTTTCTGTTTTTTACTTTTTCTGTTTTTTACTTTTTCTTTTTTTTACTTTTTCTTTTTTTTACTTTTTCTTTTTTTTACTTTTTCTTTTTTTTACTTTTTCTTTTTTTTACTTTTTCTTTTTTTTACTTATTTCTTTTTTGAAAAAAAAAAGGACAAAATAATGTAAAAGTAAAAAAAGAAATGAAAAGAATAATTTTTTACTTTTTCCCTTTTTATGGCTTCAAATTTACTGAAAGCATTTTGCAGACAAGTTTTCAATTGTCTTTTTTTAATAGATACATAAATAGGATAAACCAACAATTTACTTTGCACTAAAGAAATTTTACCTGGTAAATAAATAATTTGGAACTTTGTGAAAAAAAACAGCTGAGGATATCAAAATAATGAAACGTGGCAAAAACACATTGGATAAATGAAACCAATCAGATTTGAGCTTAGAGAAGCAAGATGAAACCATAAAAAATGAAATTAAATAATAGCAAGGATTTTAAGCATCTTTTGTGGTAATACTTTTAAAAAATACTAAAACTTACAACATCCATGATGTCATTTTATAAAAATATCAACCTCTCTCTATATATACATGTGTGTGTCTATATATCTATATACACACACACATACACACTACAGTTCAAAAGTTTGAGGCAACCCCTGGTAATTTTTTTAATTGACCCAAAAAGTAGTTGTTTTGTACTTTAAATAAGAGAAAATTATTATACATGAATTTTTTATTAGAAATTTTATTATGACAAAACGAAAAAAGTATTATATGATTAAATTTTCCTCTTTTAGCTCTGATTACTGCAGCACAAATTTTTGGCATTTATTGAAAAAGTTTCTCAAAGTATAAGTTTGATAATTGATTCCATTCATTCATTTTTCAATGACACTAAGAGCTCTTTTCCATTTTTATCCCATGTTAATTCTGGGGGTGGTTTCAAAAGTGTATATGAATATATTCAAATTCAAGCAACAATAAATAAAAATATAATTATAAACTTAACCTCATATAATAAACCCCCAGTACTTAAAATATCACCAAATCAAATAAAGAAAACAAAATAATAGCCGAGTGAAGACATAATTAAAAACAAATTTTTTTTAATTAGTTATGGAAAAAATGAAATAAAATTTTTCAAACTCAAGAAAGTCCTAGAATTCTCAAGAATTAACATGAATAGTGAATGTCTGAAAAACCGGACGTCAAAATTGCTACAACTGAAAGAGAGAGAAAAAGAATAAAACCAGTAACAAGAGAGTATAAAGTGACAAGAAAAACAACAAAAAGGAGAAATAATCATAACATTCTAGAAAACACTTGAGCTGGGATAAACTTTATATTTATATTAATTGACTCACTCTCTCTCTCTCTATATATATATATAAATGTATGTGTAAGTGTTCATATATATATCATTTGGTGTAAGAAAAATAGTGCTCAATGCTAAATAACAGAGCTAGTAATTATATATTAATAAATATATATGATACGCCATGCTGACGCCATTACTTGGAGTTTCATGCTTGATGCAATCATCAGGTACTGATTCGGATTTACATTATTTTGTTAATATTTCTGGGTCTCATGAGATATGTATTGTTTGGATGAATTATTACTGTTGTTAAATATTTAATTGCACTATAATCTAATCTTGAATTTGAATTTTGGCTCAAATATATATATATATATATATAAAGAAATATAGTTTTAAGTGTGCTATATTTATGGGATAAAGTGCTCAATATCAGAGATAGAGCATGTGTAAATATAAATAGCTGAGAAAAATAACAGCACTCGTGGCCCGACGATTACATCTAGCATGAAACAGACTGTCGCCTCTAAGTGTTGACTTCTATGTTCACTTATATATATATATATATATATATAATATGCTAAGTGTATTTGCATACTTTTTGTTTATAATGTTAGTAACTTTTTGTTGTGTAAGTGTTATATCACTTGAAAGATCCTGGGTGGCAGTGTCTTGTTATAAAACATTGACTCTGTGAAAAAATAGAGTAGAACAATAATAACTGAAAAAATACATTTACAAAACCACATATGAAAACCTAATAATAGTAAGGACAAAATATCAGTTCCATACATGCCTTCATTCTAATGGCTTGAATAAATTAGTTTTCATATAAATCCCCAAGATAAAAGAGCTCTATTATATTGTTCATAAGATGAACAATAGTCCACATTTTATCAGGTAACAATTTAATGACATTAATACTATGCTATTTACATACTTTTTTATAGTCTCAGAAATGAGACAATAGCACTTCATAATGCAAATGAGTCAGTTGTTAAAAATTTTATGGTAATGGTAATATTGGCCTTATTACACACTCAACATTCATTGACCGAATGTCTACTGCTACTTTTATTTGAAATTTATAAAATCCTTCTTTTAAAACAATTTTTCAGAAAAATAGGTTTCTCAAGTTCACTATTTCCAGTTTTAATGGGGGCTTCCTTCCTAACCTTTTGTTCAAAGTAGTGTGGAATGTCAACCTCTTGATTATGTCATAATGTTATCTAGAAGTTAGTGAGAAGTTAGAGTTAGTGAAAATGTGGCAAGTCCAGCAGTGTTTGCAATTGGTCATGGTCACAATTAGTATAGTAAATAAGCTTCCAATAATAATAATAGTAGAATTTAATACTATTTACATTGTTTGGGCTGTTGCTCTCATCTTTATTGTCACATTCACAACATTTTGACTGTTGTACACTCTGGCCTCCTTCAGGTGATATTTCTAAGAATTTTGTTGGAATTGTGTAAAGAGTTACAATATCTCAGAAATATAGACAGATGTAGAATTTAAAAGTTTAAGTTTTTTGCATTTTACAACAAAGATTTTGGATGTAAAAATGTCTGTAAATTACTTCTTGTGAATTCATCATTACACATGGCACAGTGGATAAAGGCGTTGGTTAGATCCAGTGACAGACCCAAAGAGTGTGAGTTCAATACCCGGTTAAGGCAGTGGAGAACTTTCAGAGGGAAAATTAGCAGGAGATAACTGATAACTGACATCCATCAAACATGACACGTGGAACTAGAACAGTCTACCCCAGTGATCGAAATAAAGGGTTCAGTTTGAAATTCCAACCACCTGAAGAAGGCCGGAGCGTACAACAGCCAAAACGTTGTGACAAATATGGCGACAAAGATGAGGACAATAGTCCGACTAATGTAAATACTGTACATAATACCTCATCTCAGAAATATAGACAAACTCTGTTCATTTGAATTATCCAATATTAAAAAGCCTCTCTCAATAATATTGTAAAACAACTTTGCAAAGTAAATCAAAGAAATTTAATTTTTTGTAAAGTAAATTAACATATAAAAAATAATTTGATAAAACAAACTTTTTTTAATTATTGTTTAATTAAGTAAATTGAAAAATGCAAAACAAAATGAAGTATTTTTTTGTTTGTAATTTATTTTTTAATAAAATAAATCAAAATTCTTATTTTTTTTTATATGTCAGTTTACTTTATTATAAAATAAATTTCTTTATGATTTACTTTATTAAAAATAATTAAAAACAAAAAACTGGTTCATATTTTACATAATGCCTTTTCAAATGCCCAATTTGAAGAAAAATATTCACTAATTAAGGTTTTAATCCTTAATAAATTACTTCTAGCCAGTTATGAGAAAAGTTATGTTTTTCTGGTGCTGAATTGTCTTGCTGTTGAGTTGGCATTCACCCTACTGTACAGTATCTTCACAAACCTCAGCCATGGCCACATAAAACAGACTGACAGTTACATTTCATATGTGCACCAAGAATATCAGATTTATTACCACACTTTATGTGCTTTTGAAACAAACCAGTTAGCTCAATAAGCCTACTGTTAATACCAAATGTATTGTCAATTCCCAGTACTTACTATTGGCTATGTTTGTTTATAGGTGTTGAGTTGCCTTGTGGTGACAAGTACAAATTGTTTATGATGTCAATACATATGTACTAAACTACTGAAAATCTAAATAATAACCACAAATATTTAATAATAGGTCTAAAATGTGATAATTTGTTGTGACAGAAAGAAAAATAATGCTGTAGAGTCAGTGACTTAGACTTGCTAGTATGGTATGCTATTATGTACTCAAATATTTTTTTTAAGTACTGAGCTCATTATAAGGTGTATCTTAGCATATAGGAAATATGTCAAATGCCTGTAACATGCCAGAAATCATTGAGGTACACAGTCTAATGAATTCAAATCTTTTACAAAACTTTTTTTTTATACTGCCGAATAAAAATTCTAAGATATTATACCCATTGTTAACTATGCTGACTATTGTGGTCCTACCTAGGATTGAACTAGCTAACAGATTTTTGAAGATATTAGAACTCCTACTCCTCAGCTTAATGGATGTGTCCACAGCAGTGGCAGTAGCTTGTCTTTCTTCCTGCCAAAGTGAATTTAACCTTTAGGCATTATTTAAGCTTATTGAAATTTCGCTTCAGGGAATATTTTTCTATTGTTTGGCAAAATAACATCACTCAGTTTATTGAAGATCCTTTTTTAACACCCACCATGCCACACCCATTGTAATAAACCCCCTTATTACCTTTGTATTCCCCTGGTGAGATGTAAGTCTTAGCCAAGCAGCTTCTTCCAATAAACCGTTGCTTTGTGGAACTAACTCACAAAAGGATGCTTCCACAATCACTATGATCTTATCCTGTTCAAGTCTAGGGTTAACGGTTATCTTTTCCACATAGCCTCATAAACTGTGCCTCTTACTCTATAACCTCCTACCTCAAGTGGTTCTTGAGCCTTGTACAGAGTGAAGATCATTGTAAAAATAAAAAACCTACCTTTTATCCTAGAACTTATCCATGTGGAAACTGTTAGATGCAGACGTCTCTTCTACTCCAATAGCTTCATGTCTCGCACATCTCGCCTATGGAACTCCCTTCCCTATTACTGTTTCCCTGACAATTACAATCTCCAACGGTTTAAGTGTAGCGTCAATCGACATCTCCAGTTGCCTTGATCTATCCACTTTCCTTCTCCACATCCTTTCATTTTTCATTCCTATCTGCTCTCGCTCCAAATCTTCTGTAACCCCCTTGCCTTGATCGACCCACTGTCTTTCTCTTTCTCCACATCCTCTCCTTTACCACTCCTATCTGCTCTTCCTCCAACCCTTCTTTAACCTCTTGCGTGATAGTGGCTTCCAGCCTTGCTTGGGGCGATACGCTTAAAAAAAAAAAAAAAAAGCCTTCACTCATCGTATCATCCTAGTATCATCTCATTTATAAAGTTAAATTCAGATGGCCAAGTATGGATAAATCGATAAAATATTTTTTTATGGAGGGGGTTTGTATCTTAAAAGCTGTCAGGCATTTTTAGTTAGCTATCTTTAAACTCAAGGACATAAAGGAGCCATTATGTGCTGAGGGAGAAGTGCAGCAAGCCAGAAGCAGGCTCATTGCCAGGGTATTACCAACAGGGAGGAGAATCAATTCCAGAGATGGCCTATCGGTAGAAGTGCATTTTCTTGCATTAAAATTAGTTCATATCACATTTGCAGATATGGTGGTACAAAAATTTTCAGGGGGTGGCAATCAGTCTATACCCACTGCCAGTGACAGATCTGGCCATAAGTAAAATGAGTGAAGAACATAATATTTACAGATGATTGGCTGCTATTTATTGATTCAAATGCTAGTTTTTAATCATATGATAGTAAGCCCTGTGCCTTTTCTATAAATACTTTCATGGTAATTTTTTAGATGAACTCTTCATTATGGTACCTAGATTTTATGAATTTAAGCATAGTACTAGATTGGCAATAAGGTCTCCTCAGTTCATGTTTGAATTGGCTAGCTATAACTCTAAGTTCTATGCTAACTGTTTCTTTTCTTGCACTTCTTGCTTGTGGAACTCTCTTCCAGTTCTATGCTTTCCAGCCAACTTTGATCTTCAAAAATTTAAATGCAATGTCATTTGTTATCCACTGTTTTCCTGATTACTCCTCTATTGTTCTTGCTCCTTAATAATGCTTCTCTTTTTTCTTATTCTTTCACACCTTGTGCCTTAGTGACTCTACTGCCTTACATGGGGTGATATGATTAAAAGAAACAAAAAGTAGTTAATTCAGACTTATAAGTTAAACAGAATTCTAATTATCTTCATTTGATCCCAAACAGGTAAAATTTACCTTCTGTTTTCTGTTACAACTCTTTGTGAAGTGATTGTTTCATGCCATTGTCTCATTGGATGAGTGAGTGTGTCGTATGTGATCACCAGTAATGATGAGTAAATGACATGAATTGGTCAAAGCCCATGACACATCATTATTGTAACAGAATGCAAAAGGAAAGGTTTATGCCTTCTAATGTCAGAAAGTTTTGAAAATGTCGATCAAACTCTTCATGCAGTTTCAAAATTATGTCTTCATACTCTTTCAAGCATTTTTTGCATTAAGCGACTGTCCCCCAAGGTCCTATCCTTGGACCTTCCTAATTTTTATCAACAACCTTCTCAGTATAACCAGTTTTCAACTCAGTATCTATGCTGATGACACAAAAATTTACTCCTGTCTTGATAAGTCTAATCAGATTTACACGGTCAAATTGGCAACTAATCTCAAAAATTACCTTCAATGAGTTGTTAACTGGGGTAAAGAATGACTTGTTAAATTTTAATTCCTCTAAAACAAAATTGCTCTCTTTTTTGCTTTTCATCAGTGTGGAGAGTAATTCATTGCACTTTCTCAGACTTATGTTTTCAGTTGACAGGAAGTGGTAAGATTATATTGAATCAGTTGCTCAACCTACTGCTAGGAAAGTTGGTTCACTGTTGTTATAAACAATTTTTCTCATTAGAATCTATCTTAGAAATTTATAAGTCAACCCTTTTTCTATGCATTGAATATTGCTGCCACATCCAGTCTAGTGGTTCTATGTATTTAGAGATATGTGATAAAATCTAAAGAAGTATCTGTAATGACATTGATCTTGACCTGGCATTTTTCTCACCACTGTAAAGTACTTTTTCTATTAATGTTTTCATGGTAATTATTCTGATGAGCTTTCCTCTCTAGTGCCTAGACTTTACAAATTTAAGTGCAGTACTAGATTGGCAGCTAAGTCTTATCATTTTACAGTCGAAATTGCAAGATTTAATTCTAAGTTCTATGCTAACAGTTTCTTCTTTCACACTTCTCACTTATAGAACTTTCTTCTGATTTCCGGCCAGCTTTGATATTCAAAAATTAAAATGCGATGTCAACCATTATCTTCTGTCTTCTTAATTCCTGTTCTTTTATTGCGCTCTCTTTTTTTTTCTCCCTCATATTCCTTCACAGTAACCCCTTGCATCTTAGTGGTTTTATTGTCTTGCTTGGGATGAAATGATTAAAAAAAAAAGGACTGTGGTTCAACTCTCTCCAATGGCTGCAAGATCATGAAGTGAGCGATGTTTCTTCCTGCAAGCTGCTGTGCCCACAATAATAATTGACATTTGAAAGCCTTCAAACTGTTATACATCACTCTTATTAACTGCTTTAGGCCCTGTAGTTTCAAGTTTACTATGTTAAGATGTCCAGTCAGATCAGTGATGGATGCTAACTGACAAAGATTGGATTATTTTTCTATAATTGCCCAGAACAATCCAACCTTATCTTTCAAAACAGAAAACTCCTTTAAATCAATCTCTTGACTGAGCAAACTTACCTCAGAATGGTAAAGAACCTATCCATATTCACTGTTCATGGTGGAAAGAAAAGAAGTGAACTGTGAGTAGTTGAGGGCTGTTACTTGTATTGATAGTTTTCACAACTACATTGATTATGCTTTCTATCTGCTTTCCCACACAGTGCTTCATGGTGCAAAATGCAATGGATAGTAGAGATGAGCATAACAAGACTTTAACTTTTCTTTAAGGCAACTATGAAAAATAGAAGAAAAAAACTATTATTCATATATTTTTAGGATTCAGTTAAGAGATTGGGGAGAAGGAAGATCAAGTGACAAGGCACACTGTAAACAAAATATAGTGAGAGATACACTCATTGAGATATATAAACCAAAACAATCATGTCTCCTACTGCCCAGTGTTACATCACGATCTTCAGAGGTTGCATCTACCGCTTTTCTGCTTCATGTCTCCTACTGCTGGTGACGATCATATTGCAGGGATTTTTATAGCCAAAAGTCAGCTCTGATTTACCCGACAAATTTTGGTAGTCAACACAAGAATTTCAGATTTCAACCAGCTCAAGTAGACATTAGTTAAAAAAAATCATGTTTATCAAAACAATTTATTGTAGTAGAGAATCACTTCTGTTTTTCTTTCCCTTCCTTCACTTTCAGTTGACCCCCCACTCCACTCCTTGGTCAAGGAGCTTTGCAAGCAGGGTGGCAAGGCTCAGGTTTCAGTAAATTATTTTATTACCTTTATCCTTTCCTCTAAACTACTGAGAGCTGAAATCTACTCAGAATGAAACAAAAATCATTTTTAACATAACCAACTAAACCCACCTTTTCAGTGCACATTGCTTAGTGTACCATCTGTTGCCACTGACATGAGTTTTGATCACTCCAATCCTGCATGCTCAATACATTTTTTCCAATTGACTAAAGATATCCTCCCCTGTCACTGTCCCCCTTCAAATAAACCTAATAATTCTTCAGTGAAATTTTGAATTTTTGTCAACTCCTCTGATAGAGACAGTACAATAAACTGTACCTGTAGTATGATGGAAAAATTTTCAATGTTTTGTGTAGTGGTAGTCAAATGCAGGCGTAAATTATTTGCCAGATCAATGATACGACTGGCAAATAGTATAATGTAACATGCTGATGTTTTCACATAATTTACTTTTCTAGGGATAGAGAATTTTGTTAACCTTTAAAAAGAAGTATTTGTTGAAATTTCTTTCAGTGAAAGGCTGTGACAATTTAACAATCATCTTGCTGAGATGGTAATATAAAAAATCTCAAACGGAACATTAGTGAAATGTGAAATGATTACAACTTGTTTTTTGGTGGGAGGTGCTTACTGGGGGTGGAGGAGCAATTAAAATGCAACACAACAATTTACACAAGGGGAAATGGAAAGTTTTTTTTTGGGGGGGGGTTCATAAGGTGAGAAGGGATAAATTTGACATGGAGGTGTAACCAAGATGACAGGCTAAACACACTACAGAAAATAAGGATTTTTCATAGCAGGAGAAGGAATAGATTTGATAACATATTCAGTTGGAGACAGGGTACACTAGATGATTGATAACTACCATACACAAGAGAAAATGATAATTTCTTTCAGAATGAGAAGAGGAATAGATTTGATCTCAGGTTGAGTAATGGATAGCGACTCAGATTGAGGAATTGGAGACCCGAGTTCGAATTCCAGTCAAATCTATTACATTCACTTATGTGCTAATACCCTTAGGAAAGGTATGAATCCTCTTCTTCTACCCGAAACTATGAGTAAATAGCAGGAAAGACTTGGATGGCAACTGGTCTACTGCAGAAAGAAATGGCAAAATACTGCAGGAAAAAAATCTGCCTCGTCAGTCACGTATTGAAAGAGACATGATTGCCTAAGCATGTATCACACATGGCACATGACTGACTGAATGGAGTGGAGTGTGTACACGAGATAAAGAACTAACAGAAAATGAACAGAAAATCATGTGAGAAAGAAGTTTGATAGAAGATTGTTAAATAAAATTAAATTTCAGAGTAGAAAGATCTACTTATTTCTGCCTTCTCTAATATGAGTTGCCAAATATATTTTTTATAAAAATTAAGAAGAGACCAGACATTTGTACCCTCTTGTCAGATAGCTGATAATGAATACATGGTGGAGGGAGATTTAGTTTTCTTTCCTTCCTTAGAGAAGAACGAGAACAGATCTGGCTGACCTTAAAATTGATCGACTGTCCATTTGCACTTGGTGCGTAAGTCAAACCCGATACTGCTACTGCAAAAGTATGGAAGGGGCAAGGGACAAATTTATTAAACATGTGAAAATTTCTGGAAAATCTTGGTCATGAAAATGATTCCTGTGGGCTGCAGAAAGAAAATCTACTGGCCACATGCTTCAGCCCTCTGATCTAAATTGTCTATATAAATTGTTTTATCATCACTAAATACAAGAACATCTTATTATATTAAAAAAAAAAAGACTAAACATAAATTGCAAGCAGATAGAATTCAGTTACCAGCAAACTGCTCAACATGCAAATTACAAATTGGAGATACCAAAATCAAAGATGTACAACAATTTAAATATCTGGTAAGTGTTTTAAAAGAGGATGGAAAGTGCATCACTAAAATCCGGAGGCATATTGGGATAGTGAAAGATGCCTTCCAAAAGCTAAGCAAAGTATTAAGAAACAAGACAATTTCATTAGAACTGTTAGATAATATCTGTCCTCCTTTATGGCAGTGGTTGCTGGACAATCTCCTCACTTGGAGCAACAGAAATATGGTTCTACTGAAGCATGCTGAAAATGCCATGGACTGAACATGTGAATAGGAACAAAAATGGCACATAATACTTAACATCAGAAAGAGAGAGTTGAAATTTCTAAGGCACATAATGAAGAAAGAGGGCTTGGGAAATTTGATAGTCACAGGACAGATTAAATACAAGACAAACTGATGTAATGGAATAACCAGTCACCCCCATGAATGATTACACTATATGTAGCAAGTACCTATAAAGTCAACTATCTATGAGAGACTTAGAGAGAGGACAGGGAGAGGAGTGAGAGCAAGACAACACAAGCATGTCCAACCTTCCAGTTAGTGGTACTTACTACTAGATTGACCTGTGTGTATAACTGTACTGTATATTATATTGTACTTGTTGTGTACAATAAACCTTTCTTCTAGTATCCATTTGGTGTTGTGTTTATTCCCTTAGCACAGAATATAACAGAAACAAAATTAAACAATGCACATAACCTACCTAGCAAGCTTGAGTAAATGGATGGTAGAAGGTTTAGGAGAGACGATAAAAAGACAAAAAATTAATAAGAGCTCCAAAGGACAGAAAATTGTAGACAGCCATTATTGTCAATGTCCTGAAGGGACACCACTCATAGAAGAAGTTTATGCTAGAGTAAACATATATAAGTTTAAGGAAACCATATTATGATTCAAATGTCCTGCACTGAAGACAGACAAGCAAATGATGTTATTATACCAGTATCTTACTGTTTGAAGTGAAATTAACCTAATAAATATTTGAAGATTTTTATTTATTTGCAATCAGTCAAATGTCCTTATTTCTGTTGAAGGTTATCTGGATTAACATGTGAAGAAAGCCGATGGGTAAAATGACTGAAAGAAACACTGTGATTGTAGCAACAAAGATGAAGATATTAGTCTGACTATAAATAACATAAATAATGCTAATTCCTCATCCCAGAAATTCAGACAGAAATGAAGATTTTTAAAAATGTTTATAATTAACAGGAGGGAGGCATAATGAAGTAATAGATAGTGGCTCAGATTGAGGAATAAGAGAGCCGAGTTCGAATTTCAGTCAAATCCATTACATTCACTTACATGCTAATACACTTGGGAAAAGTATGAATCCTCTTCTTCTTCCCCCAGTTATGGGTAAATAGCAGGACAGACCGGGTTCTATAGCCTTGGATGGCAACTGGTCTATCGCAGAAAGAAATGGCAACCTACTGTGAGAAAAAAAAAATCTGCCTCGTCAGTCATGTATCAAAAGATACATGATCGTCTAAGTGTGTATCAAACATGGCACATAACTGACGGATAATTAACTGAATTAGTAATTTTTGTTTTCAAATAATATTGATGCCTTAAAATCAGTTAAAACAGCGAAACATAAATTTAACATTTTCTCTGAATTTTTCTTGCATTTTTAACAATAGACGTATCACCTTAAACTTTAAGACCAATCATTGCTTTGATTATTTAACTAAGTGTAAAATTTCCTTCAAATTTTTACTGGGTACATTGTTTTAATTTAATCTGAATTTTCATTATATTCTACCAGGACAACTGATTAGTTGAATTAGTTTAATTATACACAAATATTAAGTTTATTATTTAAGCATTAAAATTAATTATTTATGTAAAAAAAATTGAAATACAATTTTCTGTACTCAAGAAAACAATAGAAGGCTCAAGAATTAACAACAAAATGTCTAGAAAACCAGAAGTCAAAATGGCAACAACTGAAAGAAAAGGGGAAAGGTTAAAGTTTTAAAAAAAATGACAAAAACGACAAATAATCACAACATTTTAAATGTATGTGCAGATGGGCACATGCAAACATGCACACATACACTATGAAAAAAAAATTGCACCAATGAAAAGTGCATATGAAAAAGCAAAATCGAGAAGTATAAGCAGTCACTTGCTGACACTCCCCTGATGAGTGGATGAAGCGGTTCCTAGAGGGTCCATGGAGTCGAGATGCTGATGGTAACATCAATCAGCTAAGTGACAAACCTTTTATTTGTACTAATCATACATATACACATATATATATATATATATATATATATATATATATATATATATATAAGGAAAACTTATTTTAGCTAATGTGTTTCATTCTCTGATGGACTTTATGAAGATATTTGCCTTGATAAGATCCAGTAGAGGACGAGACACGTTGCCTAAAATAAGTTTTCATTATGTCTTTATTCATATTGTCCTTTTACAGATATATTTTTTAGTTATAACTGAAATATTATATATATCTATATATTTATATATACTAAAATCCTCTACAGAATTTTTATGAGTATGGGAAAATGAAAAGACATTGATTGATCAGAAAAAAAGATCAGGTAAAGAGCTCAAAAGAGAGATCAATAAACAGCAATATACATAGATATTCAGCAGAGAAAATTGGAAGTTGAATGAACATAAATAATACCTTAAGTTTAACATCTAATACACTCATACTTAATGTTTGCCAGATTCTTTTCTCCTTTCCTTTTTTATTATCCAGGATGCTAGCAGAAGTCATCATAGGGATTGTGGGTATCCAGAAGTCACTCAGCAACAGGCATATCAACTAAAGCATTTTTTTAATTTTCTTGCCAGAGTACATATCTAACAGTTTTCTTAATCTATAAATAGCTATCACTTTTCTTTTTCTTATCCTTCCAGCATTCTTTTATATCTTTGTTGATTTATTTTTATTGTTTGTTTTTTCTGAAATACAATTATGATTATTCTCAATTGCATCGGATTATCCCATAAATAATATCCAAATTCAGATTTAATCTCTATCAAATAATTCACAGCCAACTTGTCATCAGAGTGTTTTGAGTATTTTTTTTTTTTTTACAGTAAGTTTCACTCTGTACAAGGCCCAGGAGCCACTTGAGATAGAGGGTTATGTTAAGGGGTAGTTTATATGGATAGGAGGGAAAGATAATGGTTAGCTCTAGACTTGAACAGGTTAAGATTGTAATGATCATGGAAACATGTTGTTCTTTGTTCCACAGGGCAGTGGTTCACGGGAAGAATCTGTTCAAGTGGAACTTGCTTTTTACTAGAGGGAATATGGGTGGTTTGCTACTATGTAAGTGGCATGGCAGGTTGGGGAGTGTCTTTAACCTTTAAGTGGCAGGAAGAGGTGGCATCCCAGATGGATATAAAATGAGAAAATTTAATTTTTTGTAAAGAGTAATGATTCTGCTGATTTTTGTTTTAATTATATACAAACCTCTAAAAATGATAGTTTAAAGCTTTTATAAATGTGACATTCCTAAATTTAATGTTTTTAAACAGTATGATATTAATTGAAGGACAGATGGCCAAGTAGTTAGAATGTTTACTTTCTGACCATGAGAGCTGGGTTCAAGTCTCACTATAGTTGATTTATACACTGAGTTGATTTCTTGATTTTATGAATCCAATGAAGTGATCACCATATGCAGCAACTTTGGAAAATGCTTGAAAATCACCAGCCTTGTGGGTGAAATTGGGGAGACAAAATCATTGGGGAGTGGTTGATGGTTGTGCAAGCACACAGTCACAAGACATCATGACATCATGTGCTAGCCTTTTTTAAGAAATTAATCAGGCCAGATTGTACGCTCCCTCCCAGAAACTGAAGCCAAGGTTCTCTCAGCATCTGATTGAATAATGAAAGCAGAATGAGACCAACATGCCCATCTTGGTTGTTATACTGGCAGTTGTTAGTTCAATCCCTGTAAATGACAGTGTTAAATTACATACTCTTTTTGAGATGAAGAATTGGGCAAGCAACACAAAGGTGAATTTTAACTGATATGAAATATCCCCTAAGCAGAATGAAAATAATCTCCCTCCATGGATTAAATAAAGTGTTTTCTTGAAATTTCAATATGATTACCTTGTATGATAATAAACAACCTAAAGAAGACTGGAGAATAGAATGGCTAAAAGATTTTGAATATAACAACCAAGGTGAACATGATAGTTTGATTAGCAAGGTATATAAAATAAATATTATTGTAGAAAGAAAGGTATAAAAGTCTTAACTTCTTCCCGTCTGTTACAATTTACTATTTTCCTTGAAAATCCAATATTTTGATGTTTGTAAAGAAAAGGAGTCTCTTTTCAAATTTTATAAACAGGCATTTTATAAATGGAAATTGGTCAAGTTTTAAGTGTGTCATTGCTATTGGATTTTTGGAATAATTAAATGTCTGAAATAAAAATTTACTTTGAGACAGGTTATAAATTCTGGAATACTAAAGAGCATATAATTCCGTAATTTTAATTAAAAGCAGAATATATTTGCAACAAGACTAATGCTAAATGAAGTTGGTTTTTTTTATTCAAAACAACCACAGTCAGGATTGTAGAGTCATTATAAACTCCATGGTTCTTTCATTAGTTGTATATTAGGTACTTTCCCGGGCCGACATGTACTTTTGAAGTCAGATTTGTCCCACTTTTAGACTGGTTGCCAACCAAAATAAAATAATCCAGTCTTCCCTTCAATTTTAACCTATAGCTGGGAGAGAAGATATGGATTCATATCTTTCCCAATGGTATTACTGCAAAAGTGAGTGTAATAAACTCAACTGGAATTTGAACTCAGCTTGCCAATTTCATGTTCTGAACTGCTATGCATTACACCATCCATCCATTTTTTTAATGATCCATGAACATTTAAAAATGTAAAATTGTACCTTTTCTGGTAAATTTATCTTCCGGGACATGATGTAAAATTTAATAATTTTAATTTAAAATTTGTTTTATTCTATTGACCTAAACAAGGATTTTTCTCATTTTTATAATTTATTTGCTGTAAACCTTTTCAAAACAACCATGAAATGTAATATTTACAGGTAATCCTCCACCTCCCACCCTACTCACTAGCCACATTTTGAAACCATGGTATTATGTTTGCGACTGTCAAGGCAGGTTATTTTACCAGTAGAGTCATGCCACGCACCTTGGTAGCAGTAACTAGGTGCGTGTGCTGTTCAGGGTACAGTGAATAATAATGATAAACATAGGACAAACACACGAACACAGAAGATAAAAATAGACAGTACAGTTGGTTGGTTGGTGGGAGCTCTTCAACAATAATCTGCCGTTTGTTGTTTGAGAGCAAGAAACAACAGCGTACCCACCCTGAGTAATTTATTTCTCATCTGTGCCCACCGAGAAAAGAGAGAGACAGGGAGAGGGAAAGTGTTTTGCATTCTGTTGCAAAGCGCTTACTAGGTTGGTGGTTGGTTGACAGTAGACCACTTACAAGCATAAGAGACATGTGTGCCTCCCCACACTGTTTCCCACACACATCCACACTTGCACGTAAACACTAACTGTGGTTAAAATTTTTTCTAAGAATTTTGGATGCTGCAATATTCCAGGTCAGCATAATGAAGGTAATTTGGCATTGCCTGGGATAAACACTGCAAAGACTCTTTTCTGTTTCCTCAATTTTTCAAGTAAATATATTCATCATTTAAAAAAAGATACAAATATGAATTGCCTACTTGTATGTTTTCTTGTCTTTCCCAATGCACTTGGGATGCCATTAATATCACATACACCTCTGAATGTCTACCATAATTAAAAATGGTTAGCAAGGCTCAGTTTTTTATGCAAAAATTTTCCTTTCATTTTCTTTACTCTTCCATAAATAAAATTTTCAAACTCTATCATAAAAACAATTTTTAGAAATTAGAAATATGCACATTCAGAATCATTCAGTAGACTCCTGTTGATTAAAACAGCAGGTGTACAAGCTAACTTGAAATTTTAAATGTAGTGGGAGGTTGGTTTATTACAGAGTAGACTCCCCTTATTTATTTGCTAATATAAATTCTATAAATAGGAAGTAACTTTACAGTAACCTCCAGTGACCTTTAAGCACATTCAAAAATAAAAAAATACTCTTTTAGCCATTGAAATCATTATGCTAATTGTAATTATTAATTTCTAACCCAAGTAAAAATGCTGTCAACTAATGAATATATTGTATCTGTCTATATTTCTGAGATGAGGTATTATGTATACTATTTACATTTTTCAGACTGTCATCCTCATCTTTGTTGCTATATTTATCACAATGTTTCGGCCGTTGTACACTCTGGCTTTCTCAGGTGGTTGAAATGTTGAACTGAACCCTTTATTTCACTTGCTGGGGTGGACTGCCTTAACCAGGTATTGAACTCAGACTCTTTGGGCCCTGTCACTGGATCTAACTAACACCTTTATAAAGTGTGAGTTCAATACCTGGTTAAGACAATGAAGAACTTGGAGAGGGGAATTAAGAGGAGATAACTGATAACTGACATCCATAAGACATGGCACGTGGAACTAGAACAGTCTACCCCAGTGAGCAAAATAAAGGGTTCAGTTCGACATTCCATCCACCTGAAGAAGGCTGGAGCATACAACAGTCGAAACGTTGTAAGAAATATGGTGACAAAGATGAGGACAATAGTCCGAATAATGTAAATAGTGTACACAATACCTCATTTCAGAAATATAGACGGAAACAGTAATAGTGAGAGGTTTGTGATGTTTCATCTGTGAGCAAAGGGTTGTAGGGTGGAAAATTATTTCCTTACCCATAAGGTTGTGTAGACACTTTCAAATTCTATCTAGGTTGAAAGTGAAGATTGGGTAGTTTGGCATGATATTCTATGCTGTTAACTTTTTCTTTTTCTAAATGTTCTGTTCCTTCAGGACATGGGTGATTATGACTCTCCACAACTTCCCATCTTTTGTAGCTCTTAGCAGTGTTATTCACAAGTTTGTCAGATCATTGGCCTGCTGCTTTCCCTTTTGCCTGTCTTTTGAGTGTCAAATTTTCCAAACCACTTGTCCTTATTATGTGTCCTAGAAATTTCATCATCATCTTTCTGTTTCTAAGCATAAGTGTCCTTTTTGTTTCTATTTTCTTTAAAACTTTTTGATTGCTTACATGCTCCATCTGTGTTATTCTTAACATACTTTTGTAGAATTACATTTCTGCTGCCTCAAGTCTCCTCTTCATTTGTGAGGAAATTGTCAATCACTGCCAGATTGATATTATATAGCAGTTCAGCACCCCTTTTTTATTTCTAACAAAATGTTCCTTTTTTTAATACTTAGTTTAGTTTTTGGTAGGCATCATTTGATATTCCAATGTATCTTTGAATTTTGGTGTCCCATTTTCTATCCTCTGTTAAAATACATTCCTGATAGTATTTACATTAGTCGGACTATTGTCCTCATCTTTGTCGCCATTTTTGTCACAACGTTTTGGCCGTTGTATGCTCCGGCCTTCTTCAGGTGGTTGGAATTTCGAACCAAACCCTTTATTTCGATCACTAGGGTAGACTGTTCTAGTTCCACGAGCCATGTTTGATGGATGTCAGTTATCAGTTATCTCCTGATAATTTTCCCTCTGAAAGTTCACCACTGCCTGAACCGGGTATTGAACTCACACTCTTTGGGTCTGTCACTGGATCTAACCAACGCCTTTATCCACTGTGCCATGTGTCCTTGAGGCCGGAGCGTACAACGGCCGAAACGTTGTGACAAAAATGGCGACAAAGATGAGGACAATAGTCCGACTAATGTAAATACTGTACATAATACCTCATCTCAGAAATATAGATATGATATTTAACCTTTTGTACTAATCTAAACATCTTTAATCTTCATTTTCCCTTGTAAAATCCATGATACCCAAGTTGGTTGGAAAGTGATATTTAGTGTTAGTCATAATTTTTTTCCCATTTACATCCCTCAACTGATATCTGTGTCAAGTTAAAAAGTACCCACGTGTGCATACATCTTTTTCTTTACAACAGCTGCATCTTATATCAACTCTTTCCAGATTTCTCCGACTAAGTTAATAAAAGAAATAGGATTAGACATGAATATAAAGATATAATAGATATTTGTATTAATATAAACAAGCACATATAAAAAATGCTATATATGTATCTGGTCAGGTTTAGGCCTGTTACTGGTAACATGTCATCCAGTACAACCTTCTGTATGGGAAGGAAGTTGGCATCTAAACAAGCTCCCACTTTAGCTTTTCTGCTAGTGAGGAAAGCGGTATGTCACCACACAGGGCAAATACCTGTTACAGGGCAAATGATCTTATAGTAGCCAACAGCCAATATATATATAAATGCTAGGAAAGGGTTTCAAGCCTTGAATGGCAAACTTTCTAGAGATGGTGTCTTAATAAAAAAAAAAACACTTGGTGTACTTTGACTACCATGAGTGTCTGAGTTTAGTATCAAGAAGTGCATCCGGCCTTGTAAAACCATGTCTCAAATCATTATGACAAATCCCCTGTCAGGCACCCAGTTAGCTGTAGTACCTGCTTATAAGCATTGTATATGTTCCAAAACAAATGTATATATAATTTTCCCATCTCTCTCTCTCTCTCTCTCTCTCTCTCTCTCAGTTATATCCATAACTGTGCCATCTTTTGATACATGACTGATGAGGCAGATTTTTTCCTGCAGTAGGTTACCATTTTTTCTGTGGTAGACCAGTTGCCATCCAAGGCTATAGAACCCAGGCTGTCCTGCTATTTAGCCATAGCTGGGAGGAGGAGAAGAGTACCTTTCACAAGGGTATCAGCACGTAAGTGAATGTAATGGATTCGACTGGAATTTGAACTCGGCTCTCCAATTCCTCAATCCGAGCCACAATCCATTACTCCACAGCGCCTCCAATATATATATATATATATATATATATATATATACTGGATTCTCATGTCATTTAGCGTGTATGAGGGTACAGTGACTCAGTACTTAGAACTGAACATCCAGACTACTCACATATGATTTGATTATAGTGCTGAAGACTTATGCAGAACCAATCACACTTTTTGGAAGAGCCAAATACAGAGAACTGGAGCACAGTGTACCACAAGGTCCCAAAACAACTCTTCTTAGGTTTTGAATTCAGAGTTGTCCTTCTCCTAGATTGGTTATCTTCCAGTCTGTCTTGCTATTTATCCATAAGTGGGTAGAAGTGATGAATTCATACCTTTCTCGAGGGTATTTTCATGCAAGTGAATATAATGAGCTCAAATGGAATTTGAACTCAGCTTTCCGACTCCTCAATCTGAGCAGCTATCCATTACTCCACTGTACTTCAGCATACTGGCCAAGTATTGAACTCTCAGCTCTTTGAGTAAAGTCACTTTTTGGATTACTTCAACCAATGCTTTTACCCACTGGATAGTTGAGTTACTAAAAGGAATTAACAGAAACTGAGATATCCAGAAAATGCATAGCATGTGGAATTAGAATAATCTACCCCAATGGACTAAATAAAGGGTTTGGTTCAAAATTCCATTGTATATCACCTGAAGAAGGCCAGAAGGTAAAATGGTTGAAACATTGTGAATATGTCAGTAAAGATGAGGAAAGCATCAAAACAATGTAAATTTGGTGATTATGCAGGAATTGGTGCCTGATGGTTTGACTTTATATATATATATATATATATATATATATATATATATATATAATGTGAGGATGCCATAAAGTTGAAACCAAGGTAGTGGATTCAACTGATCTCCTGATTTTCAAAGTTATATATATATATATATATATATATATATATATAAGAAAATATGTGGATGTAGATCCGACGGTATGATGAAAATTTTTCATTTTCATCATATATATATATAGTGAACATTTGAAGTCAACACTTAGAGGTGAAAGGCTGTTTCAAGATGGATGCAATCGTCAGTCCATGATGATTGTGTCTAGCATGAAACAGCCTGTCACCTCTAAGTGTTGACTTCAATGTTCACATTTATATTTACACATGCTCTCTGATATTGAACACTTTATCCCATAAATATAGCACACCTTAAGAGTATATTTCTTCATATATATATAAAGTTTTTAAAGTTATATATGTGTGTTTGTGTGTATATACACCCACATACTCTTTTCTCAAGTCAACATATTTAATTATAAAAAATTCTAAATAAAGGAATATGATTAACTCATGGCTTTAAATAATAATACTAGCAAAAACAACATTGACTTCATTTTAACATGTAAAAATTTACATCATTTAACATCCTCAACAGTTTGTTTTTTTAACATCAAGAGTTTTCCAAATATTTTATGTTCTCTAATTCAAGTTTGAATGCATAATGCGATTTTCTCCTCAACAATACCTTTGTGTGTATAAATACAGATTATCTCAATAAATTCCTACATGATGTTCCTCAAGGAACAAAACACATTGCCTAAACAGTTTTTCTCTTTCTCAAGGAAACATTTCGTTGTTTCTCCTTGGCATATATCATTTTGGAATCATTCTTAAGTAAATCTTTAGATTGCTTATTTCTGTGGTTGTCTATGAGTAAACGAAACTGCAGGAAGCAAAACTGCAGATAAGGGAGGAATAACAATATTTGCATTAATATAACTCACACACACACACACACACATATATATAGGTAACTATACTCGTGTCGAAAAACCTTCCAATTCTTGATTTAACAATAGCCAAATCAATCACGAAGGGAAAAAAAGGTTTTAAAAAGAAAGAGCCAGGAACATGAAAGTCTGTCGAAAATAATCGCACAGATACAGGTTCAAGGCCCAAAGAAAAAACCCGATACGAGTAAACAACTAACTAAAGAGCTCAATACAAGCGTAGAGCAAACCTAGCCAGCCGACCCTGACAATCTGCCTAAGTGAAACCTTGGTAGGTTTGTCTTGCTCATTAGGTTTGACTATATATATATATAGGTTTTATTAAATTCAACCGATGAGATCAGTCAGTTGAATTTTTTGTTGTATTTTTCTAATTTTCAAATAAGATGTATATTAGGTTTGAAATTGGAGATAAACTGAAGTTCATGATTATTCTGCTGTTTTTGTTCATTTTCTTTAGACGATCTCGGTCATCATCAAGAATCCTTTGTTGCCAGTGTGGTAGACAAGATTCATATGGGTACATCCTGGTAATTTATAGATAGCTGAAAGTTTGAAAGTGTTATCATTTGTGACAATTAAACAAAAAGAAAAAAAAAATCACATAACATATAATGCATTCTCTATGGTACAATCCTGGTCCCTTTATATATATATATATATATATATATATATATATATATATATATATATATATATATATATATATATATATATATATATCACCCTCACCAAAAAAAAAAAAAATTACTATTGACCAGTGTATTTCTGGATGATAATGTTTTTAAGACAAGCAGTCTTTTTAAGTAAAGTGTTCAATATTAAGAAATAGATCATTAATTGTAACATAATTAAACAAAATGTTCAGACTTATCTTCCCAACTCAGAGTTTTTCAGAACTGGTATCTGCTCTTCAATTAGATAATATTTATATATATATATATATGATAAAATATATTTTTAAGACATGCTAAGGATATTTATGAGTAAAAGTGCTCAATATCAGGGATGGAGCTTGTGCAAATAGAGGGTTTCTCAGGTCTTTGAGGACACGTCTTTTAATAGCTCTAACTTTTTTCAAACCTGTTGGTATTTCTCTTCAGATGAATGATGACAAATATCAAGTCAAATCAGCAAAAATTGCCTTCAAGGCAGAGCATAGTGGTTTAGAGATTGTTTGCACTGTTGTTTGTTGTCAAAGTTCACAAAGAGCTGAAAACTATTGATGGAGATTCTACAGCAGTAGCCAAAGGTGAAACACCTACTAATGGTCCTAATGCCATCAGGTCACTAAAATTGTACAAAAGGTGCAAAAAATTATCAATAAGAACCCCAGAAATTCTATTAACACTACATGCTAATGAGTTCAAGGTTTCAAAGTACTCTATTGAAAGAATTGTGCATGAGGACCTTTCATACAAATTATGGTGATTTTTTTCTAAGCATAGCTTAGATATGGTACAAGTACAAAAGTATGGGAGACCCAGTGGAGATTGAACTCATTATCCAATTATAATTGCTCTCGTGAGACAAGCTTGCTAACCATTACACCATTTTGAAGTGCTTTAAAATGATTTTCTAACAGTAGCTTAGATGTGGTACAATGCTAAAAGTGTGGAGCACCTAGTGAGATTTGAGTCATAATTTTAGTCATAATTGTTCTAGCTCGAGACACTTGCTAATCATTATACCATGTCAAAGTACCCCCTTTGATACAAGGTATATGATGCAGACAGGCCAATTCGTATCTGCAAAGACAAAAGATAAGTGTCTGATCTGTGGAAAGTGTTTGATGAGAAAGCTGAAACATTAAAAGCCTGAAATGCTTTGATTTTTTTCTCTCATGAGAAAGTCTTTGATCAAGGACAAAAGGTCAAGTGAAGGAATGACAGATGGCTATGCAGAGGCTCTAAAGATGTTCCAACAGTCATGCACACAATATTTCTAGCGATTGTGATAATTGTGGAAATCGGAAAAGTGGGAGATGTAATGCCTCCTCACTTCTTTCCTCAAGGATGAAGGGTCAGTACTGCTTAATATAAGGAGGTGTTGGAAAGAGTTTTGAGGTTTTGGATAGAGTGCATGAGCAAAGGAAGACCATATACCAGCCAACTAGGGTTTGCACAATTTCATATCTTCAAGATAACCCAAGAATGGGTGAATTACAATCTCCACGATCACATCACCCTAAACATATGGCCTCCTAGCTCTCAAGACCTAAATCCGTTGGACTACTACATATAGGGCATAGTTAAGAGGAAACTCAATCAATGCCTCATAATACTATAAAATCTCTAAAGTCAGCCATAATAAGAACAATGTCCGAAATGGATAAAGATCATCTGATTCAAACATGTCAACATTTCAGACCTTGTATTGAAGAAGTCATTGATGCTAACAGCAGATTCACTAAGTAGATCCATTAAGAAGAGTCTCAAGATTATTTATACTAATTCTTCCTCAAATAAAGCTTTTCTTTCAAGCATCTTTTAATAAATTCATGCAAATGTCTTCAAACAACTGAGCAACCCTGTATAAAAATAGATACTGAGGTCAACATTGAGTGGTGATAATCTGTTTTATGCTTGAATGTAATTTCCAGGCCTGAAGACTGCGTTTGATTGAAGCAGTCTGTTGCCATTCACTGTTGGCCTCAGTGCCCAATCTTTTATATATATATATGTGTGTGTGTGTATTTTAATATATTTTATTGTTATACGTTATTTATATATACACAAATATTTAAGTAAATGCTCTGTTTATAATAAACAGTATTATAAACATTTACTGAGCTGAATGCCTGAGAAAATTCATAGAAAATATGCATCCCGTGAACCTGTATCGCATATTTTAAATATATTAAAATAGTTGTCGGACTTAGTCCATTTCATATATATATATATATATATACACACACACACACAGGGTATCCCAAAATAATGTATACACTCTTTGAATCAGTGTGAATCAGTCAAAATACATAAATTGAATAATTTATGTATTTTGACTTGTAAATAAGATTAATACAAGAGAAAGAATACACATTTAAAGAATTTGAGAGTAAAATATACAAAAAACAGAAAATTAACTTTAATAAGATAAAAGCTACTTGGGGCAATGGCAGAATGTTTGTATAATGATGAGTTCACATCAAGTGCTCAAACTGGTTGCCGTTCTGTTCAATACACTTTTCATATCTTGAAGAAATAGACCAACAAATGTCCAGTATCATTTCTTCTTGTATTTGAGCATATTCTTCTTCAATTGCTACTCTCATTTCAGCAATTGTTTCAGGTTTCTTGCTGTAAACTTTGTCTTTTAGAAACCCTCACAAAAAGAAATCCAAGGGTGTCGAATCTTGTGATCTAGGTGGGTATTCAACTGTCACTTGTCTTCCAATCCATCTGTTTTGCATATTTTCATCCATATAAAAAAAAATGTATTATTAACTATTAATATTTAAAGAGTGTATACATTATTTTGGGACACGCTGTATATATGTGTGTGTGTGTGTGTGTGTGTGTATATATATGTATGTAATTTTTGGCAAAGATGATATTTGGCAAGAGAACAGATAAATTAAGAGTGTCCAATACCATTTTCATGGAACAAAAATATAGGGTAAATTAATATGTAAAATATCAGAAACACTGACCTTCTTGCAACCATGGCTTCTGTTGAGATGGCTTTGTCATGCAACAAGTTATAGTTTAATCTCAAAACTTAACTATAATTATACTTGTACTGGTAGTGGAAGAAGGAGGAGAAAAAAGAAGTGGAAGGAAAAGGAAAAAGAGAGAGAGAGATGGGAGAAGAAAAAGGGAAAGAAAAAATAACTGTGCAAGTACTGGAATCACATATATATAATGGCTGGCTATTCATTTCTGAACACACACATCTGCCAAGATGCTAGCAAATCCCTATTATAGATGCCTGCTCAACCAAAACAGCCCACTTTGATTTATATTACAACTATGCTGAACAGACCTTAGTTACAATTTCTGGGAGAGAGTGTATAATCTAATGTGATCAATTTTTTGAACAAAGCCAGTATGCTCAAACACTTGGTCACCATGACTTGGGTCATTGCTGTAGCACAACCATGAAAGGTTCCAAAGGGTTTCATTTACCCAGTTTCACTTATAAGGCTTGGATTAACCCATGGATTGGTTTTCAGGCACTTTCTAAATGGGATCGCCTCCCCAGACATCATGAGGAAGAGAAAGAAAAAATAACTGTTTGTACAAGTACTGGGATCACATATATAAAATGGCTGGCTATTCATTTCTGAACACACTCATCTGCCAGGATTCTGGCAAGACATCTGCTGAATAGTTAAATCAAGACATCACCTTCCTGACAAATCGACCATGGTGAGATTGAAACATGGGTTTCATGGCCAGAAAGTGAATGTCCTAACCATTCAGCCATGCACCCATATATATACAGAGAGAGAGAGAAAGAGAGAGATAGTAATCCATTGGTATAATCCAGGCGAGTCCTATTAACATAGAATTTGAAATTTGTTAAAACTGACTCACCAAAGAGCGCTCCATGTTTATTTTCAATAAACAGAGCAAATTTTCTTTACAATTGGAATTAAGATACCTTTAGTAAATGACCATTTTCACCTCTGAATTTTTAAAATAAAATTTGTAGATGAAAATGGTGATTTACTAAAGGTATCTTAATTCCAATTGTAAAGAATATATATATATATATATATATATATATATATATATATATATATATATATATATATATGGTTGGCCAAAAATAGGTACACAATTGTTTCATATTTATATACTGACGTGACTTTTAATTTCTTACAGGCATTATGAATAATTTGAGTCGAGAACAAAGAAAGTGGATTCTGAAGTAATATTGGAAATGGCGAGCAGGAGCACAAAGTGTAGAGAGAAGCATTTCACGCTGTTCCACCAACAGAGCTGACAATTTATTGCATAAGAGATAAATTTTTAAAAATCAATTTCAGTAGTTAATGCACTGACATCTGGATGTCCTAGTACATCTATGAATGAAGAAAATTTATGACATTTGTAATAAATAAATGTAAATGTTATTAAAATGTAAAACAAAGAAAACCTGTAAAATGTATACCTACTTTTGGCCCACCCTATATATATATATATATATATATATATATATATATATATATATAATTTTGTTTAGCTTTCACAGTTGAATTTCTATTTCCAACATGAACTCGGTCTATACAGGGATTGAATAAGACTATCAGATATTTTCGTCAGTCAAAAGATGCTTATTCTCCATATGATGTGATTTGGGATTTTATTGTGTATTAATTTTTGCTCTGTAATAAATACATTTAGCTCTTTGGTGGTTCAGTTTTAATATTTTATATTACTTGGATCCACTTAGATTATATACCAATGGATTTATTACCTTTATTATATATATATATATATATTGATGCATGTTTCAATAAATAATATAGACAAGTTTTGTCTATTTTATGTAAATTCTTTTCATCTCACCTGATAAGCTTAATAACATAATCCTTAAAAGAAGAAAGAAAATCACAATATTGATACATATTTTTTAATCCTATCTAAGCTTTCGGCTTACATAAGCCATTATCAAAGATGACAATTACATTACAATATATTAAACAATACACGGACAAAACAATAATGATAGCCTATTTATGTTTACATGGAAGATTTCCAAGCAACGAAAAACTTGTACATACGAGACGCTGGAAACGAAAATCACATCGCAGCTCATGATGTCACACATGACCACGCGAGAGTGAAAACGAGAAGCATTAAGTTATCAATTATAGGCATTTAAGAATATTTGTGGAGATTTCATAGTTTATTTTGTTCAGGTTAGGTTTCAACTGTTTTATGTATCTAGCTTCAAGAATTTTTAGTTTTTATTTATTGTTTTCATGTTTAAGTATAGTTGTGTTTTCAACGAGGGTTTTCCAGTATTGTGTATGTGGTCAGGCATGTTGTTTTAAATGCCTAAAGATGTTAGAGTTATCATTCAAATGAAGTGTCAAGTGTCGTGAAAACAAGTTTGTGGTGTGACCAACATATAAATATTATTTAATCTGTTGGAGATATGATTTCCCAAAGGGCACTTGAATTTGTAAACTATGTTGATTTTTTGCAAATCGTTAACTGGGGGAGAAGAATCATTGTGAATAATTGAGTTGGATATACTAGATTTAGTGTAGTATATGATTAACTTAATTTTTTTGCTAGGATCTGTTCTAGATATATTAGTATTTACTAATTTTTTTAGTGTATTTTCATTTTAATTAGTATGCATTTGATTATAATATAGGAGATTAATATGTTTGAGATTAGTTGAAGCAGTATTATGTTCTATTTGCTTAGTATTGAGACTTCTAAGAAAGCATCTTGTTTGTTCATTGACTATATAGTTTGGAAAGCTATCATTAATATTATTATTACAGTGTAACCCGGATATAAGAGACCCGGATATAAGAGATATTTTCTCTGGTCCCAAATTAGAGCCTGTGTTAATAAAACAAAATAGACCAAACCCGGATATAAGATAAACCCGGATATAAGATACTTTTTCTCTGGTCCCAACAACTCTCTTATATCCGGGTTACACTGTATAATGTTTAGTCATTAAAGTATATATATATATATATATACATACTTTAATGACTAAACATTATAATACTAATTTTGGAACGTAGATAAGGTTGAGAACTGACTCATTATTTCTTACCAAAAAGAAATTATTAAATATTCTTGTTCAGTATGACATTGTTTAGAAAGTTATTTCATAATTCCATCTTAACAGATACAGACAAGGATTTTATAATCATCATTTGGGAGTTGTCCTCAATAATTACTCGTAACCTTCTGTTAACACTGTTATGTCATGAAGTCCAGTCTGCATTGGCAAAGATGATAGGTTGCTCAATCCATTGTATTAGGAGGAAATCTCCCAGTACAAATAGATTAGGGCTGAAGTGTGGTGAATTTTTTCCTGGTTGTGTCTGTGTTTGTGCTTGGCAGTAAGATTGGAATGAACAAAAACCCAAAGCTTGAAAATAATTATTCAGCAGCTTTTATTTTCTCGTTGAAAAAATGCAAAATAGTAGTATTTTTCAGGGAGGAGGAAGTGGGGTCTCCCAGTTAACAACATTCTTGAGTATAGTAATTGTTTTGTTGAGAGAAATTTCTCTGCTAGTTCCCAGAGGAGGTTCAAGAAATCCAAGTGTGAAACTGCCAGGACAAGTGGTGTTTTCTGCAACAAGGATTGTGTGTAGCCCTTTGAGCTGGACTTGAAGGTAGAGATCGCGAAAAACAAAAAATAGGAAAGAGAGCTGGTGACAAGGTAAAGGCCACTGAAAAAGAAAATGGTAAAAAGAGTTGGCCTTGAGATAGAGACCCGCTGAAAAGGAAGATGAAAAAGAGACAGCTGGCTGTGAATGTAGAGGCCACTGAAAGTAATAAAGTAGGAAAGAGAGGGCCTTGGATGTGGAGGCCACTGAAATGAAAGATGAAGGAAAAGGCCAAATAGGGCCCGGTCAAGGATTTTCTGACTTCTGGGATTTCCAGTTGTACCCTGCTGAATCAAGCAAAGTAAGGAAGCCTCCGTATGCCACAAAAGCCAAGAAGTGGTATTATCTATAATTATTCCTACTTGATTGAAAATACATATTTGATTTTCAGTCGTACTCAGTCAGTAGCATACAAATTGTTGTTATGTATGTGCTGTGTTTTTGAGTCCCACTGAAGAATTTGCAGTGCAGCAAGGAGTTATATTGATCTATGAACCTTTTATCTAAAGTAGCAGAGTATTTTTTTCTGAGTAGATCTTTTTTTGCCACAAATATTTACCTCATTTCGCTTTGTAAGAAGACAAAAAAAGCAAGCAAGTAACCTACTTGAAAGTTTTGAGTAAGTGAGTGGACAAACAAGGATAAGGAAGGATTGTGAATGCAAAAACATTGTTGAGAGTATCAAAAGAAAGGAAGGAATGAGGCACAAAAAGAAGAGAGAAGAAAAAACTTGACCAAGATATCCTTTGACCAAAAAATGTTGGAAATACCATGAAAAGGTAAGGAAGTTTGAAGGAGAATCAGAAATACAAAAAAAAAGTGTTAAGAATCAGAAAAAGACAAGTGAAATTCTGTGGGCACATAATGAGGAAAGAAAGTTTAGAGAAACTAACACTCACAGGACACATTGGGGGTAAAAGAAGCAGAAGAAAGTGACAGGTAGTGTACTCAAAAATTTGATCAAATGGACAAAGGAACACAAAGGAATGTTCATGAAGGAGCAAACATTGCTGAGAGCAGCAAACGTTAGGAAGTGACATGGCATACACAGAGAGAAAAAGAGACACAGCAGAAGTCTCTTAGCAACAGTTATTTCCTCAAAGGTTCAGAATAAAGATTCTCATTATAAATCATTCCCTCCTCTTCACTAAGTTATGAAACAGGAGATGACAGTATTTGTGTTCTTGAGTTAACCTCCAAAAGACACAATTAGAGCTTCTGGTTGACAAAATTCATGTCATACAAATATTACAGAAGAAAAAATCTTTAAAAGCTAAAAATCCAAACACCATTTTAATATCCTATAAGCTTCAAGGAAAAATAACTTAAAACCTATAAAGACACTGCTTTAAATATTTATGATGTGGTGGCATCGAGTTAAGTCATTTAATGCCAAAAGTTAAATGCAAAATGAACTCTATTTTTATTATTATAAATAGGTGCATAGATGCAACATTGCAAGTCTGTTGCAAATCTTCATTACTTCCATGTCAAATGTTGACATGGCACATTACTTTGATAGATTTGAATCACCCTGATTTCCTTTGTGTTCCTAATATCAGAAGGAGATTCCACTCAACCTTTATTCAAAAATTGCCACTTCATGGGCTAGATTTCCACATGAAGGCTTCCCTCAAAACTTCAACCTTGACCTCCTCATGTCAAGAACAGTTGTTATCTATTCTCATAATTTCCACTTCCTACCACCTTCTCTTCCATTCATATCCCACAACTTATTCATCATTATCATTTTGGCTGTTACCATCTCCCTTGAGTGACTCTCGAGCCTTATATTGGATGAAATTTATTAAATAAAAAGTAATCATGAGAGAAGACAAGTATTATGTCCTTGTATACTTTGTATAAGGATAAGGGTGTTTGTGGAGGGTAACAAATGAAAGGGAACTGCTGGCATTGCAAGTAGGGAAGGGTCAGTTCACACAAGGTGGAGGCATTTTCTCCACACTGTCACCATAAAGTAGAGACTTGTTTAGACAGAAACTATTCTTGTCCAATCCAGTAGAGTTTCATCATTTCAAAAACAAACCTTTTTTTCCAAAGTTAGATAACATGAAATCAAACAAATATGCTAGAGCAGGGATGTCAAACATACAACCCACAGGCCTGAACTGGCCTGCTTGCTGGGTTTCATCTGGCCCGCAAGATGACTTTGAAAAGAGTAAAAATTATATTATATATTTACTTACCTTTTTTAAATTAATTCAATGACTAACAACGTGTTTTATGTTTTTAGGTCAACATTTTGCTTTGTTTCACCTTACGCAAAATGTCTTTGTCAAAAAGGAGAAAAGTGGATACAGAGAATAGATCATTTCAAGAAACGTTGTGTTATGGACAATTAGCACAGCATAAAGTTTAAAAAGAAAAGATAAAAAAACAACTCACCAAGTTTACCATTCCATAGTGGGTGGAATATTCATGGGGTCAAATATACGAATTTGGAACGACAACCAACAGTAATGAATGATAAACGCCAATATACAAATTAACAAGATTTAATTATAACGAGACAATACATGAAAACATTTAAACAAGAAAATGTGTGGAAATATGTGTCTTATACATTCTGTGTGGAAAGGTGTATGTGCTATATTCAGAGGTTAAAAGTTGAAACAAAAACTTAGCTTCAGTCTTTCTTCTGAAATAAGGTTTCTCTTTTCCTTTCTCTCTCTCTCTCCTATGTTTCTCTTTGTCCCTTTTACTTTCCAATTAGTTTGTTTCACTCGAGCACTGGTATCTTTTGATCTATTCTTTTTTCTTCAATGTAGCATTCGTTATTCAGATATGAAAATTCGGTGCTGTATAAGACAGAATTCATTATTTCGATCCATTCATCCAACTGAGTGTGTCACATATGTCTGCCTTAGGTGATTGTCATGTTTCGCAATTCACCTATACATTTGATGTAATCAACATAGTGTGTTGAGTTGAATTGGAATTCATCTTTTATCATGTGATTTCTCTTGCTTGACTGCAACAGGTAAAAATAGGTATCATTCACACAAAACTCATTTCTACTTGATTCTGTGCTTGGAATTTGTGTGAGTTGGGAACATCATTCAGTCTCTTCATCTTGGTAATTCCAGTTACATGATGATTTCATAACTGGTTTGACTTCTTCGAGTTTCATTACCCAACTGGCTTCTGTCAATCTTTTTCTACACAACATTTGTACTTGGTCACATGATTCTGCACATGTGTGAGAATGTATTTTTAGCTTCTGCTCAGACCTGGAGTTCAGCTTGTTTGACCTAACAGTTTTTGTCACCAGCTTCTAGTTTTACATATTTAAGGAGAGAGGGGGAGTTCACGTTATATTATAAGAGAGATGGGTTGCTAAGTGGGTGTGGTTATGCATTTTGGGCTGCATAAAGACATAACAGTGGTCCTTTCCTTATTTATTTGTGGAGGTTACTGGGAAACCTGTGTGCTTGGTGTGTTTTCAGCAGGTTTCAGTCCCCAAAGAATATAACATTCGATGCCACTATGACACTCTTCATACCGACATAAACAATAACTTGCAAGAACAAATGAGAAGAGAGAAGGTAAATAAATTGTTAGGAGATTTGAAGAAACAACAGTCAACTTTAACCCAAAGCCGAGCATCGGGCAGTACTAAAATATCATTAGCATCAAAGCCATACTGTGAGGGTAAGTTCATGAAAATCTGCATATGGAAAGCAGCAGTAATTGTATGCCCTGAGAAGCGACAGACTTTTGCCAACATTAGCCTGACAAGAAACACTGTGGCAGATAGGATTCCAGATCTTTCTGCAGATTTGTACAGGTAACTGAAGCACAAAGTCATTTATTGCATTTTCGGTTGCACTTGATAAGAACGTGGACATTATGGATGTTGTGCAGCTGGCAATATTCATTCATGGTGTTGACGAGACTTTGACTGTCACCAAGAAGTTCCTGGAGTTGGTTCCTATGATGGGTGGAGTGCTGGACTGGGTCTGAGTGGCCTGGGCCCATGCTGTCAGTGTGGCTACAGAGGGCACTCCATCAATGATTGGGAAAAAAGCAGATGCTGTGATGCAGTTCAGAGAGAAAGTACAAACTGCAAATGGAGGACTTGATTTTTTTGATATTTCACTGCATTTTGCACCAGAAGGCATTGTGTTGCAAGTCATTAAAAATGGATCACCTCATGAAAGTGGTTATCCCAACTGTTAACTTCATCCAAACTAGAGATCTAAATCACTGTCAGTTTGACAATCTTCTCAGTGATATAGGTGTTACCTATGGTTGCCATATCACACTGAGGTAAGGTGGGTAAGCTGAGGTGCTGTGTTAAAGCGTTTCTTTAATCTACAAAAAGAAATTGAACAATTCATGGAGAAAACGGTCAAACAAGTATTAGAATTTCAATCACCAGAATGGCTGCAAGATTTAGAATTTATTGAGAATATTACAGAGCACTTGAATAATCAGAGCAAAATGCTGCAAGGCTGTAAAAAAAGTTGTTGCATGGTATTTTGAAAGCATAGGTGCATTCAATTTGAAGCTAAGTTTGTGGGAGACACAACTGTCAGGTGATGACCCTGCTCATTATCCTTGTTTAAAAGATGTGGTTGTGACTGCAGATGATGTTCACATGATACAAAAACAATATCAATACAATATCATGGAATTGGTTTGAATGTTTGAGCAACAGTTTCAGATTTTTGATGAACTTGAAACAGATTTCACAATTTTTCACTCGCCCTTTACAGTCAACGCCTTTGATCTGCCCGTCAAAATCCAACTTGAAATGATTGACTTACAGTGTGATATATGTGGACACTTCAATGTGGTATAATGGTTAGCAAACTTGTTTCACTCAATCAGTTACAACTGAGTAGTGAGTTCAATCCTCACTGGGTGCTCTTTATTCTTGACATTTAATCCTCTAATCTGCACCTAGTAACTCACTATATATATATATATATATATATACACACACACACACATGCACACACACACACACATACATACATTTATATATATATATATACACACACACACACACACACACACACATATATATACATATATAAAAAGGTAAGCTTAAACATTAATTCAATACTTAAATGCAGCAATCAATTTTGAGTTCTGTAGTTTATTGATGGCTATCACATCTACTCCTCCCTAGCTATTGTGATGATGGCCAAACCAAGAGTCCTCCATAGGAGCTAGCTTAAATGCCACTCGATAGAAAAGTAAGAGTTACTACACTTGAACCATGAAAGCAACGATAATGGCTAGTATAATATATACATACATACATACATACATATATATATATATATATATATAAAACGTTCTTTTTATAGATACAAGTATTTAAGCAAATGCTCTGTTTTTATAATAAACAGTATTAAATAACTTGTATCTATAAAAAGAACGTTAAACTATGTCCAATTCAAAAATATATATATATATATAACCTCACCTAATCTGGCAACCCTGAATCTGAGCTTAACAAAAATCATTCCCTGTGCTTAACTTTTCTAGGGCTTTTGAATCAGCTATGAATCATTGAAATTGGAGCATTGGAAGCGGAGATGTTGCTTGGACATGCACATGCACAAACCAAACACTGTTGTTTGTGAAAGGCATTTTCTATCAGTGGTTATTAGAAGAAAACTATGACCCAGAAATCCACCATCAATATTTGATCATTTGCCATAAGTGTATTACCTAGACCTCAACCAATAAACAAAATTTCAGCTTCTATGTAAAATGTGCAAAATGATGAGTTGGCAGAGTTTCTAGAAAAGAACAAAATCCTTACTTTTGAAAAATTGTATCAGAATATTGATCAACAAGGTTTTGTCTCAACAGTTACATGCTATAAATCAAACAATCAGCTGTTCACCTAGTCTGTTGATTTTTTTCAATGTTTTTAATCAAAAGTTTTAAAAACTTGACATTTGTCTATATTCAACAATTTTTTCTCTTTCAAAAAGTTGAATATCAATGTTTTAGAAGGACAAAAAATGTTAAAATGATCCGAGCTGCAAAATTAGAAGCAACATTTTTATATGAAATTTTATCTATATTGTTGATACAATGAAACAGACAAGTAATTGCTATTGTATGTGACAATAACAGGACCATCAATCCTTTTTTCAAAAAATTTTACATTGTTTTTAATAAGCCTTGGATAACTGAAAATTGTACATGCAACAAAAATCACAATAAATTTTGTAAAGATTATCAAAATTATTGTTTCTCTGGAACTCACGTTTTTTGTAAAATATTTTCAGACTTTGTTGATACACAATCTTGTAAAATACTGAAATTGCTTTCTGATTGTATTATACAATTATATTTTATGTAATCAATTAACATAAACAAATTAACTCATTTTTGCAATATTATCTAAAAATATGCAATTTATGGTGAATTTTTTGTGCATTTTATGGTCGAGTAAGGTTATTTTTGTTATTTCTTTGTATATTTACAATTATAATTTAATAATTCTAAGATGCTTCCTAATATTGTATATAGTTGTTAATTAACTAATTACTGGACATTACTAACAAGTAATTATTATTATTTAGTAGTAATTTAAGCCTCCACACGTCCCGCACCTCAAATTGCATGGTTGCCAGGCTTGATATAAGGATCACCTTGTATGAGTGCCATTCAAACTGAAGATGCCAAAAAGAGTGCATACACTTCTCCGACGAAATGAATCTTTGATAAAATTTTCCACTTTCATCATCTTCACTTAGACTTGGTTAATTTTTGTTAGTATAGAAAATTCTGTTAACAGGAAACTGTTTCCAGAAAAAGATGACATTTTTGTCATGGTTTATGTTTGAATCTCCAGCTATGACATTTGAAATCAAGAAAGTAAAATTGACCCCCTTCCTCAGATAAGCTGTCTCGTTTTTAAGTGAATAGTGTTGCCTACATGTGATAGACATAGAATTGTCTGGGTAGGTGAAGTTGGGTTTTGGGGAGGATTACTTTGAGGGAAAAATAATGAGGTTAAAAAAGAATGAGAAAGAGAGTGGGAGAAATAGGGAGTGAAGAGGATTGAGAGAAGGAGAAGCGGTGAGGGGGGAGGTGAGGGTTGTGCAAAACAAAGTATCTGTGTCAAACGACACATGTGTTCAGGGTGTTATCTTGTTCTATGATGACACAGACTGGTAAGTTAGAGTTACCACAAAAGTTTCATCAAACACATGAGGGTTGGTAGCAAATTTATGACTGACTGTAACTATGAATGAAGGAGGGGGAGAAGTAAAGGATAAGAAAAAGAAGAAGATAGTAAGTGCAAAAAAAGGAAAAAGAGAAATAAAAACTAAAGAGTGTCACTAAATGACTTCTTAACGCTTTTTTAACTGTTGTTGCATTTTTTCTTCTTACTCTTGCTTATCTTTTCTTTCTTTTTCTTTGTATTCAATTCCTGCTGTTCATTTCCTATTTTTTTATTTATATTGTTTTCTTTTTTCTTTTTTAATCCACTATTTTCAATTTTCTCTTATCCTTCATCTTATAGACTTTTCTTTATACTTTGCTTGTATGCTTGCTTGCCTCTTTTTCCTTTCCTATTTCATTCCTTCCTTTCTTCCTTTCCTATTTCATTCCTTCCTTTCTTCCTTTCCTATTTCATTCCTTCCTTTCTTCCTTTCCTATTTCATTCCTTCCTTTCTTCCTTTCCTATTTCATTCCTTCCTTTCTTCCTTTCCTATTTCATTCCTTCCTTTCTTCCTTTCCTATTTCATTCCTTCCTTTCTTCCTTTCCTATTTCATTCCTTCCTTTCTTCCTTTCCTATTTCATTCCTTCCTTTCTTCCTTTCCTATTTCATTCCTTCCTTTCTTCCTTTCCTATTTCATTCCTTCCTTTCTTCCTTTCCTATTTCATTCCTTCCTTTCTTCCTTTCCTATTTCATTCCTTCCTTTCTTCCTTTCCTATTTCATTCCTTCCTTTCTTCCTTTCCTATTTCATTCCTTCCTTTCTTCCTTTCCTATTTCATTCCTTTCTTCCTTTCCTATTTCATTCCTTCCTTTCTTTCTTTTCTTTCTTTCGTCTCCTTTTTTTCACTGTTATTTCTTTCGTCTATTCATTCATCTTTCTTTTTTCCGTTTGTACTTTCTTTCTTTCATCCTTCCTTCTTTCATTTCCTTTTTCATCGTTCTTTCTTTCGTATTCCTACTTTCATTCTTTCTTCCATTCATTCTCTTTCTTTTTTCCGTTTGTCCTTTCTTTCTTTCTTTCTTTCTATTTTCCCCACCTATTTGCTTTTTAGTTTTTATCATTTCTCTTTCATAAACATTCATTTTTATCCTGTTCCTTCTTCAAATATTTTCCCCTTTTTTGGTCTCCTCATTGTCTTCTTATATATCTTTTTTGATCTTTATTCTTTCTTTTCTATCATATCTTTCTTTTCTTTCTTTTTGTCCCTACCCTCCTCCTTTCCTTCATCTCTGTCCTCCTCCTCTTTCCTGTACCCTCTTTCTCAACATTTCTTTTTTATATTTTTCATTATTTCTTTTCTCATCTCTTACTTCAACATCATTTTCCTCTTCCTCCTCCTCCTCTTTTTATTTTCTTATTACCCTTTTCCTTTATCTTTTTCCTTCATCTCCTCCTACCTCCCCTTATTTCCTTTTGCTGCTATTCTCCTCTTATTTTTTCAGTTTCTTTTTCCTTGTCCCTTTCTTTCACCTCATTTCTCATCTCTATTTCTCCTTCTTCCAACACCTTTCATTTCTTCTTTTTTCTCTTCTTCTTTTTTTTTTCCAATCCAATTTACTTTCAAGTGATACTTGAGCAGCTCTCTCCATGACAAACAAATCCAGTTCTTACTTGGATGGAGAGCCTCTCTTGCTTGCAGAACATTTTCCTCATGTTGTTGAATCAGTTTTAACTACACTTTGGTGTTCCTTACAAATAACCTTTTCTACATTTTGGGTCAAGGGTTGTGAAATAAATAAACATGTCTTGCCCAATCATTTCATCAGACTCATTATTACTGTCATATTGGCAAACCTATTTCTCACAATGATTATGTCACTAATTATTTAGACTAGTATCGTCATCATTTTTGTTTTTATCATGACATTTCAGTTGATGTATTCTTAGTTTATGTTATATATTGGCTCTGGTTCTCCTTGTATCTTCCAGTACTTTTTAACTCTTTCATAGGAACAGACTCTGTTTTCTGTCTGACAGTGGTATTTGACATTCCTTTTGGTTAGGTCAAGAACTTATCAGCTATCCCTCCTCACTCTCATTCTGTCTATCTGTCTCTCTCTCTCTCTATATATATATATATATTTATATATATATATATATATATATATATATATGCGCACACATATGTGAGTGATATGTAACAATATATATATATAATAATTTTAAAATAATAATAATTATGAATAAAATTAAATTATTAATTACCTTATCTCTAATATGAGTTTTGCAGAATTACATCCAATCTTCAAGTGACTTCATGCTATTCTGTCAAACTTGGAGTAACAACAGGATAAGTGAGCATTTAATTTTATTTATTAATATTAATGATCTTTCTCTTGATATCAAGGAATATTATAACATTGGCTGCTTGCCTTAAAAATGTTATCTTCCAGGTTTTTGGTGCAATACAATATTCATTATATATATATATATATATATATATATATATATATACATACATAACCGCTTGCAAATATATTTGTGTTCAGTGATTTTAATGCCCACCATGCCAGGAGGCTTAAACACTGTCACTGACCTCCAAACCCTGAACTTTTCAATCTCTCATGCAAATGGTGGACTTCCTCATGTGTTTCCCCAATAACCCTGATGGACACGCTTCTCTTCTAGATCTCTTTTTTACTTCTATCCCTAACTCGTCGTACTATGCAACTCTGCTCTCTTGGCAACTCTGATCATGTGGTAGTGTCTGTATACATCTCTTTCGGCTTCCCTCCCCAGCCAAGAACCTCCTACCAACAGAATATCTTTCTGTTATCAAGGAGCAGATTCGGACTCATTCCATGATTTCCTTTGTGACTTTCCTTGGGATGAAGTTTTTAATCATCCGGTTCAAAAATGTGCATATGAGGCATCCTCCTGGGTGAAAGATGCCATCAATGCTTTCATTCCAACAAGGAAATATAAAGTTAAACTGCATTCATCTCCTTGGTTCGCACCATGCTCAGCCACTATAGACCACAGGAATCACTTCTGGCTGTACCAGAGCAACACATCTGGTTGCAACAGTCGTCTCTTTGTCTCTGCAAGTGGGTCCTTAAAGAAGATAAGTTAGACAGACAGACAGAATGAAAGTGAGGAGGGATAGCTGAAAAGTTCTTGACCTAACCAAAAGGAATGTCAAATACCACTGTCAGACAGAAAACAGAGTCTGTTCCTATGAAAGAGTTAAAAAGTACTGGAAGATACAAGGAGAGCGGATAGAATGAAACAATGTATAGTATTTCGCAAGTTTGAGAGATTATTGGCAGCTCTGCAACAGTATGTTGAACAACAGCAAATCATCAATCAATTCAAAGTCCTGACATCTACAGAAGATAAGATTAAATGCTTTGCTTGGTAATTCTCTTCAAACTCAATACTCAACTCATTTGGAGTACCCACACCCGATTTCTCCACTAGAACAGAGGCTCTACTGAGTGATATGTGCGTAACACCATCACTGATCTTAAACATCATTTGTAAATTAGACTCCTATAAAGCAAGTGGAGGTGACAGTATCCCAGCCATCATCCTAAAGAAATGTGCTCTGGCTGACTCCAGCTCTCTCCAAACACTACAACTATTACCTAGCTGCTTCCTAGCTTGTTGGAAGTCCTCTGTAGATCCTGATTTTTAATAACTCTGGAGAACCTTCTGAACCCTCTAACTATTGCCCTAATAGTCTCCTACCGCTTTTCAGCAAATTATTCAAGGCTACAATAAATGTTGAAAAGGTTAAGCATCTTACCTCTCACAAACTACTCTCTGACAAACAATATGGCTTCCATTTTGACAGGTCTACTGCTGATGCGATAATGGTCATCACTAAATATGTATATCAATCTCTTGATAATAACATCAAAGCTCAAGCTGTGGCTCTAGATATTTCAAAGGGGTTTGACAGGGTTTGGCACACTGGTATTCTACATAAGCTCAAGTGCTACAGTATTACAGGACAATTGTTTGATTTAATCCAATCATTCCTATCAAATCCTGAAATGAAGGTCATTTTGAATGGGCTTACTTCCAGATCATTTCACACAATTACAGGTGTCCCCAAGGCTCTATCCTAGGTCCTATGCTGTTTCTGATCTTCATCAATGATCTTCCTGATGTCATCAGTTCACAAGTAGGCATTTATTCTGATGACACTACCATTTACTCCTGTCTCAATAGCAAATCTGTCAGTTGACAAAGTTAACCTGGCCACTGATCTTGAAAAGGACCTAAAATCAGTGCTTAACTGGGGGAGGAAATGGCTGGTAAATTTTAAATCCTCCAAAACTAAACTGCTCTCATTTAACCATTATGGCTGATGCTAAACTCATGGAGAGTAACACACAGTGCCTTCTTGGCTTCATGTTTTCATTTGACTTGAAGTGGAACGACGGCATAAAATCAATAGCTGCAATTAAAGTTGGGTCACTGTGTAGTGCCAGAAGGTTTTTCCTGTCAGAGTCTATCTTGCACATTTACAAATCTACCATTCAGCTGTGCATTGAATACTGTTGCTATATGTGGTCTGGTGTTCTTACTATTCAGCTAAAAGTTCTTGACAAAATCCAAAGAAGAATTTGCAGTTTAATTGATCCTGACTTGGCATCTTGACTTCAGTCACATTCTCACCGATGTGATATGGATTCTCTTTCTCTTTTCTACAAATATTTTCATGGCAACTGCTCTGACAAGCTTTTCTTTGGTGCCCTAAAGACATGAATTTAAGCATGCTACTAGATTGGCATCTAGGTCCCACCCTTTTACTGTGGAAATAGTTAAATGTAACTGCCACTTCTACTCCAACAGTGTCTTTTCTTGCACTACCTGCCTATGGAATACCCTTGCGTTTACTTCCTTCTTGGATAACTAAAATCTTCAAAAGTTTAAATGCAATGTTAATTGCCATCTATCTCCTTGAATCCAGTTCATTTTTGTCCTTTCCTTAATCTTCCCTCTACTTAGACTTTTCTCTCATCTTCACTCTCTGTAAACCCTTGTGTACTAATGGCATACCTGCTTTGATTGGAGTAAAATGATTAAAATATATATATATATATATATATATATAGTTAGTTTTTTATATATACATACATACATATATATATATGAGAAAAAATGATATATAAACTCTATATATCAGAATATAGTAAGTAACTGAATGTCAAAAAAGAAAAAAATTCTATGTAATGGGTTTTGTCCTTGTAAAGCACTTCATCAGACTAAAATAATGTTCTTATTGGTTCAGTTATGTATACTGGAAAAGAAAGGGTGAAAATCTAAACAAAAAACATTGGTTATAATTACACAATGTGGGATATTAGGTTGGTGCAAAAATAATGTTGTTTTTTGACGTTCTAACATATGTGAGAAAACAACATTATTTTTGCACCAACCTAATATTTACAAACAATTGTGACAAAAATAAAAATATTGGAAAGCTGAATAAAGTCTGCTAAGCTGTATGTTTAGAGACATGAGACGCCAGTAATTTAAAACTTTAAAGTTTAAAGTATTGATGCATAATTATAACCAAAATCTTTGTTTAGATTTTCTCCTCTTCCCTCAATATATATATAATTCCATCAATAAGATTATTTTCATCTGATGAAGTCCTTTAGATTGAAGAAATGCATTACATATTTTTCCATTTTGTCATTCAATTACATACACACATGCACATTGTCTTAAAATGATGTAATATATATATATATATATATATATATATATATATATATATATATGATGAAAATGTGGAAAAGACAAAGCAAAATCCGAATATGTGAGTTTACTGTTTTTTTTTTTTAGTTTTTTTTTTGTTTTGCTGTCAACGTCAGACGTTTCGGTCTAATAGACCATCTTCAGGACATGGTTATTGGAGACATATTTATATTAAATTTAAGTTAAAATGAACAGACGATAAGATACAGGACTAGTCAGAAAGAGAAAAACTGAAATTCTAAAGTCAGTGTTCTCTTTCTGACTTTAGAATTTCAGTTTTTCTCTTTCTGACTAGTCCTGTATCTATTGTCTCTTCATTTTAACTTAAATTTAATATAAATATGTCTCCAATAACCATGTTATATATATATATATATATATATATATACTCTCTTATAATTACCTATATATATATATATATATATATACTCTCTTATAATTACCTATATATATATATATATATATATATATATATATACTCTCTTATAATTACCTATATATATATATATATATATATATATATACTCTCTTATAATTACATATATATATATATATATATATATATATATATATGTATATATACTCTCTTATAATTACCGATATATATATATATATATATATATATATATATATATACTCTCTTATAATTACCTATATATATATATATATATATATATATATATATATATATATACTCTCTTATAATTACCTATATATATATATATATATATATATATATATATATATACTCTCTTATAATTACCTATATATATATATATATATATATATATATATATATACTCTCTTATAATTACCTATATATATATATATATATATATATATATATATATATATATACTCTCTTATAATTACCTATATATATATATATATATATATATATATATATATATATACTCTCTTATAATTACCTATATATATATATATATATATATATATATATATATACTCTCTTATAATTACCTATATATATATATATATATATATATATATATATATATATATATATATATACTCTCTTATAATTACCTATATATATATATATATATATATACTCTCTTATAATTACCTATATATATATATATATATATATATAGGTGTCCATGTGCATGTTGGCCTTCATTATGGTTGTTGATCGATCGGGTTGTCTTTAATGCCTTGTCAACCTGTTGTGGATTATTTAAAGCTAAAACATTTTTTTTATTCTAAGAATTCTTCTCGTGAGGGAGTAAATATTGCACTAAAAATTTTTGGGAACTAATAATGATTTTTCCTCATGCAAGTCCTACTATTTAACTGATAGCTGTTGGAAGAAAAGATGATTGGAGGTTATTTGCATGTAAGTGAATATAATAATCTCAACTGGCTCTCTGATTTATCATTCCGAACTGCTATCCATTAAACCACCCACACATCCCTTCAATGCAGTATACAACTAGAAGAAGGAAAACTCTGCTGTAGCACTTCTAGCTTTACAGCATTTAATGATGGTGGCTGTTTCTTCTTTATAGTACATGATGTTTTTGCTCAAAGAGTGTAATTGGCCCTCTTCCCTCACACAGGGCAACATCTTTTTCCACTTTAAAATTCTCAGTCCCAGGCATTGCTTGATGTTACATGATCATTTTTCAGGCTGATGTATTTTGCTAAAACTTTCTCAGGCTGATGAATTTGGTTTGGTTTGTTTTACGGCATATCAACCACAATGGGTTATTTAATGCCGACAAAATTTTTATTGTTGGTAATATTTCTTTTTTCAAACATGTATTGCTAGTAATATTTTTCCTTCAAAAAATCTATTTCTGGTAATATTTGTTTCCAAAAATGAATAGGTAATATTTGTTTCCAAAAATGAATAGCTGGTAATATTTTCTTTTGCAAAAAAGTATTGCTGGTAATAAATTTTCTTTGAAAAATTTATTGCTGATAACAATTTTTTTTTACAAAGTATTTCTGTTATTAAGACCTATTTTTACACTTTAGTGTTTTTACCACAGTTTGGGGATTAACTATTTGCCCATAGCTGGGACCCTAACAGGTTCTACCACCCCGGTCAGGGTGGACCTGGGAACACCAGCAATTAAGAGGTGGTTCCACACTCCACAAAACCTGCTGATCAGAGGCCTTTGTGTTGGACATAGTTTGTGGTCTTACCCAGGACGCGGATGTAGTTTATTGTCATACCCAGGATGGCTCAGGCTGATGAAGTTGCTTTTAATGCCAGGGTGGGCAGAGACTATCAAATGTGGAGGGGACTTGGTGCTGGGAAGTGTAACACTCAGGGTGTACTGCTTCTCCTGTTGTAGGAGGAGTTAGAGTTGTTCATCAGTCATACCTTGTTCCAGTTGAAGAACCGGTGTAAGACAATATGGATTCAACCTGGTTTAAAACAATGACATCTGCTAGACTATATACTTGTGAGGCAATGAGACATTCAAGATGTCCATTGTGTTCATCCTATGAAGGGTGCTGAATGCTGATCATCAATTAGTACTTGCTAGGTTGAATTTTGTTATTAAACCAAGAGTGTGTTCTTCAAATGTGCCCATTTTGAGAAAGTTCAGTAACTGCAGTTTGATTGATAAACAGGTGGTGTATAAGGAGCTTGAGGATCACTTGAACGATACTGACTGTGAAAACATATGGCTAGCTTTTAAAGAATATGTCTACGGTATAAGACAGAGGTTCCCAAATGGTGCAGTGCCTCATAGGTATGGTGGAATAGGATAGCAGGTGAGATGGAATGATTGAAAGACAATCAAAATTTAGAAAGAGTTGTAAAAAATTCATATGCCAAAAATAAATAAGATTTTAAAATTTTAAATATTTTTAAGGCTTACTTGTAATTGCATACATGAGTCCCAGTATAGTTATAAATAATTATTGACCAATTTTATCAGTGTGATATTTTTGCATTATATAAAATGTTAAGCATATAGTAACTATGGTCTGCAAATTGGAGGAGAGAGTTATCAATGATAATGTTCTGACATCAAATCCATGGTTTCTTCCCTTTAACACTCTCCCTGTTTTATATTTTTTAATGTACTTTTTATCACATAAAATTTGGTGAAGCGTGAGCAAATTTTAATTCCAAAAAGGCAAAAAAAAAGGATTGGAACTACTGGCAAAAGCAGTGAGATTTGAGGTTTTGTAGAGAAGGAACACAAAGATTGGTTTAATGGAAATGATGTAAAGATTTTGAAAGAAAAACGAAAGGCTCACTCATGTCTGTTTTGAAGCAACCTGTCACATGATGAAAGCCAAAAAGTGATTGATTACCCCAAGCATGTGAAGAAGATTAAACAGAGACTTCTCTTATTTGTGACCCTAATGCCATAAAAGATGAAAAGATGGAGGATTTAACAATAATATTTCTAACAGACCTGTTAAGGAAGAGCTGCCCTCTTCTCCATTATTTGATGAGCTGCAGTAAAAAAACTAAATAGTGGACGGTCACTTGGGTTGGATGGTATATGTACTAATCTGCTAAAACATCGAAGAGGAGCTATCACTAAACGTCTAGATCATTTATTACAAGATTCTTAGAGAAAAGGATGTATTCCTGACAACTGGCATGATTAATTAATGGTGGTACTTTTTAAGGATATTCTTGGTGATAAAGATATTTGCGGTAACTGCAAAGGTATTTTTTTCTGTCTGTAGTTGGTAAAGTTTCAGGTAGGATTATGTTGAATTGACTGCTCCAACATATTGCTAATGATGTGCTTTAATAATCTCAGTATGGCTTTAAACAGGCCAGGGTACCATAAATATTAAATTTTATCCAAGGCAGTTAGAGGAA
>OZ038513.1:41695095-41732595 GCA_964036315.1 Acanthosepion esculentum | reverse complement strand
TGTACATATATATACATGTGTGTATATATATATATATATGTACATATATATACATGTGTGTATATATATATATATGTACATATATATACATGTGTGTATATATATATATATGTACATATATATGTATATATATATATGTATATGCATTTGTATATATGTGTATAAATATATATGTATATACATATGTATATTAGTATATACATATGTATATACATGCATATATATATATGTATATATATATGTATATACATGTATATATATGTATATATATATGTATATACATGTATATATATATATATGTATATACATGCATATACATATGTATATATATATATGTATATACATTCATATACATATGTCTATATATATATGTATATACATGCATATACATATGTATATATATATATGTATATACATGCATATACATATGTATATATATATATGTATATACATGCATATACATATGTATATACATGCATATACATATGTATATATATATGTATATACATGCATATACATATGTATATATATATGTATATACATGCATATACATATGTATATATATATGTATATACATGCATATACATATGTATGTATGTATATATATATATATGTACATACATGCATATATATATGTATGTATGTATATATATATGCGTATATACATGCATATATATATGTATGTATGTATATATATATATATATGTACATACATGCATATATATATGTATATGTGTGTATATGTATGTATGTATATATGTATGTATATATATATGTATGTGTGTGTGTGTATAAGTATGTTTGTATATGCATATTTGTGTGTATATGTATGTATGTATGTATGTATATATATATATATATATATATATATATGTATGTGTGTGTGTGTATAAGTATGTTTGTATATGCATATTTTTGTGTATATGTATATATATATATATATGTATATGGGTATATACATGTATATGTATATATATGTATATATGTACATCAGTATATATATATATATATATATATGTTTTGCACACCTCTGAGATCAAATCGGTGAAAGGGACGTCAAGCTAAATGGCGGTTCTATATAGAATAAAGGTTCGAATACAGGTTTTCTATGAACATTTCTTGGACATTACGGCCAGTAAATGTTATTTAATACTGTTTATTATAAACAGACCATTTACTTAAAATACTTGTTTCTATAAAAGAATGTTTAACATAAAAATGTCTTTAAACAATATATATCTATATATCTATCTATCTATCTATCTATCTATCTATATATATATATATATATATATATATATATATATATGTATCCGATGCGATGACAACGAAAGTAATATATAAATTCCAACGTTTGCAGCGTTAATTAAAAAAAGAGCTCTATACAGATAGTAGAGCGATAATTATTTATTTATTATAATTTTTTCATATAGACAAAACCATTTTACTCACTACAAAGATGCAACTTGGTTTCAGTACATTTCAACTGCACATCGACAGGTGAGGGTCGAAAATGGTTATGAACAATGCACTGAAACCAAGTTGCATATTTGTAGTGAGTAAAATGGTTTTGTCTATATGATAAAATTATAATAAATAAATATATATGTATATATATATATATACATTTATATGTATATATATATATATACATGTATATGTATATATATATATATATACATGTATATGTATATATATATATATATACATGTATATGTATATATATATATATACATGTATATGTATATATATATATATATACATGTATATGTATATATATATATACATGTATATGTATATATATATATACATGTATATGTATATATATATATATATACATGTATATGTATATATATATATATATATACATGTATATGTATATATATATATATACATGTATATGTATATATATATATATACATGTATATGTATATATATATATACATGTATATATATATATATATATACATATGTATATGTATATACATGTATATATATATACATATGTATATGTATATACATGTATATATATATATACATATGTATATGTATATACATGTATATATATATATATATATATATGTATATACATGTATATATATACATGCATATGTATATATATACATGTATATGTATATATATACATGTATATGTATATATATATATATGTTTATGTATATATATATATATATATATATATATTTGTATAGGTATACATACATGTATATATACATATGTATATAGGTATATGTATATATACATGTATATATATGTATGTATATGAATATATATACATATATATTTATATTATTCCATGAAAAAAAAAAATATATATACATAGAGAGAGAGAGAGAGTTTGTGATGGCTAAATTGTTGTCATTTTATATTTTTTATTTTGTGCAAGTGTTATTTGTGTTTTCATTTTGTTGACTGCATATGGGAGTGTTACTAGTATTTTGGTGGTTACAGAGAGTGAAAGTGTGAGAATAGATTGGATAAGATAAAAGTGAACAGAAGTGTGCCAAGACAACTGAAGATGGTTATTGACATTGTATTTAAATATTTGAAGATTGTAGTTATCAGGAAACCAAATAAGCAGAAGGGAGTTCCACTGTCAGGAAGTGCAAGAAAAGAAACTGTTGGTGGCTACATTTAACTATTTCAACAGTAAGAGGGTGGGAGCTAGAGGCCAATCTAGTAGCAGGCTTAAATTCATGTAGTCTGGGCATCTGGGGAAAAAGATCATCAGAGCAGTTGCCATCAATGAATACTTCTCCAGCTTTAACCCAGATAGGTAGATGGAACTGGTCAATGAGACTGATGATAAATTCAGAGATGAAGTCTGTTGAAATGATGGAGACCCTGGAGAAGGACACATTCTTCATATTTCCCATCTCAGGATAGTTGCCTCTATGACAGGTGGGTGAATCTGCCTGATAGTTCAATTTCACAAGTTTGGATCATCACAATTTTGAAGGTACAGGTGGTGATAGTGTGGTTAGGAACACTGTGTAGATAATGAAAGTTGATGAAATCAATTGAGTTTTGAACAGCAATGTGTCACTTGACATGTACAGCTGAACTTCTCCCTGGATCTTTTGCAACAGCTTGGAGTTTATTTCTTTAACTACATTATTCTTTAGAGCAAGAATGCTTCATTCACAGGGACATTAGCAATTTCTGTAGTTCTCAGCTTATTTTTATATTTTAAATTGTTGAAAGAATCATATATAATTCTGGAAATCAGTCTTTTCTCTCCTTGTTCTTTGTTTTTTACCTTCCAAATTCATTCCAATGTCATTTCCAATTATGTTGTGTATATACAGGAATTAAATTAAAAATTACTATTTATATATTTTTCATTATGACAGAGTTGGCAACCCTAGCACCACCTGTCCTCTCCTTTTTTTTTTGTCCAAAATTACCTGTACCAGACTTACGTACCAATATGGTGTAGGAGGAATTAAAGATGAGTTCAACTCAATAATTTCTATTTAGCAACAGGAGGCTTGTCACACCTGCAGATTAAAATAAACACTACCCTGGAGCTCAATGTGATTTCTCCTCAAAGAGAGTTTTGTCAGCTGGCTGGAGAACTCTTATCAGTCTGAACAAAGAATTATTTTCCGTGAGGTATTCTGATATTCTCTCATAACAACCTGTGCATACCAATTTAGTTTCAGTAATGTAATTTGTTGGTTACAATACAGATCATAAATTACCTTCAATGATCTCAAAGTTTAAATTTGACCTCATCCACTAGCACTATTTGTGAGGTCAAAAATATTTTTGTAATTTATAGGAAACTCATTGTCTCAGTCCATTTTCTTAGAAATTGCTTCATTTTGGTTAGAAATCACATGTTTAGCTTTTTCCTGAGCTCTGGCAATTTTTAAACTGGCACATTAATCTATTAGAATAATTCAACTTCATATATAAGACGCATAATATATTTTTGAGTCAGAAATTTGTATATCACCCATTACAGTACACAACATATTTAGTAACTGGAATACTGTCTGAAACTCTGATTCAATACTGGCTTGAAAATAAACTAAAAGAAAAAAATTATGCTTCAGCCAATGAAAAGCTCGAAAAAGACATTAAATAAACACATTTATCTGAGCTACTTTTATGGAAGCCAATTGTATGTTTAACAGTATATCCATGCAGAGAGTGACCCCAAACCAGAGAAGTCACATTTCATTCTCCTATTACTACAATGGTAAGGAGAAACTGGACACTGTGCAACATTAGAGGAAACCGATTTAACAAGAGTAAGAAAGACCTTTTCAAGTCAACTCTCTTTCATACACTCTTCCTTTCTATCAAAATCTTGATCTTCTCAAAAGCAAATAATGTAAGTAAATAAATCTGTTATTTGTAATATTTCAAGGTAACTTGATTTCATCTTTGGCCAGCCAATGACAGATACCCAATAAGTCTGAAGATCTATTTCTCAAACTTAGCAGACATACAAGCAAAGTGTTAGCTTTTCCCGCTTAAAACATCAGCTCAGTTAGAACTTGGTAACAATCCCTCCAAAACATGTACAAAGAGAGCTTATGAAGGAGAAAATAATGCTAAGAGTAATAAAAGACAGAGGAAATAATTTTTAGCCATTTTGGGGGTCAGGGAAAATAATTTTTTTTATTTTTTTATATGTCTCCAATGCAATAATTTACATATACAATAGATGGGAGATACTCTGTCTGAAGCTCTGAAAATTTAGCTTTATAAGGTTCAAGATCAGATAGTTGTGCCAATTTTCCAAGTGAGGAAGATCTAATTGTCTTGAAAAACAATCTTTGAAATCCTGGCTTTTACCTGGGCTCAGCTATTAATTACTAGAAGCACTCCAGATATCATACAGGCTGTATATTACCAAGAGGAAATGTAGCAGAAAGTTATATGAATACTTTATATAAGGAAGTTCTGCCTGTATTGAGGGCCAACATTTTCCTGAAGATTGAACATAAACATCTGCCACTGGTGGGGTGAGAATTATTTTTTTTAAATATTGTTCCCTCAATACAAGATTAGAATTTTTTTAAATATTGTTCCCTCAATACAAGATTAGAATTTTTTTAAATATTGTTCCCTCAATACAAGATTAGAATTTTTTTAAATATTGTTCCCTCAATACAAGATTAGAATTTTTTAAATATTGTTCCCTCAATACAAGACCCAAAGCCACTCAAAATAGTTTGGTTTGGTTGATTTTGTTAAGTGGCATATCAACATCTCAAATGCTGAAATCTAAATATTTTGAACACTATTTTATGGTTTCAACTAAATATATTTTGAACGCATTTGTCTGCCTTCAGCTACAGGTGAAATATATTGCTGCTCATTTTGTTTTAAAATTGTGTTATTGGTCATTCTACTATAAATATGTATTATTGGTACTTTTACTATAAATAGATAGTGTACATAATTTTTGTATATAAAAATGTATTGCTGGTATTTTTACTATAAAAATGTACTTCTGAGTGTTTTAATTATTTTTTTTTTGTGGGCGTTCACTATTTGCCCATAGGTGGGACTTTAACAGGTGCTATCACCCCAGGTTAGGGTCAACCTGGGAACAACAGCAATTAAGAGGTGGTTCCATGCTCCTCAAAATCTTCAATCTCCCAATGAAAGGTGTTGCTGCCAGATGTAGTTTATCATCATACCCAGGACTGACTCAAAGTAGAAGCTTACTGAATAAGCATAAAAGGAGGAAATAAAGAAGGATATGTAGGATAGACATGGGATATGAAGGGAATGAAGATGAGTCAGAAATACAGCTCTATCTCAGGTAAGGAATGTCTGTTCCTTCCTCATCGAATTAACATACAAATATACCTGATGAGAAATTTTTTTTTAAATAAGTGTTATAAGCATTTGATTGTGAAAGGAAAAGAATAACAAGGATTAGAATTTTTTGAACGTGTAACTGTGATATACACAAGGTGTCTTACAGAGTGAAGTTGGATTTGCTGAGGTGACAGTGTTGTTGACAAGGAAGGGTATCATTGGGTGTTGGCCAATATCTTGTGTTGGTTTGAATGAGGTCACAGGATATGGTCGTTCACACGAGTTAGTCAATCAAGGTCACAGTGGCGGATTGATTTGTTGGTTGTCAAGCTAACGAGGAATTGGCATAGATGGTACACATGTTCTATGAAATAGGGCCATGGTGACAACTGCAAAGGGAATGTCTGTAGTGATTTTGGTCTGCTAAGGTGAAGGTGGTGAGTTGCCAAAGTGACAAGTTTGGTGGGGTCAGAAAAACTTGCAGAGTCAGAGTCACTGTAGTGAGTCAGGTTTGTTACGGTTATAGCTTTGGCTGCAAGAAAGGCTTGTAGCTGGATGGTGTCAATATTGAGATGTTATCAGTAGCGACAGTTCTTGTCTTGAGCCTGGCGATGTCAAGGCTGGATAGTCAGCCTGGGAGTGGTAACAGCTGAGTTGAGAGGAGCGGTCATCATGATAGCAGCAGCACCCTGAGTGTTGGCTAGGCCTGCCAGCCCGCAGCTGCTTGTAGTTGTTATGGGCGTCCTGCTTTTAACAAGATTAAGCAATCCCCAGGGGCATCTCATCTTCCAGTGGTAATGATCACGATTCACCAGTGTCATTTTCATTGCCAGGGCCTGCTTTATAGACTGGATGTGATGGTTGGAGCCCATGCGCAGTAAACAACTTTTTTATTTTGTTCTTTGCCTTCATGACGTTCACATCCAACCAGCACGCAGAATGAATCAGAAAGAGATCTAATTGCAACAGAGTATAACATGATGTTTACCCTATACAAGACCCAAGAGCCACTCAAGATAAAGGGTTAGTAAAGGAGGTTGTTGTATGAGTAGCAAGAGTTAAGAAGTTTATAAATATATGTGGGACAAATGGTTAACCCTAAACCTGAAGCGGTAGTGGCCAGGAAAGAATCCTCTTGGGAGTTGGTTCCACAAAGTAATGGTTTGTAGGAAGAAGCTGTTTGGCTGGAACTTATTAAAGGAATATGAAGGGAATGAGAATAGTTCAACTCAGTGTACATGGGATGGCGGGTCTTAGCTGTGATGGTTAGAATTTGTGAAACTAAGGAATGTAGCTCATCCAAACATTTCTTATGGAATAGCGACAAAGTAGCAAGAGATTGTGGTAAAGAGATTGTAGGGTGGAAAATAATTTATGTATAGATGCTTTTGAACTCTATCAAGTCGGGAAAGTGTCTCTAATGAAAAAAGAACAGATATTAACATTATTTTCTTGAAGGTTGAAAATTCCACCACCTGACAGGACATAGTAGAATCTAAGTACAGATTAAGTGTGATAATGAGTTCAGTTCTTATGCCAGGCAGTGAAAGTCATTTACTGTAGTTTAGTGGAATGAGTAGAAATGACTTCACAAAGACAAATGAAAAGAATGAGCTGATAATGTATCCCTAAACATCACAGAATGACAACACTCTACCCCCAGTGGACTGAATGAAAGGTCTGGTACTAAATTTTCTTTTCTTTTTTTCTTTTTTAATCGAATTCACCTCAAGAAAGGCATTAAAGTCACTAAGACACAAGTGGTTACTGGGTGTGAAAGAAATAGAAAACAGAAACATTAGTAAGCAGCAAGAACAAAAGAAGAGAAATCAGGAAGACAGTAAATAGCGATTGACATTGCATTTAAATTTTTGAAGATCAAAATTGACTGGAAAGCATGGAATCAGAAGAGAGTTCCACAAGCGAGAAGTGCAAGAAAAGAGACTGTTAGCATAGAATTTATAGTTACATATAGCCAACTCAACCATAAATTGATGAAACCTCATCGCACTTAAACATAAAGTCTAGGTACTCTAGTTAAGAGCTCATCTGAATAATTACCATGAAAGTATTTATAGAAAAGGCAGAGAGAGGCAACTTTACAATGGTGGGAAAGTGACTTAAGCCAAGATGCTAGGTCAGGACCAATGCACCATCTCTGTTCAGAACAGAGGCGATCATAGTTCTCCACAACATACTATACTTTGCTCTAAGCAATGTTTATTCTCATATTATCCCTCCCAGTGCCTGCCCTGCCATTCAAGCTCATTAGGTAGATTACTTGATATTTCTCTCTTTCCCTCCTGTTTTCAATCTGTCCTGTGAGTATTGAATTCTCCAAGCTCTCTTTCCTCATTACATGTCAAATTTCAGCTGCCTCTTTCTGATTCTAAGTATAAATGACCCTTTTGTTTCCATTTTCTGTGTGTCAGGTATAAATAAAAGGAAATGTATCAAGTAGACAGTCCCACTATTTACATTATTCAGGCTATTGTCCTCATCTTTGTCGCCATATTTATTACAACTGCCTAGGAGAACTTGGAGAGGTGAATTAACAGGAGATAATTGATAACTGACATCCATTAAACATGGCATGTAGAACTAGAACAGTCTACCCCAGTGAGCGAAATAAAGGGTTCAGTTTGACATTCCAACCACCTGAAAAAGGTCGGAGCCTACAACGGCTGAAACATTGTAATAAATATGGCAACAAAGATGAGGACAATAGTCCGAATAATGTAAATAGTGTACATAATGCCTCATCTCAGAAATATAGACAGATACTGAAAGGCCGAAACGTTGTAATATATATGTCGACAAAGATGAGGACAATAGTCCGAATAATGTAAATAGTGTACATAATACCTCATCTCAGAAATATAGACAGACTGTTAGATGTAGACGTCTCTTCTACTCCAATAGCTTCATGTCTTGCACATCTCGCCTATGGAACTCCCTTCCCTATTACTGTTTCCCTGACAAATACAATCTCCAACGGTTTAAGTGTAGCGTCAATCGACATCTCCAGTTGCCTTGATCTATCCACTTCCCTTCTCCACATCCTTTCATCTTTCATTCCTATCTGCTCTCGCTCCAAATCTTCTGTAACCCCCTTGCCTTGATCGACCCTCCGTCTTTCTCTTTCTCCACATCCTCTCCTTTACCACTCCTATCTGCTTTTCCTCCATCCCTTCTGTAACCCCATGCGTGATAGTGGCCTCCAGCCTTGCTTGGGGTGATACGCTTAAAAAAAAAAAAAGAAAAGATACTGATAGTCAGTCCTAGTCTGAGTAAAAGTAGTATACAGGGTCATTAAGAAATCTTCTTGTGTCTCATTTATTTCTTGTAAGAAAACTACCTTTAAAGAAGAACCCCCCCAAAAAAAAAATATATATATATATATATAAAACACCTCAACAATTTATGGAATATAAAAGTGTTGAATTTATGCTTTATCTGCTTTCTTCTTTTGCTTCGCTTTTTCACTGTGTTTGAGTTCAGTATTTTTACAAGGCCAACTTTTCAACCCCTAAACCTTCCACACATCCATCCCTCTTCCTATGCCTGAATTCGGAATTCCTGTTTTTTTTCCATCAGAGTAATCTTCTCTTAGTTGAATTGTCTCTACACAGCTAAAGAGCCCCAACTGCTTTGCTATTTACTCATAGTTCAAGGGTAGAAGTGGGTACATGCTTTTCCCCAAGGGTATAAATGAGAAGTGAATACAGTGCTAAGCAACATTTGAATTCAGTTTGTTGATTCTGTTTCCTGCACTGATAATTGATGTATTACTCCAGACCCCCAACCTCCAAATCACTGTCTAATAATCTTCTATTCAACTGACTCAGTGACAAATATAGCTTACCAATTTCTTATGTTCAGTTTCTACTTGTTGTCATAACTCTTTGGATCAGAGAAAAATTATCAACAAATATCATCATCTCTTGACTTATGGATGAAAATGAAATCCAACATTTTATTTGATATGATCTTATGAGTAACAGGAAATACAGAACAGCTATGACTCAGCTATTTCTTATTAACATAATTCATTCTGTGTCTATGACTGGGCAACATCTTTTTAGGAATACTGAACAGATTAATCATTTTTTAAGTTTTATTTGTATTGTATTTTATAACGAAATGACAAAATTAATAATAATAGTTGACAATGTTTCATCTAATATCCTTTATTTCCGATCATGTGCTGTTTACTCACTGCCGTAGATTGATGGCCTGAGTAAAAGTCCTGATAAAAAGCAAGTAAAAATTAAGATGGCGGTAAATACTAGATACAATTAATAATAATGGTTGACAATGCTTCATCTAATATCCTTTATTTCTGATCCTGTGCTGTCTACTCATTGCCGTAGATTGATGGCCCGAGTAAAAGTTGTGATAAAAAGCAAGTAAAAATTAAGATGGTGGTAAATACTAGTGAAAATTAATAATAATGGTTAACAATATTTCATCTAATATCCTTTATTTCCAATCATGTACTGTTTACTCACTGCCATAGTTTGATGGCCTAAGTAAAAGATAAAATAAAAATTTACTAAAAATTAAGATGAAAAAAATACATGGTTAGGTTTGAAGCTCCAATTACTCCACAGGGAATTGTCCCATGAGACAATAGCCTTGTGGATTAAAGCATCGATTCATGGTTTCAGTAATTGTGAGTTCAATCCCTGGACTCAGTAGCAGCAAGGTGAGCACAGGGCACAACAGCTGAACATTGTAATGTAGTGCCTTAATAAACCTAGTATCAGCAGCAGTTCTGAAGGTATAAAAACAGTGTGAACCCTTCCGGGTTTTCTTCCTTTTGAACTATGTGACATGAACTTTTCAAAAGGGCTGTGAACTCTTCACACAAAACAGTAAATCACACTCAGATATATTCATTAGCATATCATTGTGGATGCAATTTACTTCTAGGAAAAGAAACACTTGTTTTAAACTTTCCTCTTGTTAATTTTGTTTAATAAATATTATCTTGCATTGCAAATCAATTGGTCTGTTATTTTATGCATGTACTCTTTTTCACCACCATTACTTCATGTATTGTAAATAATTCTCATAAGAAATCTTTCACATACCATAATTCTATATGTATAATATGCCTTCATCCATAATACACATACCTAAAATTCTGCTTCTACTCACACGTAATATGCACCCCTTGTTTGGTAATCAAACCCTATAAATTATACCTCTCCAATTTCATTACGGCCAGCATTTCCTACTCTTATTTTAAAAAATGGCTTTAAACATAGAATAATATTATTTTAATTTAGTTTTATGATAATTCTTATTTTATTTTACAGCAGTTTCTTAAAGATTTTTTGTTGTTGTGCATAATAAGCACCCCTGATTTTGCTTGTTATTTTTTAGAAAAAAATGAGTATTATCCATGGGGAATTACAGTAATTCTTGAAATAGCCAACACACTAAATTAATAACAAAGATGAGGACAATAGTGTGCATGTAAATAATGATATCTCAGAAATTCAGAAAAGAATTAAAGCCTAAATTAATAATGGCGACAATAATGGCATCTCGTACCCTTTACTTTAGATCCTGTGCTATCAACGCAATAGCATAGAATGATGGCCTAAGTAAAAGTTGTAATAAAAAGCAAATAAAGAATTAAAATATTTGTCAAAATTAATTATAATGGATGATTAACCACTTATAAAAGTGCATATTTTCTTTTATGCATGTTTAAGAGAGAGAGAAAAATGGATAGGTGAGAGAGAATGAAAAGATTCATCAGAATAAATTGATTTTATACTTTTTGTTCATATCTTGATTTTATCTTCACAATATTCACTTAATAGTAACAGTGATAAGATTGTAAAACGTGTTATAGCTACAATTTGTTTCATCAGCCCTGAGGTAGTAACACCACTACAGAAACATGAATAAACACAAATATAGATTTAGAGAATAAGAAATAATTATTTATTTGGCAGAACACTAGTGCTATGGAAAAGTAAAAGGGTGAGTCTATGTCAGAGCAATTAGTTCATTGTGGAAACGGCAAGCTGTTGAGGGCATATTTGGTTTTAATATGTGAAGCTTTTACTTACAAATAAATCCAGTTACCTATCTATGGAGTATTAGTTTTCATGTCAAATTCCTTGTCTGGGTGTAGTGAGTGGAATTCTATGACACCTGTGTGTCATGCAGGTGTGTTGTGTCAGGTCTGTTGATGTGGTTGCTTCTCCTTTCTCACTGTACTATATCTAAATGCTAATTCTCCTCTGCTTACATTGGTAGAGATAGGCTCAATTTAAGCAAAATTTTAAATTCTCAACCTTCCATTTAATTGGCCAAACAGTGAATCCTTAATTCTGATTTACTGGTTTTGTTATTTTACTGAAACTACGTCTGTGCATTGTTTATGTTATGGCATCTATAATGCTTTAATCCTGTCTACATCTATCTGTGCATGGGGAAAATCTTTTAGGTTTTTGGTGCAACAAGATGTTGCTAAAAGCAAGTCAAGTTGTCTAGTGCTAATTTAAAAGAGCAGCATTATTATATGAGCAATAAAACAATCAGTATTATATGAGAAATAATTTCTGAATAATATTCTTAAAAACATAGAGGTCATTCTGAAAAGATTGTTCTTTTAAATGATCAATATTTGATGAGCAAATTAAATATTAAACAATCATTGATCTTTTCTTTGGGATTAGCATAACTTTTCAATAAAACTATTGGAAAAAAGTATATTTGATGATGGCCATTGCAATCAGAAAATATGAAGGACAAAGAATAAATTGAATATTCAAGAATTAATTAGATATTTTTGGATTATTATCTCAATGTTTTATCTGAAATTCTGTAGTCCTGGGTATGATGATAAACTACATCTGGCAGCAAAGCCTCTGACCAGAAGGTTTTGAGGAGTGTGGAACCACCTCTGATTTGCTGCTGTTCGCAGGTCCACCTTAACCCAAGGTGGCAGCGCCTGTTAGGGTCCCAGCTATGGGCAAATAGTGAACCTCCAAACTAAAATTGGAACACTATGAAGGTATAAATATACATTTTTATAGTAAAAATACTGACAATATTTTCTCATAGTAAAAAGTTATCAGCAATCCATTTTTGTATTCAATTGTGAAAGCAGAGTAACTATCATATTATTACTTCAAAGCTCCCAGGAGAATAAATTTTGGCATTAAATGACCCACAGGGAGTTGATATACCATCAAACAGACTAAACTGAATTTCTGGAATGAATCAACTTGGAGCAACAACAAAACCATTGTGGTAAAAAAACAACAAAAATGAGGACAATAGTCTGAATATAAATAGTGTAAATATTGATAACTCCTCATTGTGCTCCAGCAGAGAGATTATACAGGTGAAAAAAGCTGTCCACCAAAAATAAGGCAAGAGGAACATCAAAAAGCCATAGTGAGAGGTGAGGCAATGAAATCAGCTATGGCTGATCATGTACGGTTGTGGAATGAAGGGAAAATACTGGGCATGAAAGTACAATAGAGTGTTTAATGTCTGAAAGAATCAGTAAATATGTTAAGCTATGAGGACCTCCTTAATAGGCCTAGCTTAGAAATAAATACAAGATTGGAGCTGCTAATAAAGACAGATGACAGCAAGTCTTTAACCACAGCAGCAGCAATCAAATCATGACAGCCAGCAGCAGTTGCAGTCTAATCAGCTGCCAAGATTAGGTTTAAAGGTCTAAGTTTACTCCAGCAAAGGAACAATGACCTAGTAGATAAATGTGTTTCTTTGTGAATTGAATATTTTAGCCAATATATTCTTTGGTTTTCTTCACATAAATTTTACATTCTGTGGTTTTTGATGAACCATGTTTTCTTTTACTTCTCTTCTTTTTATCTCTGTAATGAGAGCACCATGATCTGACTGAATCACAGGACCAAGTGTTATGGTCATGTGTTCATAGTGTCATCATGATAGAAGATGATATTGAAAAATGTCTATTTTAAGAATATTTAAAGGAGTGGATTTTTTCGACAACTTATGAGGAGAGTAAACAGAGCTCATAAAATGGTAATGGTAATATTAGTCATTTTGTTGTCAGAAATATTCAGCAAACATGACTAAACCATGTCTACTGTCATTTGATATTTATAAAATTCTTCTATTAAAACAATCTTTCAGAAAAATAGGTTCTTCAGGTTCACTAACTGTTTTTACTCTTTCCAGCATTAATGGATGCTTTCTTCCTAAAACTTTGTAGTAGTGTGGAATGTCATTATTTTTTTATTTGAGTTAGATGTGCTGTCCATTTTGGTTGTTACTGCTGTTGAAAGTCCTAAGTGATGTGGTTTGTATTATTTGGTACAGTTCCTTATGATTCTGTAATGTCAGTCTACAAGATTCGAAAAAGGATGGTTCCTGCTTCATTCACTCAAAGCAATTCTTAATCATTGATCTGAGAAAGTATTTGTATACAATTGACATTTTAGATATTTCTGAATGAGATGCATGGCACCCATATGAAAGTCTTGATCTGATGAGGCGGTTTAAGAATGAGTAGTGTTTTTAGGTTAATATTTTGGCTTTGTTGCAATTTGCAGTGTTGGATGAAACTAACCCTAGTACAGCCTATTCTATGTTCAGATTCCTTATCTCCTATACTAAATTTGTTATAACTGATCCATACATTGAAGTATTTCAAGTGTTTAGTATTAATTCCACATCCTGAATTTTTATCATGGATCCAGGAATGTTTTCATTAAAGTTCTTCATCATTCCTCATGCAATGCAGGAGAAGTAAATTCATACTTTTCCTGATTCTATAAATGCAAAGTGAACACATAATTGTCTCAGCTGGAACTTGAGCTCCAACAACCATTCCTTTTTTTTTTCTATGCCAAAAATGATTATACCACCTTTTACTTTCTATGTGGTCTGTCCAGAATGTATCCAGCAATTTTAAATATCTTCAGGATCATTTGTATGGCCTTGATGTAATTTGACATCTGATCAGAAGGGACCTTACTGCACATGTATAAACAGACACTCTCTCATTCAGTTACTCAGTCAGCAGTGAGGCACTACTGAGTGAGCTTGTGTGCTGTGTGACCACCACATTCATAATCAGCAAGTAGATTCTATATGTCTTGTGCAATTTTTTTTTGTCAAAACATAGTTCATAAGCCCTCACTACAGTCCAGATTTGGCTCTCTGCAACTTTAAGTTTTTTCCCCTTCAAATGCTTTGCTTTTTTCATATGTACTATAATTTCTCTGTGTGGAACAAATTGTGATAAATATATATATGTTGGCAAACTTGAACCTTTGTGCCCACAAAAAAAACGGTCTGTCAAAAGGACAGTTTTTCCAGTGACACTGTTATTATTTTTATTTTGTACCTTCCCTCCTTGGTAATTTCCATTATTTTAAAAAGTGATGATTGTAATTGTAATAAAAAAAATCTAAATATATGAAGAAAGTGAATTTATACATTGTTTTTTGTTCTTGAGAATTTACAACAAAAATATTAAACACTATTAGATTTATTATTTACAAGAATGAGTTTATATTTACAACATTCTAAATACTAATGCAATGATATATTTATGATTTACCAATTTATAAAGAAATAAACATGAAAATAATTTTTTTATTCATGAATTTATAAACATTTACTAAATTATTAAAATATGTGAACCAACCATAATGAAATTCATATTATTTACCATTTTATAAAATTCAAATCAATTGGCAATTTACCAATGCTTGTTTTATTCCAATAAACCATCTAATAACTAAATAGTGTTTATTATGTTTGTTGTAAATTCTCAAGAACAAAGAAAATGTATAAATTCACTTTCATATTTTTAGGTTTTGTTAAAATTCTAATCATTGCTTTTTAAAGTAATAAACATTGCTGAGAAGTTAAAATAATGGCAGTGTCAATGGAGAAACCGTCCTTTTGACACTGTTGTTTTGGAGGCATGAAGTTCCAAGTTTGCCTATTTTTTTATAGATAACATTTGACATTTGTATATAAAATGTTTTCAGGTAAAACTCATTTCCTTGTTGGAATTAATTTCTTTGAGGTGTTCTCGTCCTTCCTTCCATTATAAGGTGCTGCTATATCATGGATATACTAATGCCTAAAATGGGCCTTGGAGAGTAGAGAAATGAATGAAGTTAATTAAAAAGAAACAAACTTTTTGACCATTCTAATATTAATTTTATTTCAGTTCATTTAATTAATTTTTAGTTATAACATTGTGAAAAAAAATTAACAAAACTTTTCAAATTATCCCAAAGGGGATGTGAGTAAACATTGAAATATTGATAAAATCTATCCCAGTTCCTTGTCTGTTATTCAAATATTAATTGCATAAAAATGGTTTTATTATTGATTAAGTTTTATTCCTTTTTTTTAGATATCTGATGAAATTGAGAACAAACAATTTCCAAATTAAATATACTTTTTTATATGTTCTGTGATTTTAAGATGAGTCATTATCATTCCAAGAATTGTTTAGACTTTGAAACTCTTTTGTTTAAAAATATCTTGTATAATTTTGAAAAGAGTCATTGTCATTCCCAAAGTTGTTTGGCTGATTGAACTCATTCTTTTTGTTGATTTATTGTTGTCAATCTATTCTAAAGCCGTATTCCAATGTATAATCTGTATGGAAGGAGATGGACTTAGTTTTTTGAATGGGTGGAAGAAACAGAAAAATTTTGTTAGAAACAAAGAAAAGAGAGCTGAACTGTTATGCAATATCAGTCCTCCTATATGGCGGTGAATACTGGAAAATCTCCTCACAGATGACCATATTGGGTATGATGATAAACTATGTCCAACAGCAAGGCCTCTAATCAGGAGGTTTTGAACTACCTCTTAGTTGCTGGTGTTCCCAGGTCAACTCTGACCTGGGGTGATAGCACCTGTTAGGGTCCCAACTATAGGTAAATAGTTAACCTCCAAACTGGGGTCAAAACACTATATAAGTGTAAAAATAGGTTTTAATACCAGAAGTACTTTGTTAAAAACAAATTTATTACCAGCAATACATTTTTGAAAAAAAAAAAGATACTACCAACAATACATTTTTGAAGGAAAAAATATTTCCAGAAATAAAAATTTTGTCAGCATTAAATAACCTGTTGAGGTTGATGTGCCATAAAACAAACCAAACCAACAATACATTTTTGAAGGAAAAAATATTACCAGAAATACACTTTTGACAGAAAGACATTTTTGAAAAGAAAAAAATATTACCAGTAATACATTTTTGAAAATAAAGAAATAAAAGTTACCAGCAATAAAAATCTTGTTGGCATTAAATAACCCTTTGAGGTTGAATTGCCATAAAACAAATGAAACCAAACCTCACAGATGAAAAAGAAACTTGGAGCAACAGAAATGTGGTTCTACAGAAGGAGACTAAGAATACCATGGACCAAACATGTGAGCAACAACAAAGTTTGGAGAAACAAAAAGGACACGTATACTTAACATCAGGAAGAGAAAGTTGGGATTTCGAAGGTAAATAATGGGGAAAGAAAATATGATACTCACAGGACAGATTGAAGGCAAGAGGGACAGAGGAAATTCATGAGTGAGCTTGAATAAATGGATTTTAGGAGAGATAACAAAAAGACAAAATTTATTAAGAGCTACAAAAGGCAAGAAATTTTGGAGTGCCATGATCACCTATGTCCCTAATGGGCACACCATATAGAAGAAGAGCAAACCAAAAAATAGTAACCAACAGAATATATAACTAGCAGATATACAGATCAAACCAAACCATTAAACCAAGCTTCCCAGTATATAAGCACCTGAAAATTAGGGCTGCCAACAGTATCACAAAATACAGGATTGTTCTTCATTTTTTTTTATTGAAGGATGGATTTTGCTTTAACTGATGTGGAACATCTTTTTATACTGGATTTTCAGAACAGATGATCATTTTTTTAAATTTCACTTAAATTTTGCTTTTTTTCTTAAAAAAATATCTACTTAATAAGCACTTTCTTTCTCTCACAATTCCTATTGCACAAAAATACCAAATTAATTTAATTCAGCTTTGTGTATCTGTGGACCCCTGCTTGAATAACTGTTCTTAAGGGAGTCTGCAAACCTTATACTTGGAAACCTATTCACAGATTCTGCAAACATCTGATTGTCCACCCACACATTCCACAATTTTCTTTTGAGGAGTTGACAATCCTACTGAAAATGGCACAGAGAATGGATTGATCAAATCTTGGTAGCAAAAAAAAAAAAAAATAGACTGTTAGATTTCATCAAAATATTTGTTAGGAAGGAAAATTTTATTTATAGACATTATACGAGGGGTGCTGAAAAGTTCTCTAAAATCAGATACTGTGAAGTGAGTTGGGCCTAGAAATTTTCGGTGCTTTCTTGTATTATATCTATGAATAAAATAAAATTTTCCATCCTAAGAAATATTGAGGTGAAATCGAAAAGTTTCTTGAACTTTTCTGCACCCCCCTCATACACAGGCATGCTTGCATGATTCATGTAAGACTTTCACCTATATAAAGTTTTAGGAGCTAATGTTTTGGTCTTGGTTATGCAAAAAGTGTATGTTGTGGGGTCAACTAGTTTCACTGAAATGCAGTGGATAAATTCATGTTTATAAATTTATTAACATGGTTCAAATTATATGTAGAATTAAAAAAAAGTTTTTATGACATTTTTTACTTAGAAGGTCAAAGTTTTGTTCATGACTTGAAACCCTTATGACAATTTTTTTTTTTTAGATGCACTGTAAAAACATCAGATATAAATAGGGAGGATACACGGGAATGCCTGCATGATGTATGTAATTGTTTATATACATAATATATTTATTTACAGTTAATAGATGGGTTTCTTTCTAGACAGTGTATAGATATACATATGCATTTTTACACACACACACACACACACACACTTGTTTATATATCATTTTTTATAAACAGGGTGCGATGGATAAATTGTCATCTAAATTACTCAAAAATGAAAATAACGCTGACAACTCATTTTCATAGATATATTTACCAAAATTACACAAAAATACCTTGAAATACTAAAGAGTAAATTTATTCATTTTCTGTTGTTTAAGTTGGTGAATGCTGCCATAATCTTTGCCTTCAATGGGTTTTGTTGGTCTCTCACTCAACTTGCACCCCAAACATAATAAAATGGCTTGCAGTCGGGGGAATTAGGTGGCCATATGTAAGGGGTGATATGGTCACAGAAATTGTCTGACAGCCATGACTGGGTTCTCCTGCCTGTGTGGCATGGTGCAGATTCCTGTTGCCAGACATACGGTCTTCCAGCAGCCACCCTCTTGACCCAGGGCAGCACAACCTCCTCAAGGCACTTGATGTAGGCCTCTGTGTTAAGTCTGAGGCCCTCACCATCAAATTTGGGAGATCTTTTCTTATCAGAATGATTAGAGTGAGATTTCTGAGCTGCCATACCTTCATAACCACAATTAGACTCTTCCAACTCTTTCCAGATCCTCTGCACTGTCCTCGGCTTAACTCTCAAACATTCTGAAACGTTTGTATTGGAGCTTCCAGTCCGAATGCCAAGCAGTACGGCATGCCGTGTTAAAATTTCTGATGGAGTTAATTGTGCCACGGTACTCTTTTTCTCACAGATGGTGCCCAACTGACCCTACTAGACTTTGCAGTCAACAAAAATCAAAAACAAACAATGCACAAAATTAAAAATATAAAATGGCGACAATTTACCCATCGCACCCTATACTGCTTCATTTTGATCTGCAGCACAGATGTGAAGTATAAGGCTGGAAATGTAATATCTCATATAGTAATTTGTTGCCAGGAATATTATGGCATTCTGTAAGTTGGCTCTGGGTGACATCAATGTCTCAGCCTGTGGTTCCCAATGTGGGGCAATTTGATTTTTAAGGGTGCAATTTGAGAATGAGTTAATGGAATTTTTTTCTAGTGAGTCTCTGTGTGTGAGTTTATTCATATGGTACACTACAGTATGTATGCATAAATGTATTTGCTAGGGCACTTCAACATGGTGTCCTGTAATGGTTATCAAGCTTGTCTTGCTAGATCAATTACGACTGAATGAATAGTGAGTTCAAGCCTCATTAGGTGCTCCACACTATCATCCTTGTACCACATCTAAGCCATGTTTAAAAAACCATTTGGGTACTTCAACATGGTGTAAACATTATCAAGCTTGTCTTGCTAGATCAATTGCACACTGAATAGTGAGTTTGATCCTCACTGGGTGCTCCACACTCTTGGCCTTGTGCCACATATAAGCTACACTTAGAAAATCATTTTATTTGCAAGATCATTTATGACTCAGCAGTGAGTTTGATCCACACTAGGTGCTTCACACTATCAGCCTTGTACCACATCTAAGTTAGGCTTAGAAAATCATTTGGGCATTTCAATGTGGTGTATGGTTAGCAAGCTTGTCACATTAGAATTAGATTAATTACAACTGAAAAGTGAGTTCACTGGGTTCCTCATACTTTCAGCCTTATGCCACATCTAAGCTAAACTTAGAAAATCACCATAAACATATTTGTTTGGTTTGTCTTACGGCATATCAACCTCAATGGGTTATTTAATGCCGACAAGATTTTTATTGCTGGTAATATTTTTTTTTTTCAAAAATATATTGCTGGTAATAATGTATTGTTGGTAATAATTTTTTACAAAGTATTTCTGGTATTAAAACTTATTTTTACACTTTCATAGTGTTTTGACCCCAGTTTGGGGGTAAACTATTTACCCATAGCTGGGTCCCTAACAGGTGCTACCAACTTGGGTCTGGGTGGACATGGGAACACCAGCAGTTAAGAGGTGGTTCCATGTTCCTCAAAATCTCCCGATCAGAGGTTTTGCTGCTGGACGTAGTTTATTGTCTTACCCAGGACATGGATGTAGTTTATCGTCATACTCAGGATGGAAACATATTTGTGTATGTACATGTGTAATTATGTAGGTACTGTATTTATTTTTTATAACAATTTCTTTATCGGTATTTCAACTGCCCTTTTGTTCTTTTATTTTTCCCTTTCATGGTTGCCATGTTCTTTGGAAGTTTGTTTAAATCAAGTTAATGACCTTTTTTAGGCTTCCTCTATGTAAATGCTGAATTGGAATTCACAGTTTGAATAATAAGAATTCTATGTCACAGTGAGGGGGTGACATCAAGATGTTTTTTTTTTTTTATAGATGTTTAGGTGGGGCATGGCCAAAAGAAATTGGGAACCACTGGCTTAATCAATAAATCTGCATCGCGACCTGAAAAATAAAGGAAATATTTGAGAATGCGTCTTTCTGCATATACAAGGTGGGAACAAAGGTGCAGAAGAATTAGAAGAAATGCAGCCCAGCATGTAACTTAGTCACCCAGTCATCTATTGACACACGTATGATGCAACTAACAAGGCGCACACTAAACACACTAGGCAGTGTATCAGAAAATTTGACTTTTATACATTTCTTTGCAAATCAATCAAGATGATCAGGTTTATTTTCTCTGTTACAGTTGTCTTCAAGAGATCTGCTTTATTTAAATGATAAAATCTGTTTCCAAGACACTTGGATACATATTACCCACTTTGATCACAGAGAGAATTTTCTTTAAGCGACAAGCAGGCTGCCATAAAATAAAAGTAAAGGACTAAATCCGATGTTGAAAGTGGGCGGGCTAAGTTAGATGTTAAGTTTGAAAGATTCTTGTCTCTACATTTTTAATCTGGTCCACTTTTTATCTGGTCCATTTTTTATCTGATCCACTCATAAACTGAACATTTTTATTATCTTGTTTTAGATTTTAGCCTACTGTAAACATTTTTTTTAAAATTTTAAATTTGCATTTTTATTTCTTCTCTCTCTTGCTTATTTTCTGGAATGAGACCTACATAGACTTTTTCCACATATTAGACTTTCACTTATATAAAGTTTTAGGAGCTAATGTATCGAAAAAAAAAACTATATTTTTTTTTAATTATGTTGAAAATTAATGGCAGTAATAATCTTAGACAAATGATACAGCTCAGCTCAATAGCATTATCATAGACAAGACATATTTAGTTTTTTGTTTAGTTCTTGGTTATGCAAAAAGTGTGTGTTGTGGTGGTGAGGGGTCAACTAGTCACACTGAAATGCAGTGGATAAATTTATGTTGCTTATAAATTTATAAGCAATGGTTCAAATTATATGTAGAATTTAAAAAAGTTTTTATGACATTTTTTACTTAGAAGGTCAAAGTTTTGTTCATGACTTGAAACCCTTATGACAATTTTTTTTTTTTTTTTTTTTAGATGCACCATAAAAACATCAGATACAAATAGGGAGAATAAAGCCTGGTCAGATCTAGAAAAATAGAATGTCATATGAGTAAAAGACCTAAAGATCTGAATTCGGTTGTGTTTCTTTTCCTAAACAAAATGCATGCACTCACAGCAAAACTTTGTATTGTGCTTGGTGGTTCCAAGCATAAATACTGTGTAGTATCCTTCTTGCTGATCATAAACAAATATTCACTCATTCCAAGTCACAAAAGAAAGCTCACAAAAAAAGAAATATTTGAGCATTGGAAGAGGCAAAGTATTAAAAAGGTAAAGTTCAAGTTTAGTGTTGTAAAAAATATTTTTGATTAAAGTTTTAAAAAAAATTTTAAAAATTGTTTTGAATTTTTTAACTGAACTTTAAATGTTTTAATTCACGCTTTAGTTTCATTTTTTAGTTCATCATGCCTTGTGTTAATCCACAATGTCTCTCACAAGATGTTCTGAATGCTCAGCAAGTTCACAACCAATAATTTTGCTTTATAAACATTAACTGAAGTGAATTCTTTTGGCATAATATGTATGAAAACTTGAATGTTTTTGCTGAACTTAATACTACATCTGAGTATTATGGGCTGTAATGTGTTTTTATATCTGTCTTTTTTTAAATAAATGGAATTTTTCTTGAAATCCGAAAAACTTCAATCAAAAATATTTTTTTACAATGCTAAACGAACTTTACCAAGAAAAACATCATCATGACTAGCACAGTGCTCACAAAACACCATCTTAGGAATATAATTATAAAAAAAGTAAACTCATTTTTTTTATACCGCTATCCAAATGCATTTTGCTATGATTTATTTTCTTTTATATGGATATCTGTTGTGACTGATTTATTGCATTTAGATGAATCGTCCATTGTCGAATCAAATGCTATTGTGGATTTTTTGGTATTCAACACAGTGTTCAGAGACATAATTCAGAAATGTAACTCTTCTTATCCGAAACCTTTGGTCAAACAAGGAAAACATGACATTTAGGAAAATATCTTATGTTTATTTTTGTGACGACCTTTATTTTATTTTTTTTTTCAAAGAGAAACACCTTATTTTTAAAGAAGTAAAAGGTGAAACAAGAATCAGCAGAGATGAAAAAAAGAGCAGCAGGCTTCAGGAAAAATGAACAAAAATAAATTAAGATTAGAAATTTGCTGATGTAGTTGAAAAAAAAACGATGACAAAGCATAAAAATTGCATTCTCGACCAATCGCTTTTGATTTGAATAAATGTTCCAGTTCATATTTGCTGAAGACAGACAAGTGGTCGTTCATCGTCTCTCAACTCAAAGTGATAGATTTACAAAAATCTACACCAAGTGACTCACATTCCCCAAAGAGAAAAGCAGACTGGATCGACACCAGAAATCATACCAACAACTGAAACTAAATATACCGTACTTCCCTTTTCCCTTATAAATTGTGTGTAAATGACATTTAATAAGACTATGAATTTCCTCTATATCCAACATATATCCATTTCTATGAATATTTCAATTAAAAGTAACACTGTTTAGCAACGATACAGCCCCAAAATCCACTTACGCACATCTTCACATACAAAACATTGTAAAAATAAAAATAAATTGAAATTTAAAATTTTACAATTGAAATCTTACTATCTTTATTTTTTTTTGTCTATGACTATTGTTGTGCAGAAAGATGGCTATTCTTTTTTTCACTAATTGTAGAACATCTGCTCATAGGAACGGTCGTCACAAGGCATAGCATTTGAGTTGTACACATTGCTGCACTGAACTACAGTATTCTTTATTACTGTATTATTAATCTATTTCTCTTGTGTGATTAAACCTGTTCTTCACTCAACCTTTTGTTCCAATGTTTCCTTACAGTATTAGTAACCAGAACTACAAGTGTTATACTAACTTTATAACAATTATTGAGACCACTATAATTTCACCTACCACTCTATTTTAGTTTTCTACTGATCAAAGACCAAGAGGAGAAAACTATCTCATCTGATATTATCATTCTATTTGTTACATTATTTTGAAATATCATTTTTGGTGTAGGGGAGGGTGGATTTGGTAATCCATTTTGTTTTCTATAAAATATCCAAACATCCGAATTCCAAACAATAATAAAATAAAAGTAAAGAGATCATGTGTCTGCAACTTCAAATGAATCATCTCCACCAACATCAGAGACGGTTGGTGATTCTTTGCTGATGATCAAATTCTTAACCACAGCTTTTTACTATCAACCAATTACTAAAAGTCTTTTCTAAACCGCAGATTTATACTGTGGACCAACTGCTCAAAAGTTTTTTCTCAACCACAGATTTTTTCCCAAAAATTCGACTAAAAACTATTTTTACTCTTTTTTGACTGATTTGAATTCATGTACATATGTTTGTAAATAAATATTATTTATTTAACATACATACCCATGATTTTTTTTAAATTTTTATTTAATTATTGTTTGGAATTCAGATGTTATGATTTTTAATATAAAAAAAAAACTAGATGACAAAATTTCCTACATGTTTATATGTATGTGTTTGAACCTCAGTTACAAAGTGATCTCTACCACAGTAACTTAATTTTGTTAATTTGAACTCTGTGAGAATCGGACAGAATATTTACTAAGAAGGAAAGGAATTAGAAAATAAGAATAAGAGATTGTTGTGTGAATGGAAAGTATAATCATTTCATGCCTCCTGGTATATTTGTACCACAAACAATATTTGACAGATTATATGAGTCTGGGTAATAAAAAAAAGACACAAAACCTGAAATTTAAACAAACAATAATTAATAAATGTATTAACAAGACGTGTTGCATAGGAATAAAGTGTTGCTACTGACACAGGAGTTTGAACACAGATCACCAGAGAGCAGACATAGGCGATCCCATTTTGAATAAGTAGATCATGTAAAAGAAATGTATATATGGGAATTAGCATGGCATCTAATTGATCACTTACAGATCACTATTCATTGGTTACTATTCGAGCAAGTATTGTTGAGCAAGTACTATTAGTGTGAGCATTATTCAAAGGCAACTGACCCCAGTATCGTTCAACAGCATTACTATAGTTGTATCTGCAATTACAAGGTGTCTATTTCTACATTGTGTCACCTGTAATTATCATCAGGGGTTGTAATCCAACAAGATAAAAAAAATAACGTAAGATTCCTGCAGATTGTACTATATAAAATTAGTACATTGTAATAGTACAAAATTTGTTCAGAGCTACAGAGGACAGGAAATTGTGGAGAGTCATGATTGACTATGTCCTGAGGTAACTGTTGTGGAGTTATTTCCACAATATAACTTGTAGTCGGACTAAATGCGTCCTAAATGGGGTAAACGTACAGAAACGTTAGGAACTTGTAATAAAGTGTTACGCAGAGTAATCGAGTTGTGGTCGCTGATAACTTACTCCTTCCTCGACTACCTACTGACTCCTACTTATAATAGGTGGGAGAGTCTATTATCTAGACAAGGTGTCTTCCACTATAACAGTAACACAGCACATAAAGAAGAAGAATTTCCTGGAAAACTGTTTTACAAAACAGATTTCATAAATATCAACTGACAGTAATGCTAACTAGTTGGCAGTGAATGTTAAATGTTTGCATTTTAGAAAATGGTTAACTTCACTGTTGCTATCGCCTGTTTGCAGTAAAGGTAAGTGTTACCTTTTCCCTCCCTGAAACCCAATACTATCATAGAATATAATAAATTTTCTTAAAGATATTAATGAACACACCATCAAATAGAATTTATCCATGCATTGAATATTGATGCCACATCTGGGTTGGTGCTTCAGCTCTGTATTTAGAAATTCTTGATAAAATACAAAAAAGAACCTGCAATGTTATTGGTCCTGATCTGGCATTTTGGCTTCAATCACTTTCCAACTGCTATAACATAGCCTTGCTGTCCTTTTTCTATAAATATTTTAAGGTAACTGTTCTGATGAACAATTCTCTCTGGTAACTAGACTTTATGAATTTAAGTGCGTTACTAGATTGGCAGCAAGATCTCATCATTTTACAATTGAAATGGCTAGATGTAACCATAAGTTCTATGCTAACAGTTTCTTCTCTCACACTTCTTGCTTGGGAAAAATATCTTCCATCTTCTTGCTTTCTTGTCATCTTTGATCTTCAAAAGTTTAAATTCAATATCAATCATTATTTTCTGTTTATTTAATTTCTGATCTTTTATTGTTCTTTCTCCTTAATAATGTTTTTATTTTTCATGTACTTTTATGCTCAGTAACCCCTTGAGTCTTAGTGGCTTTATTGCTTTGTTTGGTGTGAAATGATTAAAAAAAAAATCAAACTCAATTTACCAATTTTCTTTTCAGGGCCGAAAGCCATTGTATCCTTTTATGCTTCTGTAGGTGTATTTATGTTTGTATAAATTTCATTATATAAAGAGCACTGTTAGGCAGTTGAATGATTGAGTGAAAAAATTCTGTGTAATGTCTTTTGTCCTATAGAAGGACTTCAAACTAAAGTAATGTTTTTGTCAAGTGGGAGGGGGAGATACAAATGCAAGTATTGGTTATAATTATGTACAGAAGGAAATGTTGAAGATATGGAAGCACTGAATTGAAATTTTTGAGTTTAAAACTGTTTTTTATTAGACATATATGTTAAAATTGGAAACGCTCTTCACAAACTGGTGAAAGCCATAACAAAAATTTAACACCACTCTTTGGAACAATCAGTCCTTCACATTTTAAAAAATTCAGCCAACCTGATGAAAAAACTAAGAGGGATAAAAATAATAGATAAATTTATGCCTAGTTTAGATGTCAAAATCCTTTTTACCAATTTTCCTTTTAGAAAATGCTCAAATTAAAAAAAAAATAAAAATAAACTTCTCCGTACCAATAAATAAAATTTTAAAAATTTGCTAATTCATTACAAATCAATGTTATTTAATTTTTTGAAAATGATTTTTATAAACAAAAATTTGGATTATTTATTAAAGTGCCTCTTAGCATTGTTTTAGCTTGTTTGTTCTTAGAGTTTCTTGAATCTGATCTTTTCCAAAGTATAACACTAAACAATCAATGTATTTCTGATAAATTGATGGTGCTTTATTAATATTACTCTACAAAGCACCATTACCTAAACTTGTAAATAAACAAAACAAAGTTGAACATCATGATAGAATTTACTAATGAAACAGAAACAAACAATACATTATCTTTTAAATAAATAAGTAAAAATTTTTACCATCCTTTATAATTAAAATTAGATTGGTTAAGCATCTTACTTCTCATGACCTTCTCTCAGACAAACAAAATAGCTTCCATTTTACCAGATCTACCACAAGCTCCAAGGTACAGTATTACAGGATGATTGTTTGAGTTAAACTAGAGTGGCAAATTCTCTGTGATATGGAAAATAAAAAAAAGAAAACATGGAAAACAGGATTTTTTCTACTAAAAAATAAAATATTCCAACAGTAGAACATAAAATTCCTGAGCCGGAACTCGACAGAATCATTATTTTGCATAAATTTGCAGCACACAGAGAAGTCAATCACTTATGTGCAAGTGCTACAACATATGTTGCTGCAACATATCATTCTATAAATAACATGAGGTATTTTCCACTACTGATCCCAGTACTGCACAAGTGCCATAACCTACTTCATGATATTAACCTGACCCAACCAGTCACCACAGGGCAAATATCCACATGCAATATTAGCATATGAATAGTGTGGTATGTACTGTCAAGGGTGGTAAAAATAAATTTAAGTCAAAATTTAAATTTAAAAAAAAAAAAAAAATAAACCTCTCCCTACCAATAGATAAAATTTAAAAAATTTACTAACTCATTACAAATCAATGTTATTTAATTTTTTTAAAAGATTTTTATAAACAAAAATTTGGATTACTTATTAAAGTGCCTCTTAACAGTGTTTTAGCTTGTCTGTTCTTAGAGTTTCTTGAATCTGGTCTTTTCCAAATTATAACACTAAACAATCAATATATTTCTGATAAATTTGCTTTATTAATATTGTTCTGCAAAACACCATTACCTGAACTTGTAAATACAATGAACAAAGTTGAACATAATGATAGAATTTACTTACGAAACAGAAACAAACAATACATTACCTTTTCCATGATATCATGTTAATATTATAATAATAATGATCAAGAACTAAGTGTGTGCCATAAATCTACCAATAAAAATGAACTCGTAAATTTCTGTTCTTACCATAACAACGAAATACATAAAATCCAGAATAATTACCAGATTCTATTTAAGGGCACACAAAATTTATAGCCGTCAATATTTACATGAGGAGAAGCTCCTCCAATACCCTAATTATTTCCTATTCAATGCAAAACAGATAAGAGTTCTCAATATTAGAGATAATATTTATAGATAGATAGTGTGGACATAGATATCAATACTGTACAATGACAGTTAGTTTTAGACCTTCAATGTGATCTTTAGACCAATGAAGATGGCATTGTGGTGTGAAACTGACAGTCACTCTGCAATGTTGATTCTTATGACCACACTGTCATATATATATATTTATATATATATATATATATATATATATATATATATATATATATATAAAAGTGAACATTGAAGTCAACACTCAGAGGCGACAGGCTGTTTCATACTAGACGCAATTGTCAGGCAGCCTGACGATTGTATCTAGCATGAAACAGCCTGTCACCTCTGAGTGCTGACTTCAATGTTCACTTTTATATTTATATCTACATACGCTCTATCTCTGATATTGAGCACTTTATCCCATAAATATAGCACACCTTAAAACTATATATGCACACAATCTCACTATGCAATAAAATTTGCATTAACTGATGTTTGTAAAATTTTCAGGATATAATAAATATATATATGAATTTCAGCTTATTACTTTTTTATTAAAAATATTTATAAGTTATTTGGTATTATGAGGTCTTTTTATGCAACATACAGGTTGTTCATCATATTGTATGTATGTATGTATGTGTGTGTGTATATATATATATATATATTTGTGTATTTAGGCAGCAATCCTTCTTTCATTCACGTTTCATTAAAAACGACTGACAAGGTGCTTTTATTTAGTTTTTTATATAATTTCTCGTGCGATCTAATAAAGTTTTTCTTTTCAGAGGATAAATTATATATAAACTGTCCGAATGTTCTTTTTATCCGAGCGCTTTCGGCTATACATTTAGCCATTTTCAAGGATTATATTTCAACTGTTAGAATTAGAAATAGAAATAGTTTGTTATATGTATGTTTTATAAAGTGATTCATTTTTTTTTTTTCTGAAAAACTGGATGGTGCACGACTTCTGTGACACCCTGTATATATATATATATATATATATATATATATATATATATATAGGTTTTCAGAAAAGAACACATAAAAACAACCTTTATTGATCATAATAGATACTCAAATTGTGCCCCCTTTGCAATAAAACAAGCATCAATTCTCTTCATCAAACTGTCTTTCACTCTCCTGGGGGTTTCAGTGGTGATCTTTTGGCACTTAGTTGTTACTGCATCCTTCAAATCAAGAGTGTGTGGATGATTCTGGTACACAACAGATTTGAGATTAAATTAAAACAATTTTTTTATGTTCTTTTTATAAATCATTAAACATCTCCTAGTAACAGAGAGGCTTCACACCTTTGTTTACTCTTCTACTGCACCGAGGTTAGTGCACACTTCTGGGACACCATATATATATATATATATATATATATATATATATATATATATATATACTGTGTATATTTTGGCAGCAATTTTTCATTTATGCATGTTTCATTAAATAATATAGACAAGTTTTGTCTATTTATTTTAAGTAAGTTCCTTTCGTATTGTCTGATAAAAAAAAAAAATTAAAACATTAAAAATCCTTGAAGCTATATACATAAAACAGTTGAAACCTAACCTGAACAAAATAAACTATGAAATCTCCACAAACATTCTTAAATGCCTGTAATCTATAGCAGAAGCCATTGGTTCATACCAATGGCTACCCATACTTAATACTTCTCTTTTTCACTCTCGCGTGGTCATGTGTGACGTCACGAGCTACGACGCGTTTTTCGCTTCCTTGGCTCATAAATAAGATGTGTCATTACTTTGAGCTAATTCAAACAGCAAGGGTGGGCTATTATTGTGGTTTTGTATATGTGTTGTTTGATTTATTAAAATTGTCGTCTTTGATAATGGCTTATGTAAGCCAAAAGCTTAGATTGGATTCAAAAATGTGTCAATATGGTGTTTTCCTTTCGTCTTTCAACAATAATGTGATTAAGCTTATCAGACAATACGAAAGGAACTTACTTAAAATAAATAGACAAAACTTGTATATATTATTTAATGAAACATGCATTTCAGTCACTGTGTGTTTATCTAAATCTAGAAATAAACACGCTAAAATTCACCTTCATCCCTGCCGTGCGTCGATGGCTTAATGGGAGAAGTTCCGACTGACGCAAATTCAGTCGGGTTTCGATCCTAGCTAGAGGCAAACGGACATCTAGCCACACTGATGAGCTGTGAAACAGCAAAACAGTCTGTCTGTGGATGACAAAAATATAATATATTTATTTATATATATATGTATATATATATATACATACATACATACACAGTGTCGACAAAGTCATTAAACAAATAGAAAAGTTTATTGAAATTCCAACAGAAACTGGATAATGTTGAAGTATTTACATAATATGAAGTAAATAGTGAATTTTATATACAAATAGTTAATAAATTTCTATATGGGCCCCATTCAGTGTATGAAGGACACTAAGCGATATTCAATTTCTGTCTATGTTCTTTTTAACATACCTTTATCAATAGTTGCAGTGGCAACAGTTATTCTTTGCTTAAGATTATTCAAGTCCTTTACTTTAGTGTGGTAGACAATATCTTTCATATAGCATCACAAGAAAAAGTTCATGGGTGTTATATCTGGAGAATGATTTTTTTCACCCAATTAAGTGGTGCTCCATTTTACTGAAAGATTACAATTGGATGGAGCTCTTCTAGTTGTGGTACAATGTATTCTTTTAGAACATCACAGTAACTTTCAGCTGTTATTGTCTTTTCTAAAAAAAAAAAAATGGACCAAGAATTTTGTTGCACAAAATCCTGCACCACACATCGACCTTCGGGCTGTCATGTTTAATTTCCCTAGTAATGTCAGGATTTTCTGATCCCTAAATTCTTGCATTATGTTTAAGTTTTCTCAACACATGGAAGGTTGCCTCATCCGTAAAGCAAATGTGATTAAGGAAGTCATCTTCTTCTTTGCAAGATTAAAACAGCAAATTCTTTTCATTGCAGTTTGTCATTTACATTAATTGCTTGCCATAATTGAATTTTATATGCATAAAGCCTCAGATTCTTATGGAGGACTATGAATTGTTGATCTCAGTAGTTGCAGTTAAGCAGAAGCAGTATGGATGGGCTTAGATGGGGGACATTGAAATGACTGACAGTTACCCTCAATATCTTCTTTAGATGTTCTTGGCCTTCCAGTCCTTGAATTATGTAGCACCATCCCTGTTTGCATAATGCTCTGTTGGTGGGGCTTCAGAATATGCTGACTGCCCCCCTGCAGAGGGTAAAAGTCCCTCAATGGGGCCACCTGTTGACCATGGGTGGCGACCCATAATGGTTGGAGACAGGATCCTGGTGGTTGAGCAAATCATGACCTAAGTATAAAGAGGACATGATTTAGCAACACACCACTTCGGCCCTTACCTGAGCTAGGCGGGAGGTTGGAGAGGCCCAATCCAATCAATCGGTTGGTCATGTCAAGCACTAAATCAGACAAACAGACCAAAATATACACTCACACTCTCCATATTTGACAATAAACTGATTTAGTAAGTGGTGACTGTAGGGCCAATCAAGCTGGGATTAAGGAAGCTGACAGAACTGATAAAATCTAAGAGATAGTCCATACTTGGGTGGATAAGACCTAGTATCACGAATGCTCAACACCCCCCCCCCCACGCTTGAGTATATCAGCCATGTAACCCTGGAGAAATGAGGCTAATGGGATTTTCCCCCTCATCATCTCCCCCATAAGGTGGGTGGGGAGCATGGCTGACGAATTAAAAATTAATTTATTATGAGTAAGAAAAACACCAAGAGACTTCACATAGAAACAGGAACAGATTCTGATAAGGAAAATGATGTCAAAACCTTCCCACACTTTATTGTACTGAAAGCCATGAATAACAAACCATTGACTGAATTATCACCCTTCCTAATTCAAAAAACCATATCGAGCAAAATAACTCCCAAAAATGTTAAAATAATTAAAAAATGGTACAATACTAATAGAAGTGCAAAACAAAAGACAAGCTAAAACTCTACTACAGTTACAGAAATTTCATGAAACAGACATCAGATCCTACCCCCACCAAACCTTAAACTGCTCCAAAGGAGTCATAAGAAACCGAGAGCTCTCATTATGTACTATTGATGAAATCGAAAAAGAACTGAAACATCAAGGGGTCACAGATGTAAAAAGAATTACAATAAAAAAAAAAACGAAGAAGCAATACGAACAAATACATACATATTAACCTTCAACTCTCCTCAGATAACAACAACACTTGAAATTGGGTATTTGAGAATTAAAATAAAACAATATATACCGAACCCACTTCAATGTTTGGAGATGTCCAAAGTTTGGACATCACAAAGACCAATGTCGAAGCAACCAAACATGTGGAAATTGCAGTTTAAAAGATTCCAATCATGAGGAAAGGGATTGCCTGAATAAAACCAAATGTCCAAACTGCTCAGAAAATTACTCCTCTTACTCCAAAATATACAAGCAAGAAAAAGAAATAATAGAAGTCAAATATCGGAAAAACATAACTTTCCAAGAAGCCCGAAAGGAGATGACAAATAAAAAAGACACATACACAATAATAACCGAATAAACAAATAAAATACACAATGAAAACCTATCAAGTAATCCTTCAGAAACTCCAAACTTAATAAGAGAATTAAAAACTATACTTGAAGAACTAAAATCCCTCATATTTGGACTCAGAACAGATCTCAATATCCAAGAAAAGAGTAGAAATGAACAACCTAAGACAAGTGAAGTCAAAACTAAAGAAACCAAAAAATCACCCAAAGAAAACTCTGAACCAAACACTAATGAAACTGCATATCCCCATCTCCAAAAAATCACAAGATCCAAATCACTCCCTAGACAAAAAGCAAACAACACTGAAAATGGATCCACAATACTTGAAAAAATGGAAACAGAACATGAAAGCAAAAACCAAAAAACCCCAAATCAAAATATAAAGACGAATAGGAAAACACAAGAACCTGAAATCAAAACCAAAGACAAACTAAGAACAGGAAAAGAAACAGGAAAACCAGAAAGCATGGATTTCTAGAACAATACCACAGAGTATGACACTTAAGGAAAAACCTAAACAAACCTTAAAATACAAAGCAATCCAATGAACCAAACAGGAAAACAATGATCACAAACACACATCAGATACTTCAATGGAACTGTAGATGAATAAATAAAAAATTATTACCAGAAACTAATTTTTGAAGGAAAAAATTTTACCAGCAATACGTTTTTGAAAAGATATCGCCAGCTATATGTTTTTGAAAAATACTATTACCAGCTATATATTTTTGAGGAAAAAATATTGACAAAAATAGATCTTTAACAAAACAAAAATACTGTCAGAAAAAAAAGTTGTCGGCATTAAATGACCCATTGAGGTTGATATGCCATAAAACAAAACAAACCAAACCTGTTTGCATAAATTGCTTATGCTAATTGCAAATCGACTGATGTGTCAGAGCTTGTTTTCCATATTTAGCTGTGTAATTTCTTTGAGTTTGAATATCCGACTTTGTTTTGATAAACCAAGACACACATTGTGCCTTTTCTTGTGGAGTAGGTCATTGTCATCCAATTTTAGGGGAATTCCTGTCAATTCTTTAATTGCGGTCTGAAACATAAAAAACATAACATTAATAAAACTGTTAATATCATTAAAAGAACTTTAATAATAACATATTAATATACAACAAAGAATTAATTGCCACCTCTTCTAAGTTTTTTGTAATAGCTTTGAAATTGCCTGAAGACTTTGTGGACACCTTGTATACATATATGGTGAAGGCTTGTGCAGCACCAACCACACTTTTCAGAACTAAATACAGAGAGCTGGTGCACACAGTGTGCCACAAGTTCTTGGGGGTGGGGCAGATTTCATACCTTTCCAAAGGACATTTGTGCATTAGTGTATGTAACAATTTCAACTGGAATTCAAACTTGGTTCTCCGATTTCTCATTGCAAGCCGCTATCCTTTACATCACCACACACACACACACACACATATATATATATATACAGTGGAGGCACGGTGGAGTAATGGATAACCGCTTGGATTGAGGAATCGGAGAGCCGAGTTCGAATTCCAGTCGAATCCATTACATTCACTTACGTGCTAACACCCTTGGGAAAGGTGTGAATCCTCTTCTTCTCCCTCCAACTATGGGTAAATAGCAAGACAGACTGGGTTCTATAGCCTTGGATGGCAACTGGTCTAGGAGAAGGACAACTCTGAATTCGTTTGGGGACCTTGTGGCATTCGTTGCACCAGGTCCCTGTATTCGTCCCTCCAAAAAGTGTGGATGGCCCTACACAAAGCCTTCACCACTATAATCAATTCTTGTGTGGCTGTCCGGCTTTCAGTTTCTGGGAATTGATCTGTCTGGCCCTCATACGTCGAGTTCGACGGGAGAAGCATGTAACCTGGATATAAGAGACCCTGATATAAGAGAAACCCTGATATAAGATAGATTTTCTCTGGTCCCAAATTAGAGCCTGTGTTAATAAAACAAAATAGACCAAACCCGGATATAAGAGAAATCCGGATATAAGAGACTTCTTCTCCGGTCCCGACAACTCTCTTATATCCGGATTACACTGTATATGTAAAGTTTGCCATGGGTCATAGATATAACCTCATAAGAGAATCAAGATATCATAAAGTTATTGAATGATAAGAACACAACATTGGAAAATGCAAAAATGTTGAGTAGCAATCAAAAGACGATCAGAAAAACAAATTGTAAACATTTACAAGACAAGGACAAGAAAAAAAAAACTACCTTTAAGAATGCAATAGAGGTATAAGAAAAATTAAAAGAGGAACAAATACAAAAAAAGCTATACTAACTAGCAAGAAAATAAGCTGACATTGCAAACATATATATAAACAGAAAGAAAAGATGCAGAATATTGACCCAATAATCTTTCTTTCTTTTTATGTGCTATGTCCTTTCAGGACGTAGGCGATCATGGCTCTCCACCTCTTCCTATCCCTTGCAGCTCTCAACAAGTTCCTTCCCTCTGTCTCCTACCCCAGACCACATTCTGTCATCCACTTGCTTAAGCCCACTAGGTATATAATGCATTGTTTTCTCTTGTCTCTCTTTCCTTCTATTCAACCTGTGAGTATCAGATTCTCAAGGCCCTCCTTCCTCATTATGTGTCCCAGAAACTTCAGCTGCCTCTTCCTGATGTTAAGTATAAGCCTCCTCCTTGTTTGCATCCTCTCTAAGACCTCAGCGTTGCACACACACTCAGTCCATAATATCCTTAGCATCCTTCTGTAGAACCACATCTCCATCACCTCGAGTCTCTTCTTCATCTTTGAGGAAATCGTCCAACATTTGCTGCCGTAAAGAAAGACAGATATCACGTAACAGCTCAGTATTCTTTTCTTTGTTACCAAAGAAATCCTTCTTTCTCACAATACTCTGCCCAGCTTTTGGAATGTGTTCTTGGCCATGCCAATACATCTACGGATCTCAGTGTCGCATTTAGCATCCTCTGTCAAAATGCTTCCTAGATATTTAAACTTCCACATCTGTTTGATTCTAGTGTTCCTGACCTGCAAATCGCATTTTGGGCTTATCCTTTACTCACCATAAAATGATGAATAAAGACCTACATTGGATGTATCTAATGGCTCAGCTTGATGTAATATCTTTATTATAGTAGTTTAAATGAAAGGAAAAAGAAAAAAATGGAATATCATTTACCTTGTGGTGGGGGAGACGTATTTACTTGACCCCCCACTGAGTCAGGTTGTGACACAAGGTCGGTTTTTAACGTGGGGACCCGAGTGTTTTCACCCGGGCTGCTGGTCTTTGCTGGTCTAAGCTGGTCAGAGCTGGTCATAGCTAGTCATAGCTTGTCCAAGCTGGGCGGAGCTGGTCATAGCTAGATGTAGCCATGATACTACCAGCGTAGGGACGAATCCCTGTGCCAGGCATGTATCAAGTGATCGAATCTCAGCCAAAAAGCCGATCAAGCGAGCGATCTGAGAACAGATACTACACTTGGTATCTACTTGACCCCCCACAGAGTCAGGTTGTGACACAAGGTCAGTTTTTAACATGGGGTGAGGGAGGGAGGGGTTTGACCCAAGTGTTTCCACTCGGACCGCTGAACTTTGCTGGTCTTAGCTTGTCCAAGCTGGTCATAGCTAGACGTAGCCGCGATACTACCAGCGCAGGAACGAATCCCTGTGCCAGGCATGTATCAGTGATCGAATCTCAGCCAAAAGGCGAGCAATCCGGGAACAGATACTACACTTTGATCTTAGCCAAAAGGCCGGGGATTTACTTGACCTCCCACACGGTCAGGTTGTGACACAAGGTCGGGGTTTAACGTGGGACGGGAGGGGGAATGGACCCGAGTTTTCACCCGGGCCGCAGTGCTTTGGCTTTAGCTGGTCATAGCTTGTCCAAGCTGGTCTTTAGCTTTGGCTTTAGCTAATCTAGCTATGATACTACCAGCGCAGGGACGAATCCCTGCGACCGGCCTGTATCGGTGACCGCTCCCAGCCTAAAGGCGATCATTCAGCGAGTAATCTGAGAACAGATACTACACTTTGATCTTAGCCAAAAGGCCGAGAAGCGATCACCTTGTGGTGGGGGAGAAGAAGAATCAACAACAGATGATTTCTTTTATAGAGAGACATTACAGTAAACCAGTGTAGTACGACAACTGGATTACCTCCCCTGTCTTATGATTTATATAAACAAGTCATGCCGTCTTAGCAAAAATGGCAAGATTTGTCAGTTACATTCAATAAAGGCACATTAAGCCAAACTAGACTCCAATTTTTCATTACAACCGGGAAGGAAAAAAGAAACTAAAACTTGACTGAAAATAGGAGCCTGCAATTTTTTCATTACAATGAACTTGAAGCAACATGCTAGTCAGGGAGGAAAAAAATATGACGTATGAGAAAGGTTGTAAGAGATGCAGAGGAAGAAGATTTGAGAATAAGTAA
>OZ038513.1:41565095-41690095 GCA_964036315.1 Acanthosepion esculentum | reverse complement strand
ACCAGAGAACATAAAGCAGATAAATAACCACTTAGACCTTTTCTCTGGAGCCTTCATCTTTGAAACAATTCAGACAGGATATTGGGTTTTGACATGAACATTGGCTAATGCCATGCTTTATCAATTAAATGAAGAGATGGACCTTGCATGAGTGCTTCAAGCAACCATGATGGCTTTGAATATTTAGTAGTTACTACCATCAAATAATCAATTCCTCAACAAAGGTAACTTGGTTTAAATCTCTGTCTAGGATCAGAAAATGATAACAAATTTTTTTAAAAAATCTTATTCCCAGTCTTAGTAAAAAAAACAAAAAAAACACACACTATGCTTGTCTGTTGTCATGGTGACCATCCCCTGAATCTCATATCACTGTACAATAGAGATATCTACTTCTTCAAAAATGTCTATGATTTAGTTAAACTGTTATTGATAAGAATTTTATTACATTTAAATAAAGACATTTTTCAAAAGTAGTAGATTAAAGAACATTTTTTTTCTTTAGACAAAGAAGAGGCAAATGAATGGTCTTTTCAAATTAGGCTTTCATGCTTTTCTGATGCCTTTAACCTTTTCAGACATTAGAACTATCAAAGTAAACATTTTGACACCTTTCAAGAAATCAAATACTTTCAAATATTTTTATTGCTGATGCATCTACAGATTTTAGAAATATGTAAAAAAAAAAAACAAAAAAAAAAACTGATTAATTGAAAATTGTTTTGCAGTTACTTAAAATGTAGGTTTTCTTTTCAATGTTACCATTCTGACTACTTTTCTTTGTTTTATTCCTCATGACTGAGAATAAGAAATTTAGTCCCAAAGATAACTTCTCAATGACAACAAAGTAAAAAAGAAAAAACTGTAACATCCATTAATAATATTTTTATGAGTAAGCTAGCAAAAAGAACATCCCAACATTCAAATTACAAATTGGAGATACCAAAATCAAACATGTACAACAATTGAGATATCAGGAAGTGTTTTAACAAAAGGTGCAAAGTATGCCCCTGATATTCAAAGATGCATTGGAATGTCAAAAGATGCATTCCAAAAGCTAAGGAAAGTATTAAGAAACAGGAAAATTTTGTTAAGAAAAGGAAAGAAAAAGTTAAAGAGTACTGAAATGTTATGTAATATCAGTACTCCTATATGGCAGTGAATACTGGAAAATTTCCTCACAGATAAAGAAGAGACTTGAAGCAACAGAAATGTGGTTCCACAGAATGATGCTGAGAATGCCATAGACCAAACATGGGAGCAACAATAAAGTTTTAAAGAAAATGTCAGCAAAAAGAACACTTATACTTAACATCAGGAAGAAAAAGTTGAAATTTCTAGAGCATATAATGAGAAAAGAGGGCTTGGAAAATATAAATAAAGCAATTATCTATTTATTTTTAAAATTAATTTTAACTGACAATTTGGACAACGTAAAACAGGATTTTATTTTGTCCAAACTGTCAACTCAATTCTATTCATCTTATTTTCTTTAAAGAAATTAATTGAAATAATAAAATAAAGAATAACTTGAGCTGTTTTGTTGAATTCCTCATCACAAAATTAGTAAAGTTTCAAACTTGCAGGCATGTACCTCCAATGGATATTTTGTTTTGGCAAGTTCAGTATGACATACTTTTGATCAGTTTTTACCTTACTGCAAAATTGTTTTTCTGTCTGTTTTTATGTGGTGTAAATATAAGTTTTTTATTGTGGTACTTCTGAAAAAAATTAGTTTTATCTCTGTTTAAGTATAAGAAGTTATTGCAAGGCATTAAATGTTGAAATGAAACTTTTGTGACATTTTTATGATTTTTTTTTTTTTTAGAACAAAATTTTTCCAATGTTTAGGTTGGTCTCATCTAAGAATTATTGATTCCATTAGCATTATCTTTCTTTTACTTCAAAATAGGCATCAAGTGACATTGGCTCAGTTAAGGACTTACAGACAATTGATCTTATGTCGTACAATGAGTTTAATGGTACACAGGAAAATAAGCACTTGGATGGTAATGAAGATCAAAGTGAAGTACAAATTACTGATGAGATATACATTAACAAAGTTGATTTTAGTAATGTAAAAGAGCTGGAACTTGAAAATTGGAGGAATCATGAAGGAAAACATGGGTCAAAAATGTATTTCCACTAAATGGATATAAGCCATAAAGGAAGTAGATAATAAAATTCAAATCTTCAGGGTACATTTCCATGGCCACATCTTGAATTCTGTTTTCCAATGGTTGTAGGATTTCTCATCATCAAAAGTTAGTGTATTTTTATAATTTACTGATGTCATTTTTTGTTGCTCCTGAACTATCACTGTTGATCTAATCTGATATAACTTCACCAGACAAATAGATTTACATTCCCCTCCACCAGTAGAAAATCCTTAAATTTATATAGAATTCAATGAGCAGAAACCATATTAAATGCAGATGGAACAGGTCATTTTATTAAAGCACAAGTTTACATTAGCTGAAGGCTATCAGTTCAATATTTGTTCTGGGTAGTAAATATACATTTGAGCTATTTAACAACTTAACATCAAGGTCTCATCATTTTACAGTTGAAATGGCTAGATGTAACCATAAGTCCTATGTAAACAGTTTCTTTTATTGCACTTCTTGCTTGTGGAATTCTCTTCCAGCTCACTTCAAAAGTTTAAATGCAGTATCAGTCATTATCTTCTGTCTTCTTAATTCTTGTTCTTTTATTGTCTGCTCTCCTTAATAGTAGTTTTTCTCATGTTCTCTAACACTCAGTAACCCCTTGCACCCTAGTGGCTTTATTGCCTTTGGATCTTCAAAAATTTAAATGCAGTATCAGTCATTATCTTCTGTCTTCTTAATTCTTGTTCTTTTATTGTCTGCTCTCCTTAATAGTAGTTTTTCTCATGTTCTCTAACACTCAGTAACCCCTTGCACCCTAGTGGCTTTATTGCCTTTGGATCTTCAAAAATTTAAATGCAGTATCAGTCATTATCTTCTGTCTTCTTAATTCTTGCTCTTTTATTGTCTGCTCTCCTTAATAGTAGTTTTTCTCATGTTCTCTAACACTCAGTAACCCCTTGCACCCTAGTGGCTTTATTGCCTTTGGATCTTCAAAAATTTAAATGCAGTATCAGTCATTATCTTCTGTCTTCTTAATTCTTGTTCTTTTATTGTCTGCTCTCCTTAATAGTAGTTTTTCTCATGTTCTCTAACACTCAGTAACCCCTTGCATCCTAGTGGCTTTATTGCCTTTGGATCTTCAAAAGTTTAAATGCAGTATCAGTCATTATCTTCTGTCTTCTTAATTCTTGTTCTTTTATTGTCTGCTCTCCTTAATAGTAGTTTTTCACATGTTCTCTAACACTCAGTAACCCCTTGCATTCTAGTGGCTTTATTGCCTTGCTTGTGTTGAAAAATCATTGAAAAGCTACCTATATGACATTATATATATAATGATTTTTTAACTTGTCTAAACCTGCATCTTCAGTTATACACTGTTAAAATTGGCTTTTTGTCCAATAGCATATGAGATAAACATTTTTTATATATTTTGAATGGTCACAACATGTTTGCTAATTGGGCTAGCAAGATAAATTTGATACCATTTTTTATGATTTATCAAGATCTCTATGTCTGTATTAAAGGTTTATAGATATATTGAAAATAAAAACTTAGTTTATGATCCCTATTTACATTTAATAAATTCTAAAAACTCTATCCTTTACATTTTCGAGGAAGGCGCAAATTTTGGTCCAAGTAAACATCACTCTACCAGATATCTGAACTTTGCATATAAGGCCTAGGAGATATTTTTGGAAGAGGAAGTAATATTTATGAATAATGTTAAGTACTTCTTCGATACACTGTATCCCTTCAGCATGTGGCCAATCATGGCTCTCCACAAAATTTTCTATCTTTTGTAGCTCAGTCTTTTATGTCTCTCCAAAATCCTGTTCTGCTATTCATTTACATAAGCTTGTTAGATAGTTTTTGGTTGTTTCATTCTGTCCCTCTTGATTTCAGTATGTCTTGTGAGTGTCAAATTCACCAAGTCTTGTTATCTCATTATGTATCCTAGAAATTTCAACAGTCTCTTATTAATTCTAAATATAAATATTATTTTGTTTCCATTTTCCTTAAAACTTACCCATTGCTCTCATGCTTCATCCATGGCATTCTCAGCATCCTTCAGTAGAGCTGCATCTCTATTACCTCAAGTATCCTTTTCCTCCAAGGAAATTGTCCAGCATTCACTGCCATATAGGAAGATTGATATTACATTGCAATTCCACACTCTTTTTTTAGTTTCTAATGAAAGTTTCTTAATACTTTGTTTATCTTTTGGAAGGCATCTTCTGCTATTTCAATCCATCATCAGATTTCAGTGTCACATTTTCCATCATTTTTAATATACTTTCTAAATAGCTAAATTTCTGAACTTGCTTGATTTTTACATATCCAATTTGTAACTTGCATCCTTAGTTTTAATTAGTTAATTATTTTGTACCATTTTAGAATTAGCATTAGATTAAAATTCTGTAAGGATACAAAGGGCTATTATTTCCCTTTGGTTGAGACAAAGTCACAAGGGTCATGTGACAGCCAGGGAGTAACAATCAGTTTATAAGAGTGGCAAGAGCCAGTTGCTTTTTATCCTACCTTGAAGCAAAATGTGTCTGCCCATGCCAGTTTCAATGTTGGCCATGGTGAAGATGGGCATCATAGGCCATAGCAGTAGGGCATACAGAAACATAAAGAACACCACAGACCTGGCCTTTTTCTGTTAGGAAATATTACAAGTAAGAATCTATTTTTCCCCTTTCACACTGCTTGTTGTACACATATGTTATAGTTTCTCTGTTTGGGATAAATTTGTGACAAGCATGTATAGATTGGTATAAAATATCTCTTTGGGAACCATGCATGTTTGTCATTCCTTTAGTTCAGCTATTCTGTTCTATCTGTGGATCAAGGGGTTTCTATATCATAGATATAATAATGCCTATAATGAGAAAATGCAAACTGGGAATATTCCTTTCTTCCACACCAAACCAATTAATTATTTATATTTATTTGCAAAGAGTACAATATAATTTAGAACATGCATCAAAAGTGGCATGTTGCACAATATATATTACATCCAATCTGTTTAGAAATGACACTTGTATACTATGTCATTGTGCTTTATTTATTCTTTGTGAATAATTGCAAGTTTTTTATTTAGTTTTTAATTCAGTTCCCCCCACCATAACATACAAAAAAAGTACAAGAGAAAAGCAAAAACTGACAGTAAAATTAAATTCAATGAACAATTAGAAAACAAGTTCTTATAACAAATCCTCCGGGAAAACCATTGTGTATTGTTTGCAAAAATATTTTTTCACATTACAGAAGACATGATTTTAATAAGCTTCATAAAATGCAACATCAGACTGAAATGGAAAACCGAAGATTGTGCTTGGGTCTGATTTGCAAAAAGACATAGAAAAAGGAAGATCTCAAAAGAAAGCAAATATTTTTATTAAGAAGTGAAATTGTGGCAATGACCTAAGTGTCCTATGACAGCGTTGACCAAAAAAATGAAAGTCTTTTTCTGATGGAGAAGTAAAAGTTAAGCTTTGTCATCAAATATTTGCAAAATTCTTGTAAAAAAATGCTGAAAGGAAAGTTGACAAATTTGCTCTGTCAAAAGAAACAGTTACAATATACATGGAAGAATTCTTTCACAATATGTCTATGCAATTAAAAGACCTTGTCAATTCAGGGTTCTTGATAAGATCCAGAGACGGAAATGCAATGTGATTGGCCCTGATCTGTCATCTCGTCTGCAGTCGCTCTCTCACAGACGCGATGTTGCATCGCTCTGCCTTTTCTACAAGTACTTCCACGGTAATTGCTCTGAGGAGTTGCTTTCGCTTGTCCCTAAGCCTCGTGAATTTAAGCGTCCTACGAGGCTGGCATCCCGTTCCCACCCCTTCACCGTTGAAACTGTTAGATGTAGACGTCTTTTCTACTCCAATAGCTTCATGTCTCGCACATCTCGCCTATGGAACTCCCTTCCCTATTACTGTTTCCCTGACAAATACAATCTCCAACAGTTTAAGTGTAGCGTCAATCATCATCTCCAATTGCCTTGATCTATCCACTTCCTGACATCTTTCATTCCTATCTGCTCTCGCTCTATATCTCCCGTAACCCCCCTGCCTCGATCGACCCTCCGTCCTTCTCTTTCTCTACATCCCTTCCTTTACCACTCCTATCTGCTCTTCCTCCAACCCTTCTGTAACCCCGTGCGTGATAGTGGCCACCGGCCTTGCTTGGGGTGATACGCTTAAAAAAAAAAAAAATTCTTGCACTTACTTTTCATTAGTCTCAGAAAAATTAGGTGAAGCCTAATTTGACATTTTTATAAGAGGAAATGATAATTTTAATGTTTTTGAAGAAGTTGTGATTGGTAAATTTTTCCTCCCAAATAGAAGACAATGCCTTAAGTGGCTTCAAGTGCCATGTGACAGCCCATTGGTGAAAATAGTCACTTACAGCTTAGCTCCCAACTTGCAGTTTAACTGACCATGAAGTCCTAAATGGAAACCTATGAGATGTTTAGATTTTCCTTCCCCACTCCATCAGTGAGTGTGCTGCTTGATTCTGTTGAATGACAGAATACAGTCGCCACTCTCATTATTTTGAGGGAAGGACGGGTCCTACTAACATATGTTTTGTTTTAGTTTAAATATTTTGTTTCATTCTTTAGTTTCTTTTTGGGTTCATTCTCTCCCATGTCATCAAGAAAATTTTTATAGGTAAAAAAAAAAAAAAAGAAAATGGTAAAAAAAAGAATCACCATGAACTGTATATATTTTTATAGGTAAAAAAAACAAAAAAAAAATGAGACACTATGAACTGCACAAATTTTTACATCATGGGGTGTTTTGTAGGTCCCTTGTGAATATGTGGTATTGTGGCACATGTAGGATTGGGAGATGATGGACAAGTTCTTGCGGTGTTTAAGTATTATGTTATTGAATGAATGGGTCATGATTGTGATTGTCTAGGATAGTTACTAAGTACCAGCCTTTCCCCACAGCCTTGTGCCACAATTTTGTATTTAAATGTGAAATAAATAGTCATTCCCATCCCTCTTGGGAAATCAACAACTACTATCATTTGTATGTAGTTGATAGAGAACACATATATGACACTCAAATCACAGTGGACAGTGAACTTACTACTTCAAGGCATCAAAGTGCCACTAAAACTTGACACAGCGAATGATGTCATCATCCTACTGTTGAATTATATAAACAAAGTGAAAAAAAAAGCTCAAAATATACGCAGCAAAAATAAGACTAATGTCGTATACAGAAGACATAGTAGCCAGTCAAGTGAACATAATAACACAAAGAAATGTTATGTCCCATAAAATCCCTTTTATTACAACACCAAGGAATGTACAGCCCATACTAAGAAACGACTCTTGTGACTGACTAAACCTGATCAAAAGAGTAAATATCATCAATAACTCCGAAAAAGCAATGAAATGAAGGAAGATAAAGAAATAGATTATATCATCCAGAATTGTGACATCTAACAAGCGTATAGAGATGGGCAACCTATACAGCAATATCTTAAGCTTGGAAATATCAACGCAGCTCTAACAGAAAATCAGTGTCATCGCAACTATAAGGACTATCTCGTTGTAGTGGATGCATACTCCAATTACCCGGATCTATATCAAATACGATTCCAGAACACTGGAGCATTGATTAAACCTTGCAACGCAACTATAGCAGATTTGGAGTTCCACAAGAAGTATTCCCAGACAATTGCCCATGCTTCATGTCAGCAGAATACTGATAATTTGTAACAAAGTGGAGCATTAAAATCACAACATCATCCCCACATGTGAATTGCCTTACTGAAAAAACAGTGAAAACTGTGAAAAACATTCAACAGAAATGCGGAGGCCTATTGCTTGGACTCCTAATCCGATGATGGATCATCACCTGAAAAAATTTTGATGGGGAGAAAGCTAAAAAGCAATCTACCCACAACAAATAAACAAAAAATGAGTGCCGGATGGAAAGCAAAGCTCCAAGTAAGGACCAGACAAAAATATTACTTAGACTGACGTGGAGTTCAGGAGCTAAAAAAAACTAAACCCAGGGTATGCAGTTCTTATCCAATAACCTGCGGATAAAAGATGGAATAAATCAAGCATAGTACAAGCAGGAGTAGCACCTAGATCATTCACCATCCAAACTAAAACAGGAGCAGTCCTTCAATAAAACAGAAAGGAATTACTAAAGATGAACAAATGACATACAAATGAGGACTCCTCATGGTTTTCATGGTCACCAGACATGGACAATATTGACAAAAATCAAAAACAGCAAGTAGTACCTGAATTAACACATCTATGTGAACAGAACCCAAAAATATTATCTGCGCAACAGAGCTCAGTAACAACAACAAAAAAAATGGAAAGAGCCCATCAGAGTTGCAACATTGTAAGTTAAAACCACTGAAGAGGCTAGACTTATAAACCACTCAGTGAATAAGTGAACTGTCATGTTTCTCTTCAGAAACTCTGTATCTACCTATGTTACTACACATATATGTACATATTTTGTTCTCTTTTGTCTTTCTTCTGTGACTATTACTAACTACATATCTATGATTCATCACTACAAATATCTGTACTGTCATCTTGAGGGTGAAGATGTAGCATTTGTGGAGAAATTGGTAAGCAGAGTAATGCCACTTCATATGGGACATTTGCTGAATAAGATTTTGACTTGGTGTGAAATAAAAATCAAGAGCTCACTGTTAGATGTGGACACTGTACATACTTTTGAACATGTAAAATTGGGCTAAACAACTGTCAAATGGATCTCCTTATCTTTTATATCGAAACACCTCATATCAAAATATTACAATACTTAAAATCAGAAAGAGACGATTAAAATTTCTAGCGCACATAATAATAAAAAAGGCTGAGAAAATTTTACGTTCATAGGTCAAATTGAAAGCAAGAGGGGAATGTTTGGCAGAACAGGGGCTAGGAGAGATAGCAAAAGACGCAAACATTGCTAAGGGCTACAAAGGACAAGAAATTGTGGTGAACTATGATTTCCTACATCTTGAAGAGACACTGTGTATAGGTTTTCATCTTTGTTATTTTGATGACAATATTTCAGCAAGAACACATTGGAAAGTGTATGAGCTGAAATGTTCAGATCCAACAACAAAGTCACTGAATCAAGAGACAAGAGGATGCAAGAGAATTATGTTTTGACTGACCTTTCAGCCGCCTGATGAAAATTCATGAACAGTCTCAAATTTAAAAGCCTTGATAAACCAATGGTATCCTTTCTTTTTTTATATAAACACGTGCAACAAAATAAATCCTACATTGCCTTGATAAAGTCCCTCAGAGGACAAAATGTGTTGGCTAAGAATAGTTTGTTCTCTTGCCTCTTTTTATTCAAAGATGAAGATACAAGTTCAGTTAATTCATAGAATCAAAGGAGTAGTTAATCTTTGTTAACACTTGTCGGATTACTTTGTCTAAACTAAAAAAACTTCAAACATAAATACTCATCGAAAAATGGATTATATTAACTCATTTCCGCCTGATGTCAGTTTAAACCGATGCATTATTTTTTTCTATATTTCTTTCTTCTTTTTTCTTTTTTTTTTTTTGAAAAGTGAAAATTTCACAGAAATATGTTGTAAAATTCAAAATCAAGAAAATATGAATTTTAAGCAAAATGATCACAATATATGGAAAAAAAAGAAGACATCAATTCAAACTAACACAGGAGGATATAGGTTAAACGGACACATTTTTTTTCCATATATCTAAACTGTATTTATAAACTATAATTTTAGAAAAGGAAAATGTCCAAATTAATCAGAAACCAAGAAAGTATGAGCTTTAAACCAGCATTAGTCCCCCAATGGGGCGTCCTGGGTATGACGATAAACTATGTCCAACATCAAGGCCTCAGATCAGGAGGCTTTGAGGAGCGTAGAACCACTTCTTAATTGCTGATATTCCCAGGTCTGCCCTGACCCAGGGTGGTAGCACCTGTTAGGGTCTCAGCTATGGGCAAATAGTTAACCCCGAAACTGAGACTACATCCATGTCCTGGGTATGAAGATAAACTACATCCACGTCCAGGGTAAGACGATAAACTGCGTCCAATATCAAGGCCTCTGATCAGGAGGCTTTGAGGAGCATTGAACCACCTCTTAATTGCTGGTGTTCCCAGGTCCACCCTACTCAGGGTGGTAGCACCTGTTAGGGTCCCAGCTATGGCCAAATAGTTAACCCAGAAACTGAGGTAAAAAGCATTATAAAAGTGTAAAAATAGGTTTTAATACCAGAAATACTTTGTAAAATATTATTACCAGAAATAAATTTTTGAAGGAAAAAAAATATTACCAGCAATATGGTTTTTGAAAAAAACTATTACCAACAATATGTTTTTGAAAAAATATTACCAGCTATATGTTTTTGAAAAAATAATATTACCTGCTATACGTTTTTGGAAAAATATTATTACCAGCTATACATTTTTGAGGAAAAAAATATTAACAGAAATAGATTTTTGTCTAAACAAAAATATTACCAGAAAAAAAAAAGTTGACTGCATTAAATGACACATTGAGGTTGATATGCCATAAAACAAAACAAACCAAACCAAACCAGCATTAGTCACTTTGGATTTTGAAAAATGGATAGTCCCCTGGCCTCTGCCTCAGATGATAACTGTGCTACATCTGTGACAAACCACATGCTACACACCCTCACTGATTCAGGAGAGTAGTAAGAGGGAGCAAAAGAAACAAGTTGTCAACTAGGAGTTCAGTCAGTTATGTGCCATGCGGGATACATGCTTAGGTGATCATGTATCTTTTGATGCATGACTAATGAGGCAGATTTTTTCCCCACAGTAGGTTGCCATTTCTTTCTGTGGTAGACCAGTTGCCATATAAGGCTATAGAACTATGTCTGTCTTGCTATTTACCCTATGCTGTGGGGAGAAGAAGAGGATTCATACCTTTCAAAAGGGTATTAGCATGTAAGTGAATGTAATGGATTAGGAGTTACAAGTACTTTAAAGATTTAGGGGTAAGAAAATGCCCCATGTAACTAATGCAGGGTTAAATAAAATGGTTACAATCTGTATATACTTGAGTATAGTACAAGTTTTTATGATCAAATTTTATCAAGTTGGAGGGTTGCACTATACATAGATAATTTTTTTTTTGAAAGTAGTTAAAAAAATCATACCTTTTCAGTGATCAGTTACTCTATACACGGGTAATTTTTTTTTTTAAAGTAGTTAAAAATCATGCCTTTTCAGTGATCAGTTGCTCTATACACAGGCAATTTTTTTTTTTGAAAGTAGTTAAAAATCATGCCTTTTCAGTGATCAGTTTCTCTATACACAGGTAATTTATTTTTTGAAAGTAGTTAAAAATCATGCCTTTTCAGTGATCAGTTGCTCTTTACACAGGTAATTTATTTTTTTTGAAAGCAGTTAAAAATCATGCCTTTTCAGTGATCAGTTGCTCTATACACAGGTAATTTATTTTTGGAGGGGTTAAAATTCATGCAGAAAAACACCGGGTTTGAACTATACATGAAGTTAGATTATGCACAAGTATATATGGTATATGGAAAAAGAAGGCATCATTTTTACTGAAACCTGGAGGATATGAGTTTTATATGTGCTGAACATGATGAATGTGGCTCCACCTTTCCAGAGTTCAAACAATGCAATATAAAACACAGTTTAAACTGATGCCAGGAAGAGATGAAGGATATTTGCATATGGAAAAAAACTTTTCAAGTATTTTTAGATTTTTAAAATTAGCGAACAGAAAACTGTCCATGTTTGATGTCTCACAATGTCATATTGCAGAAGTTTGAAAGCCTTTATCAATAAATTGACTTTATTTGCTTAGAAACAGTTTTTCTTTTTATCAAAACTGAATTAAATAATTTATACTGTATTGTAAGTATGATTCTTACTTGTGACTATGAACTTTGTTAAGCTTTGTTCATAACTAAAGTCATTAGAGAAGCTCCATGAGTTATCTCCTCCTTAAAAACCTATTTAATCTCAACTGACCAGTTATTCCAGTAGGGTAGGCCAACTACTGATCGCTATGATTTTTTTCAATCCCACTTTAAATCTCTGATTCTCCACCTACACGATTTCTTTATGTGTCTGTGTTTGTCAATATTGATGAATTTGATAGCTATTGATTATCTTTAGGTTATCTTCTGAATTTTTTTTGTTCTAATTTTGGCCATTTGGAAATAGATTTATATAGATTGTTTGTTATCAATATTTCCCATTTAGTTAGATGACTAATTCTGAACACTAGTTATATTGGTTTCTTGTACTCTTATTGTTGAGGGAGAGAGCAATACACCAACAAAGTGATGCTAGGATACAAATATACAAAGATATCCATCATGGCAGCCACTCTGATAAGGGTATACCAGCCAAATGTACTTGAGACAGACAGTTTTTTAATAAAAGCAGCACATAATCTTGCAGGTGGTGTCCAGTTAGAAATACGTTCAGGTCAGGTAACCCAGTGCAATCAGATGCAGGACTGTGGAGTCAGAGTCAGAGTTGGAAGCAATTAAGGTGTCACTGGAGTTGATAAACTATACCAACTCCGACTCCAGTTGAATTTACACTTTATGTAAAATGTCTTACATTCTAGAATTTTTACTTTTATTGTTATTTCTTCTACTGTATATTTACAATTTCCTTTAAAGAAATTCATCTCAACTTCTTTTTTAACGACAATTTTTTTTCATAGTTATTTTATATTTGCAAAACTAAATATGTAAAAAAATCTTATAGAATTTTTATTATGTCTTTTACATCCTGTAAAAATTATATTTTAACTTCTGTTATAAAGTGTTTTATTTTTGTTCTGTACTTATTTCTTATTTGCAAAGATTTATATATATATATATATATATATATATATATATATATATATATATATATATATATATATATATGCACACACACATATATAAGTCTTACATTATAGCATTTTTATTATGTTTTTTACATCCTGTAAAAATTATATTTTAACTTCTGTTATAAAGTGTTTTATTTTTGTTCTGTACTTATTTCTTATTTGCAAAGATATATATATATATATATATATATATATATATATATATATATATATATATGCACACACACATATATAAGTCTTACCTTATAGCATTTTTATTTTTATTTATTCTATATCTTTTTCAAAGATTTTGTCTCTAATTCTGTTAGAAAATATTGAAGAATGAATAGGTATGATATAAAAGCCATAATATCTTTATTCTTTGATATAAGCCAGTTATAATGATATAGGCCTAATCAAGTTTGGAGCATATGCATAGGCTTAATGAGATTTGTAGGCAATAATCACTTAATTACATAAAGGGGAGTCAGAGGTGCAAAAAATAGAGGAGTTGAAGGTTTTGTGTTCCGACTCCACAGACCTATTTAGATGGTCACCTTGACTGCTTTATCATTCAAACTTAAAAAAAGCAAAACAATCCTCTCAATATCTAGCCATGATACCCCCCCCCCGACTACTATTGTGGTACTGTTGCAACTAAGGAAGGTTGCTGAATAGAATAATCAAACAAAGGTTGGTAATGAACAATAATACTTAGGGTACGAACAACAGATAAGATTCACTAGTGGCACGTTGAAGTAGTCATATGCTAAAAGTGAGTCAAGTGAATTCCATATTGAATCTCCAGCTGCAGACCAACATACAGTATTTACTACTATATTTGTGAATGGGGACATTCCACAATGAATCTCCGACTGCAGACCAACATACAGTATTTACTACTGTATTTATGTGAATGGGGACATACCCATTATCATCTATAGGTATGCTACAACAGGTACTGAATGAGATATTTACTGTAATCCATCTGAATTCACCAAAACAGAATATATACATTTTAACACCTCTAATCAATTAAGATTGAAGTCATGACAGCCATGCCTGGTGTATTATTATTATCATCAAGTGAGAGAGAAGCCCGTCAACATAGGGGTACAAATATATCAATCCCAATGTGAGAGAGCAACAAGCCAACTAAGTAAAGCTGGGATACAAATATACGGAATCCAGTGTACCCATCATGACACCTAGCCTGATGGAGGTATACCAGGCACATGCATCACAGCCAAATGGGTGTGATATGGGGATAGATTTTGATAAAAGTAGTGAATCACCTTGCAGGTAGAGTCCAGTTAGAAATAGCTTCAGGTCAAGTAAACCACTCTATTCAGACGGTCTCTGATTGAGGTGTGTTTCCAAGTTAACTTGGCTGCCATATCATGCAAACTTAAAGAAAAACAATCCCTTCAGCACCAGGCCATGATGTCCCTCCTACTCATTAACAGAGATACACAGTACATCAAACATGCCCAACTGGTTATGGTCAATATTTACTGTAGCCTGTCTTAATTGACCAAGACAGAACATGTATATGCTAACACCACTAATCAGTTAGGGTCAGAAACCATGAAAACAATATCAGACGTTGCATCAGATCATTTATTATTATTTCCTGCAGTTACACGTTCACATCAGATATCTTGTTGGTGGTTGTTGGAGACTGTTGAGTGACAGTAGGTTTCTTTAACTCTCCAGCACCTCTCACAGTATCATTGCAGATCCCAGTACTGCCATGATCTAGGCCAGTGGTTCTCAACCTTTTTTGCTCAATGTACCCTTTTCACTATATGTCAGAATGTTATTCCCCGCTTTCCAAGATTGCCTGACTCAAAAGGTGCATTCCAAATAATATTTATTGAAAATCTTCATCCTTTTCTGTATTAGTGTTGGTTACCCCACTTGACTGTGCCAAAATGCATGTTAAGGAGTGCTTTTAAGCCTATAAAGAGGTAATGATATTCTCATTCACACTCTTTTTGGTGTTTTTACCTCTGGCTTTCAGATGTAGTTGCATGCCAATAGGAACACTGCCGACAAATTGCTTTTACTTCTTTAGTCCTCCTTTGACTTTACAACTTTTTCACACACACACACATTCTTCTTCTAGCTTGTTTTAATTTTTTTTCTTTTGTTAATATATGTTTTGTGATGTCAACGAATACTCATTGCCACTTTTGTGATGTCAGTGAATATTGTTGCCACTTTCATAATGCTCGTTGTAGTAGAGACTTTGTAATTGCAGATACAACTATAGTACGCCAATTGAACAATGCTGGTGTCAGACGCCTTTGAATGACATTCACACTAATAGTACTTGCTCAATAATACTCGTTCAAATAGTAATCTGTATAGTGATCCAAATAGATAAATAGTATAGTGAATAGAGTAGAAAATAGCAGTCTGTATAGTAATAGAGGATAGAATAGAAATGGAGATCAGTTAGATGCCAAGCTAATTCCTACTTATGCATTTCTTCTATGGTCATGTGGTCTATTTAATTCAATAATGGGATCACCTGTGTTTGCTCACCAGCGGTCTATGTTCAAACTCAAGTGTCGGCAGCGACACTTTATTCCTATATAACAGTAAGAATCAGTGGTTTAACATAAATCATATTTTGTATGAAATAACCTCCTACTTAGGCTTTTCCTCTATGGTCCCGTGGTCTACTTAATTCAATAATGGGATTGCCTGTGTTTGCTCACTGGCGATCTATGTTCAAAGTCAAGTGTCGGCAGTGACACTTTATTCCTATATAACAGTAAGAATCAGTGGTTTAACATAAATCATATTTTGTATGAAATAACCTCCTACTTAGGCTTTTCCTCTATGGTCATGTGGTCTATTTAATTCAATAATGGGATCACCTGTGTTTGCTCACTGGTGATCTATGTTCAAACTCAAGTGTCGGCAGCGACACTTTATTCCTATATAACAATATGCATTGTCATTTGCTTTATATTTATTGTTTTGTCTTCTTTATTTTTACCTGAACTCACATTGAGTCCACTAATATTGTTTGTGGAATAAATATTCCAGGAGCTCTTAAATATTTAATATCCAAAGTGTTGATTCCCACAACATAATGGGGACTTATATTTACCCAAACATACTATTAGGTTGGTGCAAAAATAATGTCGTTATTTACATAAGTAACATATGTGAGAAAACGACATTATTTTCGCACCAACCTAATAACATCTCCACAACATTAGTACATATACATTTACATGAATTATTTTTATAGAGAAGTTTTACATGTTTAATAGCAATAGAATATCTTGATAGGCCTTTAAACTTGAATACATGTGTTGTGGGTGGTATGTTGGTCCACAAACAGCTATTGAATGACAGAAGACAATAACAAAAAAAAAAAAAAATATTGCCAAGTTAATTTTCATAAAAGAAAAGGCATCAATAGAAAAAGCTAACAGGGCACTAAGCAAGAAATATCTCTGCATGTTCGTGTAGAGGGTGAGAAGAGTGTTGTCCTAAGAAAGATAGTTTTGCTAGTCGTTAAAAAAACCTGGGTAGACGGATTGGATCCCAACACATGCACAGTAATTGTTTAATACATAACTAGTTTAAATAAATAAACTGAAGCATACTTCAACAAAGAAAAAGTTCAATAGAATGGCAGGGTTTTGTAATTCAATAAACAAAAAATTCAATAAAAGTTCAGGGTATTTAAATCAATTTTATTCTGATGAATATTACAGTCAATGAGAAACTTGTGAAAAAGTAAAGGATTTTTCCCTCCCCTCCTAAGAACCATTATTATTATTATTATTATTAAACACTCACTGAATTTTCATACAGGTGGTTTTGACTTGAGAAAAAATTATGTAAATGGATTGATTAAAATTAAACTCCATTTGGTTGCTCATGTGTAAACAAATAGTCTAGATTTTTAGAATATGAATTGTTTTTCCTCAGAATTAAAAGTAGTCAATGATATTATTGTTATTACTAGTAGTAGAACTGTTGTAGCATACCTATGGATGGTAATGGGTATAACCTTATTCACATAAATACATTAGTAAATACTGTATGTTGGTCTGCAGTTGGAGATTCATTGTGGAATTCATTTGACTAACTTCTTGCAGTTGACTACTTCTTCTATGCACTGCAGGTGAATCTTATATGAGTTGTTCGTGTCCTAAGTATTATCATTCATTACCAACCTTCATGTGATTATTCTGTTCAGTAACCTTCCCTTGGTTACAACAAGAAGTCATTGAGTTTTTTACAAAAGTAGACTTCAAAGGCAAATGAAGATGAAGCTTGAAGCAACAGATATATGGTTCTGCAGAGGATACTAAGAATACCATGTACAGAACATGTGATCAATGAGGAAGTTTTAAAGAAAATAAGGAATGTAAAGAACGTATATTCTTACAGTTGGAAAGAGATGACTGAAATTTCTGCAGCAAAGAAGACTTGGAGAATTTAACACAAGATATACTGAAGACAAGAGGAACAGAAGGAACCCACAAATAGCTCATGTAAATTGATAGCAGGGACTGGGAGGAGACAGTGGAAAAGAAGCCGTGGAGAGCCATGATCACCCACATCCTGAGGTGACATAGTACATAAAAGAAGCATGTGGTGATTTTAATTTTTTGATGCTATAGTTTGCCCAATACAAGGCTCAAAAGCCACTCAAAGTAAAAGGTTACTGAATGAGGTTTTATGGATGTAAAAGGAAGAAAGGAAGTAAGAAGTTCAGATTATTAAGATATGTAGGATAGACAATAGTTGAATCTAGATGGAAAGTGGTTAAAATTGCAGTGATTGAGGAGTCTGTTCCACAAAGCAGCAGCTCTTGGGAAGGAGCTATCCAAAATGAAACTTACTAATGGAATACGAAGGCAATGAGGCAGATTTAACCCTGTGTATGCAGCATGGCAGGTCTTAGCTGTGAAGGTCTGAACTATTGGAACTGAAGAATCTAACTTATAAGAATATTTTCTGTGGAAATAGCAGCAGAGAAGCAACAGACTTGTGATACTTCGTCTGTGGGAAAGGAATGACAGCTAGTCTTTTCAATGCTCCACTTCACTCATTATTATTATTATTATCATTATTATTATTGTTATTATTTTGCAGTTGCTAATAACATTTCTTGAATAATTTATTCCTGAGATAAATTTTTTTGTTAGGTTTTATCACAAGCTGGAGTTTCTTTACATTCTGTTTCAGTTATTGATTACAATCTATTGATTAGTCATTCCTTTCATGGGTTGTGTTTCATTGCTGGACACCGGCTTTATTTCCTCCTAGTAGGAAACCTTTATGGGCACTTTCGCAGTGGAAAAACCTCTGATAGTGTGAAAATAAGTGCATTTTTATAATCCCAATGAATCTTGGCAACATTTCACAGGTTTCAGTCTTACCTTCAGTTTACAGAGTACTTTATAAATGTTCCTCTTTTTAAATACTATTGTTTACTCAGTACAAGACACAAGGGGCACTCAAGGTAGAGGGTTACTGAATGAAGTTGTTGTAAGAGCAGAAACAGAGGAAGTAAGAAGTGCATATTATGAGGATATGTAGGATAGATAATGTCTGACTCTACACTTGAAGAGCTTATTGTATTGACCAAGGAAGCATCCTCTCAGGAGTCTGTTCCACTGTGTAGTTGATTTTGGGAAGAAACTGCCTGAGTACAACTTCCTACTTATCAATGGAATGCGAAAAGAATGGTGGAAGTAAGAAATGTGTATTACGAGGATATGTAGTATAGAAAACATTTGACCCTACACTTGAAGAGGTTAAGTGATAAAGGAAACATCTTATAAGTGTGTCCTATAATGTAGCTGTTCTGGGAAAGAAGCTGAGTGGAACTCCTCCTTACCAATGGAATAAAATAAATTGAATATGAATGAATCATGTGTAAATCTAGAAACGGATTACTTAACTGATTGCAAATATTTAGCTGATTGGCTTAGTCTGGCACAAGGCTACAATAATAGGGCACCTAATGAAAAATGAACTTATTACATTAAAGTTGTCTACAAGAGTAGCTTGTTGATGATGATCAACCCCGTACTTTTACTAAACTTAACTATATCTGGCACAGGGCCACACAGGTGGAGTGCCCAGTGAAGATAAATGCACTCTTGTATATATGACAATTTTGAAAATTGTTATTTTGACATGTTTTGCAGCTCAGTTGTCATCATCAGTAAAATGGATTTTATTTCAGCAAAACCTACATTAGCGAGACAAAATGTGATATATATTAATCATATGCCGCATCCTTTCAGAACATGTGTGAATATGACTCTCTCTGAGACTTCTTTTACCCTGTGTCCCTTAGCAGTTTTTCTCTCTTTGCTAGGGCCCCTTCTCCCATTCCACCATCCATTCATACAAACACATCAGGTAGGTGTCTTCCTGCCTTACCCTATTCTCTCTTGCTCTCAATATGTTATGGTTTCCATGCACATCTTCCTGTGTCCAAGGAATTTCAGCTGTCTTGTCCTGGTTCTGTTCTTTTTGTTCCCATCTTCTTTAACACTTCCCCATCACTTATTGGCTCCATCCATGGAATTCTCAGTATCCTTCTGTGGAACCACATTTCTTTTGACTACAGTTTTCTCCACATCCATATAGAGATTGTCTAACATTCCCTGCAGTGGATATCAGTTGTTAGCAGCTTCGATTGAGGAATCAGAGAGCTGAGTTTGAATTCCAGTCAAATCCATTACATTCACTTACATGCTAATACCCTTGGGAAAGGTATGAATCCTCTTCTTCTCCTCCCAGCTATGGGTAAATAGCAGGACAGGCCAGGTTCTATTGTCTTGGATGGCAACTGGTCTACTGCAGAAAGAAATGGCAACCTACTGTGGGAAAAAAAATCTGCCTCGTCAGTCATGTATCGAAAGATACATGATTGCCTAAGCATGTATCACGCATGGCACATAACTGACTGAATCCTCTTCTTCTCCCTCCAGCTATGGGTAAATAGCAAGACAGACTGGGTTCTATAGCTTGGATGGCAACTGGTCTACTGCAGAAAGAAATGTATGTATGTATGTATGTATGTTGCGGCATTCACCCTGGATCGGTTAAGCCGCGTCCGGAACGAAGGCCGACCAAGCACAGCGATCCATCGCCAATGCTGAAACGAGCGACAGCCATTCCCGATTCCAACGGCGGCGAATTCTTGAAACGGAGTAACAAGGGAGTTTGAACTTCACACGCGGTCCCCACACCTCGCATGCTATCCCAGTGGAGGGAGGAATATGCTCTTACTTGCCGCAGAATTTCCACAGAGGCAGGAGTAACCAAGAGGCCGCCGGATGCCGGTGCAGATGCCGAATGGTTTTGAATTCAGAGTTGTCCTTCTCCTAGACCAGTTGCCGTCCAAGGCTATAGAACCCAGTCTGTCCTGCTATTTACCCATAGTTGGAGGGAGAAGAAGAGGATTCACACCTTTCCCAAGGGTGTTAGCACGTAAGTGAATGTAACGGATTCGACTGGAATTCGAACTCGGCTCTACGATTCCTCAATCCGAGCCATTATCCATTACTCCACCAAGAAATGACAACCTACTGTGGGGGAAAAAATCTGCCTCGTCAGTATCGAAAGATACATGATTGCCTAAGCATGTATCACGCATGTCACATAACTGACAGACTGAGATATCAGTCAACATTCCAGCACTCTTTTATTTGTTCTTAACAAGGTTTTTTATTTATTTGTTTTAAGGTTTTTAGTATTAAGGCGATAAACTGAAATAGCCCTATCATATATTAACTGCATGGGATTCATAGATACGAACACTATTTCAATCTATCACTAAATTGGTGCTGAGACCAATGGGATACAAAAGCTTAAAAACAAATGACTATAATAATGAATAAAAAAATGCTAGGCTGAAATTAATAAAATGTAATTTTGAAAAAAAGTTTAAGTAAAATGAAGTGTCCATATGATTAGCGTGAATTTCATATTGCTAATTTATATTTTTTGTAATGAAATCTGTTTTTCTAATGATGCTAACTGTTCATCAAAACATGTCAAAATAAGTTTTCAAAATTGTCTTATATATTTACCATTCCATCAGATTCTTATCCAAATTTTATTCACATTGTTTTGTCTGAAATCAGTGATTTTTATTTTTTTAAGTAATAAAATATTTTATTGATACTTTATTTTTAATAGTTCTATTATTTGTTGATTACACTGGGCAATAAAACAAAAAAGATTCTGTCAGCCACCCAGACAAATAAATCTATACCAGAATCAATTGAATGTTCTCATTCCAAATCTTTATTCAGAATTGTCTGAAAATATTAAGTTTCAAGATATGTGTAGAGAATATTTATATCCATGGTAAATATCATACTAATAGGATGTTCTGCAGATGGTGTAAGGGTTAGCAGCTCAGAATGCAAAATTGGCAAGCAGAGTTCAAATTTTGATTGAGTTTGTTTACTTTCACACAAATAACCTTGGGAAAGTAGCAGGGCAAACTGCTCTCTAGCTATGGTTCATAACCAGTCTAGGAGAAGGAAAATCTCTGAATTCAAAACTGTATAGATGAAGAATAGACTTGAAGAAACAGAAATGTGTTTCTACAGAAGAATGCTGAAAATACCATGGAATGAACATGTCAGCAATGAGGAAGTTTTTGAGAAAATGAAAACAAAAAGAACACTTAAGCTCAACATCAAGAAGAAAAAATTGAAATTTCTAAGGAACATAAAGAAGAAATAAAATTTGATACACAAAGCATAACCAAACTAGCAAGCTTAAGTAAATGATGACAGGAGAAATAGCAAAAAGACAAAATCTGTTAAGAGCTATAAAGGACGAGAAATTGTGGAAATCCATGATTACCCTTGCCTTAATGGGACATAGTACATTGAAGATGATTTAACCTGGTTGATATTTCAACAGGAATATTATTCTAGCAGTATATTATAATAATTTGAGAGACCTTGGTTTTAGCCCTGTAATCTTGTCTTTCTGGGCTTGTATCTGAGGGTTTGTTAGTTGCAGAAACAGCAGCAGTGTAAAGAGCAGTTTACAAGATTGTCATTTTCTCTCTTGTCATGTCTATCTCTTCTGAATTGTGGCTTTCACCTTTCTCTGGCTTTGATTTATTGCATGTTTTTTCATAAGATATTCATGATCTTGTCCACTAATAGATTGGACTCTTTCAAAGGTGGTCAGACCAAGCCTCTGGTCTGAATTCTGTCCACAAAGCCAGATCTCTCTGGACACAAACATGCAGGCAATTGCAGTGTTGGCAACACTACACAAAACAATGATCATTTGTCCCATTTATATACCACCAAATCAGAACATCATCCAATTAGAAATAGATCATTTAATAAAACAGCTCCCAAAATCTTTTATTTTATTCAGAGATTTCAACTGCTAAAAGAAAATCTGGGGAAGCAAAGAGACAAACAGAAAAGGTCAGATTATAGAAAATATCATAAACAAAAACAATCTTTGCTTCTACAACAATGAGATGAGTACATACCAGCATCTGGTAACAAGATCATATTCACCAATAGACTTGACCATGTTATCCAACCATATGCATGGACTACATGTGAAGAGTGCATGATAATACTTGTGGAAGCAACCACTTTCCAATCATCCTAGAAAATACAGGATTTGATGAGAAAATACCATAGTGAAATCTAAAAAAGGCTAACTGGATACAATTTCAAAAACTATGTAAATCAAAACTAATATCAGGAGCAAATATCAATTAATAAAGATAACTTGACATCACCAAAACTCTCATATCTATAGCTGAAGAGAACATACCAAAATCATCATCTCATACAAAATATTACAAACCCTGGTTTGGCAAGAAATGCCTAAAGGCTATCCAGCCATGCTGTGCTACCCTTAAAGAATTTCATTTAAATCCCACTAAAGAAAACCTAAACTTATTTAAAAACAGCAGAGCCAAGGCTCAACAAACTATTAGGAAATCTGAAAGAACCACATGGAAAAACTATATATCAAAAATAATTTCAAACACTAAGTCAAAAACTGTATGTAACATGGTGAAAAAGATAGCTAGCAAGAATAATAGCACTTCAATAAAACATCTCACAAAAAACAACACAAAGATCACAAACAGAAATGATATAGCTACAATTTTTCACAGAATTCCACCTTGAAAAATCAAACTGAAATTTTTTTTAAAATCACAAAAACTGAAGAAAAAAAACAAAAAACAATTTTAACTCTAAAAATACAGAAAACTACAATCAACCCTTCACAAGAGCAGAACTCAACAAATCACCTACCAAAACACACAATACAGAAGTCAGTCCTGATGATGTTCCTTATGAATTCTTAAAGCAACTACCTCAAGGATCCTCTGAGTATCTTCTCAATATCTATAACAAGATATGGTTCAGCGGAAAAGTTCCAAATCTTTGAAAACAAGCCACAATAATACCCATACCCAAACTCAGTAAAGACTCCAATGATGAAACAAACACCCATACACCTAAAACTGATTCATCAAATCCATTAAATCATAGACCAATAGCCAAGTTGTATTTGCAAAGTATTAGAAAGGATGATCAGTGACAGGTTAACGTGGTACCTTGAATCGAAAAAATTAATATCAAAATTACAATCAGGTTTCAGGAACAAAAGAAGTACAACTGACCATTTCTTCAGACTAGAGACCTTCATAAGAGAGACATTCATTAAAAAAGAGTGTTTAATCGCAATTTTCTTTGATTTGGAAAAGGCATATGACACCACATGAAAGTATGGAATAATGAGAGACCTTCAAGAACTCTGAAAGGCAGAATGCCACACTTTATTCAAAATTTCCAAGAAAATTGGAACTTTAAAGTATGCATGGGAACCAATCCTTCTGACTTAAAAGAGCTGGAAAACAGTGTGCCCCAATGAAGCATCCTGTCAGTAACTCTTTTCAATACCAAAATTAATAACATTATTAAAAGCATCAAATCCTAGAATTGGTTGCTCACTGTATGTAGATGATTTTTAATATGTTGCAAATCAAAACATATGCACCTCTCAGAACACAAATTGCACTTGTCCGTCCTGGGTATGACGATAAACTACATCCGCGTCCTGGGTAAGACGATAAACTATGTCCAACAGCAAGGCCTTTGATCAGGGGGTTTTGAGGAGCATGGAACGACCTCTTAATTGATGGTGTTCCCAGGTCCACCCTGACCCGGGGTGGTAGCACCTGTTAGGGTCCCAGCTATGGGAAAATAGTTAACCCCGAAACTGACGTAAAAAAAGCATTATAAAAGTGTAAAAATGGGTTTTAATACCAGAGATACTTTGTAAAATAATTGTTACCAGAAATAAATTTTTGAAGAAAAAAAAACTATTACCAGCAATACGTTTTGAAAAAAAATATTACCAGCAATACATGTTTTAAAATAATATTACCAGCTATACATTTTTGAGGAAAAAATATTACCAGAAATAGATTTTTGACAAAACAAAATATTACCAGGAAAAAAAGTTGTCGGTATTAAATAACCCAATGAGGTTGATATACCGTAAAGCAAAACAAACCAAAGCAAATTGCACTTATGTTTAAATAAGATCAGCAAATAGACTGAAGATAATGGTTTTCAATTTCGCCAAACTAAAACCAAGTGTGTGCATTTCTGCAACTTCTCCAAGATGCACAATGATACATTTTTAACGCTGAACGGAAAGGAAATACCAATAACAGATAAATATAAGTTTCTGACCATTATATTTGATAAGAAAATGTCTTTCATCTCCCATATAGATTATTTAAGGCAAAAATGTAGCAAAGCAATCAGCCTACTCTAAGTTATAGCCCACACTGATGGGGGGAACTGATAAGAAATCACTTCTAAAAATTTACAGAACACTTGTCAGATCAAAACTTGGCTATGGTTGTTTCATCGACAGTGCTGCAAGATATTCGTACCTCAAAAAATTAGAAGCAATTCATCATCGAGGGCTGAGACTTGCACTGAGCACTTTCAACACATCTCCAGTAGATAGTCTATATACAGAAGCAAATGAAGCACTTCCCTATCAGTGAGAATACAAAAGTTAGCACTCCAATACATTACAGAATTATCATCATGCCTATCAAATCCTGCCTATGACTGTGCATTTATAACACTGTACAAAACCCTCTTTGAGGAAAAGCTTAACACCGTTAAACCCTTCAGTCTCTGTATCAGAAAGTTCACCAGTGAAATGAAAATTGACTTTAGTCACATACTCCAATCAACCATCTCCAAAACTCCACCCTGGCAAGTGAAACAACCAAGTTTTATACTCGATTTGGCAAAATGTTCAAAGTACAGAACAAACCCAATTATATTTCAGGATGTATTTGAAAACATAAAAGACCACTATTCAGACTATATATATATATATATATATATATATATATATATATATATATCCAGATGGATCTAATGATGAAGATACAGTGAGAAGTGTTGCCATATATGACAGCAAAGAATACACAAAGAGACTGTCAAGGACTGCATCAATTTACACCACTGAGTTAACAGCCATTGATCTGGCATTGAACATAATCAAAAACAGCAGATCAAACAAATTCATAATATGTACAGACTGAAAATCCTCACTTGAAACATTACAAAATAAAAATACGAGAAATCCACTAATTATTCAACTTAGTAACAGAATCAACAACCTCTGTAACACAAAAATGATCATCATCTTCTGTTGGGTACCAAGCCATGTTGGCATGCGTGGCAATGAAAAGTGGATGAAGCCACCAAGAGATCACTGTTCAGTATCAAAACAAACATCAAAATTCCATACGCTGATTTGAAACCAATAATTAATAGATTCATAGCAAACAAATGGCAAATTCTCTGGGATAACTGCACTAATGATAAAGATTCAACCAATAATCAAGACCTACCAAAGTTATAGAAAAGTGTGAAAGGAGGAAGTAACTCTTGCTCAACACCACATAGGCCTTACGTATATAACATACTCAGGTCTGCTTGAAGGAGAATATCCTCCATTCTGTGTTGGCTGTCATGCACCATTTACAGTGGAACATATATTGATGAAATGCATTGATTTCAATGAAATCAGTTCCAAACATTACCAGGTTGACAACCTGAAGGACCTTTTTGAACAGTTCAATCCAAATAACATTTTTGGATTCCTGAAGGAAGTGGGGCTGGACTAAAAAATATAAAACACCAAATACTTGAAATCACTTTAACCATGTGCAGACAAATAAGCTCTGCTTTTTTTAAAAACAATGCTACATATGAACTATTCATTTTCAAATCATATATATATATAAACAGGATTTGGCATTAAATAACCCAGGAGGTTGATATGCCAGAAAACCTACCTCCCTAACTAACTAACTGAATTCTGTGAACAATATAAAGAGTTGAGTGTTTCATCACACATTAAATAAACATAGCAAGAATTCTTCTTTGGAATTTGGGAAATTTTAGAAGATCATAATTCTCATCATACTGCTCCAGAGACAACTGGGTAGGTTGGAGAAGATTTAGTCTTAGTAAATCCTCATGAATTATACTGTTTATTCCAAATTCAAATCTTCCTACTCTTAACTCATTTTACATCTTCTAATTATTATTTTAAATCCATTATTTCTCTCTTTATTCCCTGTGATACTTAATTACTTTCTCTGAATTTTTTTCACCATTTAAATATTTCCTGCTTCAAAACACCCTGGTATATCTCTTCATGCTGTAAGACATTGAACCAGGGTACCACCCAGTTATATATTAGGACCTTGAATAAGTTCTTGATTTTTCATGAAAAGTAACATTTTATTTACAAAAATTAGTAAGAAACATGTCACTGAATGTATTGTCCATTGCTAGTCACTACTTTTTCCCATCTTTCTGGCAGCATTTGAATTCCACGTCAGAAAAACAACGTCTTTTGAGGCTAACCATGAGTCAACCCATTCTTTTGGCATGTTCATAAGAATGAAAGTGCTACTCAGCCAGGCCATGTGCCATTGATTGAAATAAGTGATAATCGAACAAGGCAATGTCTGTTGAATATGGCGGGTTGGGTAGGACTTCTCATTTAAGTGTTTCTAAGTAGGTTTTCACCCATTTTGCAACATGCAGCCTAGCATTGTCATGATGTAAAATCACTTTGTTGTATCTCTGCTCATGTAGTGGCCATTTTTTTCAATGCTCAGCTGAAACACATCAATTTTAGTGAATGGTGATCTCCCATGATGGTTTCGGTCAGTTTGAGCAGCTTATAATAAACTACATCCAGCTGATCCCACCAAATGCAGAGAAGAAACTTCAAACCCTGATTATTTGGCTTTGCTGCCAATGTTGACACATGGACGGGCTTAGCCCATAATCTTCTATGCTTAGGGTTATTGTAGTGTATCCACTTTTCATCGCTGGTTTCCTTTTCTGCTGTTCACACATGACAAGATGTTGTTCGATATCTCTTGGCTTCAACTCGTACAGCACCCAATGTCCTTGCTTTTGAATCATTCCTAATGCTTTCAAACATTTTAAAACTGTTGCGTGATCAACTCCTAATGATTCTGCAAGTTCAGCTTGCACCTGACATGAGTCTTGATGAAGTAATGCCTCCAGTTCCTCATCTTCAAACTTTTTCAGTGCACCAGAGCCTTCTTTATCTTCAACATCAAAATCATTATTTTTGAAGTGTCTAAACCAATCTCTGCATGTTATTTCAGACAAAGCATGGTTGCTGTAAGTCTCAACAAGAATTCTGTCTGCTTCAGTTGCAGATTTCTTTTGAATAAAGTAGTGCAGTAAAATTCCCCACAACTACACTTTCTTTGGCACAAAATCTGATGTTTAACACTATGAAAGACAAAGTTGTTTACACTTCAGTGAAATGACATATAATGAATTTCAAGCTTGCTGATAGTACTCCCTTACAGATGCATTACCATCTGAAACTACACGCATGCAGTTCTGGGAATGCTATCTATTGGAAAACAGCGAAAGCTTATTTGAGGTCCTAATACCTTCAGGCAGTAAGATTTTGAACCAGGGTTACCATCCTGTTACATCACCTCATGCAGTAAGACATTGAACAGGGTTTACCATCCTGTTATACATGCTTGTACCATAGTAGAAAAATGCTTATGTTCAGTGTTATCCAGTAAAACTTTCATTTTGCTCCATTAAATATTATTAGGCATATATAGCTTTTCAACACATGCCTTTAATAATTTCTGTAAGGACAAACGAAATTGTGTACAACTAACATAAATGAATACCTTGCAGTTCAAGTGAATATTAATATACATAGAATATAATGTTTACCTTGAACATCAATATTCTTAATGCATATCTCAAAATCCTGCTCTGTGAGGATAATTCTAAAGACAACACTGACGTAAAAATTGACTGGCAACTCCACTCCATAACCTGTTCCTACAGAAACCAAAGTAATATCAGCTAGTAGGGTTAAACTGTACACCCAGTACCGAAAAGTGGATGTCTAATGGCACTAAGGAGGAGAAAGGAGGGTACTTGATGTATTTCCTCATTTGTCTGTATTCCAGACAAAAAGATTTTTAGTTATCCATTGTAATTAATATAAGAAAAAAGGTTTTTACTTGCCGAGTGTAATTAACATAAGAAAAACAGTTTTTACTTGTCCAGTGAAATTAATATAAAAAACACGTTTTTACTTGCCGAGTGTACTGTAATTAATATAAGAAAAAAGTTTTTTACTAGCCGAGTGTAATTAATATAAGAAAAAAGGTTTTTACTTGCTGAGTGTAATTAATATAAGAAAAAAGGTTTTTACTTGCCGAGTGTAATTAATATGAGTAAAATGGTTTTTACTTGCCGAGTGTAATTAATATAAGAAAAAAGGTTTTTACTTGCCGAGTGTAATTAATATAAGAAAAAGGTTTTTTTACTTGCCGAGTGTAATTAATGTGAGTAAAATGGTTTTTACTTGTCCAGTGTAATTAATATAAAAAAATAAGTTTTTACTTGCCGAGTGTAATTAATATAAGAAAAAAGGTTTTTACTGAATATAACAAACCTGCCTGGAAATCACCTGCTATTCCCAAGCAGTCACCCATCTAGATACTTATTAGGCTTGATGTTGCTTAACTTCGGGGGTCATATTTGGGGTTTCAACGTGATATGCCATAAGCCTACTATCATATATGGATTCTATATCAAATGTAATAGACTTCTGAGGAAAAGTATAGGAGCTGAATGGCTGTGAGAAAGAAAACAAAGATAACGAAACTGTTAATAAAAACAAATCAATGTATAATTAGTTTTTTAATACTGTTTTTCACCCAATATAAGACACCAGGAGTTATTGAATAAGGTTCTTGTATGAGCATAATAGCAGGAAGTAAGAAGTTCATTTTATGAGGATATGTAGGATAGATAACTGTTGACCCAAGACTTCAAATCTTCATCTTGAAAATTTAAACAACTATATTGATAAAAAAAAAACAGAGGAAAAATTCTGAAATGAAGAAAATGTATTCCACAGGAACTAATGAAAAATCAGAATTAAAATGTAAAAACTTTTTTCTTTCTCAATCCAGAAAAAAAAGATCATTACATATTTAAACACTTATATTCCTCTCACTCAATATTGAAAAAAAAGTTATTTTCTGGAAAAATAGTTACAAAGAAAAATATAATATTGATATATAATATTGGGGCCACACTCTGGATTTAATAATTAGTAAGTTTTGTATTAAACATTATTGTAATTAAAACAATCTAATAAATAAATAGTGTCTAACATTTTCATTGAAACTCTCAAAAATAAAATAAAATAGAGTATAAATCCAGATGCAAATTTAATGAATTTATATCGTAAAAGCAAATAAAGGAAATGCCCAGAAAATTAATTTATTTAGAATTATAATTACAGTTATTCAGCATTATGTGTTTATTTAAATTTTCTTGTTCATTGACACTTTTATAAATTTATGAATTGATGATAAACTACATTTGTCAGGAAGGGTTCTGATCAGGAGGTTTTGAGGAGTGTGGAACCACCTCTTAACTCCTGTTGTTCCCAGGTTCACCCTGACTATTAGGGTCCCAGCTATAGGCAAATAGTTAACCCCCAAACTGGGGTCAGAACACTATGAAAGTTTAAAAAGACAACTAATACATTTTTGTAAAAAAAAAAAAAAAAAAAGAAAGAAAAGAAAAAACAGAAAATTAACAGCAATACAATTCTGTAAGGAAAAAATAATATTACCAGCAATACATTTTTGTAAAAGAAATTACTAATGCTCAAAAGAAAATTAAATTTCGGCATTAAATGACCCATAAGGAGTTGATATGCCGTTAAACAATCAAATCAAATCAAAGCTCCAAGAAAATTAATTTTCAGCATTAAATGACCCAAAGGAGTTGATATGCCGTTAAACAAACAAACAAAAACATTTATGCATATAAAATTTGTTTTCATTGTTATTTATTTATCATATGGAAAATTGTACCACACAGGTTTCTTCTGGCATTATTTCTTTTGTACCTTCTTGGAAATACCAGGTGAAACTGCAATCTTCTCTTTGGTTCACACCTACCTGTTCAGCTACTATAGGCCATAGGAATTGCTTTTTCCAACTGTACCAGCATGACAGTTCCAAACACAACAGATGCCTCTTTGAGTCTGCTCATAATAATCATAAACATGTTCACAAAGCTAATTCTTTGTTTGCTGATAAAATGAGGCACCACGCAGCATCTAATAAGTTTGTTTCCCTTAACTTCTGCCAGCTCTGTAGTAGCATGTTAAATAAGAGTAAGTTTTCTATCCCTGCACTCTTCACTCAATTTGAGGTGTTAACATCTAATGATAAAGCAGAATGTTTTGCTCATAAATTCTCTACCAATTCTACTCTTGACTTGTCTGGAGTATTTTTACCTGACTTTCCACTTACATGTAAGTCTCCATTGTATGATATACATATAACTCTGTCCATGGTTTTTGTTAACTTCTCTAAACTAGATCCCCACAAAGCATGTAAACTTGATGGTATCCCTGCAACTGACTTTAAGAATTATTGCTTTGCCGCATCTTGCTTGTTGGAAATCCTCTTTTGTAGTTCTAGTGTTTAAGAACTCAGACACTCATGTGCTTGACAATTTTTCTCACCAGAATCCATCTTACACATTTAAAATTTGACCATTCATCCATGCATTGAATATTTCAGCTACAGTTGATTTGGTCCTTCTGTTATGTATTTAGAAATTCTTGATAAAATCCAAAGAAGAACCTGCAATGTTATTGGTTCTGACATGGCATCTAGGCTTCAGTCACTTTTCAACTGCCATAACATAGCTTCCTTGTGCCTTTTCTATAAATATTTTCATGGTAATTATTCTGATGAACTATCCTCTTTGGTAGCTAGACTTTATGAATTTAAGTGTATTACAAGATTGGTGGCAAGGCCTCATCATTTTCAAGTTAAAATGGTGAAATATAACCATAAATTATTTGCTAACAGTTTCTTCTCTCACTTGTGGAACTCTCTTTCAGTCTCTTGCTTTCAAGTCAACTTTGATCTTCAAAAAAATTAAATGAAATATCAATCATTATTTTTTGTCTTCTTAATTTCTGTTTTTTTAGTGTTCTCTCTCCTTAAAGTTTTCTTTTTTTCATAACACTCAGTAACCCTTTGTGTCTTAGTGGCTTTGTTTACTTCCTTGGAGTGAAATGATTAAAAGAAAAAAATGATAAATATTGCATTTTAGTTGGTTCACATATTTTTATCAACTTATGAATATAAAATTATTCTTGTAAATAAATCTAATAAAATAGTGTTTAATTCCATTGCTGTCAATTCTCAAGAAAACAGAATTCATAAATCCAATTTCATATTTTGGGTTGTATTAAAAATCTGAAAACAGCTTTTTAAAACAATAAAAGTTGCTGAGAGAATATACAGTAAAAGTGGTGTCAAGAGAAGAATCATCATTTTGACAGTTTTTTTTTTTTTTGGTTGGTGCATATGTTAAACTTCAACAAGTGCTCAATATCAGAAATAGAGCATTTGTGTGTGTATATATATATATATATATATATATATATAGTTTTTAGGTGTGCTATATTTATGGGATAAAGGGCTCAATATCAGAGAGCGTATGTAAATATAAAAGTGAACATTGAAATCAACATTCAAAGGCAACAGACTGTTTTATGCTAGATGCATGGTGGCCTGATGATTGCATCTAGCATGAAACAGTCTATTGCCTCTTCAATGTTCACTTTTATATTTATATATATATAATGTGGACAGAGAAATCAACACTGTATAGTGACTGTCAGTTTCATACCAAGTGATCCTCACAACATGCATCATTACTCCTATAGCTGTCTATCATATATATATATACTGACACGCCAAAAGTCATAGCATGGGGGCCAAGTTTCTTTACAGGATCCCCTTTAGTCTGATGAAGTGCAGCATTTCAATGTCTTTGATTTCACAAATGGTTGGAAGACCTGGAAAGATGTTGATGTCTTAATAACTGTCCACAATTCTCAGATAGTGTGGGATCTTGCAAGCAAATAGAACTCTCCACTATGTCCAATAAATGCTCAAATGGGCTCATATCAAGCAAATATTATGGCCAGACCATTCATAAAAACTATCCAAAATGTTCTTCAAACTAATTCTGGGCAACTTGATCCCAATGACATGGTGCATTATCACACTGGATTAATCTCTCAGTTTTGGGGTACATGAAATCCATTAAGCAATGCAATATAGTGATCATTAGTCAATGCTATCTTTAAGCATATCAGCAGACCCAACTCATTATATATGAATACATCCTACACCATTATGGAACCACCACTAGCTTGTTCTACAGAAGGATGCTGAGAATACCACGGACTGAACATGTCAGCAAATTTCAGAGAAAATGGAAACAAAAAGGACACTTATATTTAGAATCAGAAAGAGGCATAATGCGGAAAGAAGGTTTAGACATGCACAGGACATACATAGTAAAAACAAGAGGTATAGAGGAAATCAATGCATCATAACTTCTCTAGTGAACTTGTATAAATGGTTAGCAGAACAGGGATTAGGAGAGATAGCAAAAAGGCAAACTTTATTAAGAGCTAGAAAAGACAGGAAATTGAGGTGAGACATGATTGTTCACATCTTAAAGGTACATGGCACATAGAAGAAGTTACTTTATTAGCACAGACAATTCTAGCCAGATATCTCTGGTTATGATGATGAAGGACTTGTGATCAGCTACTGCATTGTCCATTGAGATTGTTAATGCCTTCTATCAGACATTTACTATACACATGTGACACCAGTGATTAAGAGATGGCAAATGTCCTTAAAATTTCTGAAATGGAATATACTGCCTGGTGGTCATTAGCATGTTCTGTTCAAAGTCTGATAACTCATGTCCATGAGCAACCTAGTTGGTGTTCACACCATCTCATTAGATATTAGGGCACAACTGCTATAGATACAATGGCACCACCTATCATTAACTTTACATACTGCCATCTTACAACTTTTGGCACGTCAGAGTATATATATATATATATATATTATTAAATATAACATACAATGAATGTCTGTTATGTCTGATCATGAACTGTTCTAAAGTTTGTATGTTTGCTTTAATTTCTAGTGAAAATAAAAACAAAAATTGTCCAACATTTAGATATTTTCTATTAAGTTGGTCCTTGATCTAAGCTTTCAGCTCACATGAGCCATCTTCAAATGTACAAACTTAAAACAGCTCATGATCAGGCATAATAGACATTCATTGTCTGTTATATTTAATAATATATGTTTAAATAATGATCTGCTGCCCCAGTACACCATATATATATATATATATATATATATATATATATATATAAAGAACGTTTCTTTAAAAAATGAGCTATAAATTCATAACATGCTACTGCAGTTTCACCTTTTGGATTTTCAGGCCGGTTTGCTTATTTTTATATATCATACTGTTCTATGTTCCACTTTGTGTTGCTACAAAAAAAAATTTCTTTTTCTTATTTACTTTTTATCTTTGAAGTAGTGGTGAGTTCTTTTCCTTTAATTTTCAAGTTTCCGAACTGGGGAAGTATATATTGAAATACAAAGTATTATGAGATATAAAAATAACTAAACCAGCCTGAAGGTCCAAAAGGTCAAACTACAGTAGCAGGTGAGGTATTTATATTTTTTAAAAGGAATGTCCTTAGAATTGCTTTACAGTTTATGTATTGAGCTATTTTTAAATCAGCTAGAACTGGTTGATTTTGGAGTAAGTTTTGCTCTGTAATTTAAGAGAATGAAGATTTTATATATAAACATATACACACACTAAGGGAGATGAGAATATGACAGACAAAGATAGATTCTATAAATGAGAAAGAGTGTATCAATAATTGTCCAAATGAACAAATGTCTTTTCATTCAATTTTGTGGATGTATAGAGGCCACCAATTTGATTCCTTGGTTGACAGATAAATACAGGGTATAAAATTTTATTTGCAGTCATATTTATATAAATTCTTTATTTTGGTTCACATTATATTCAAAGATTATAAATCAAGTAAAAGAAGAAATTATATTTCATGATGATGATATTAGTAGACTGACCAATCCTGAAAATCTTGTTGATCTGATTTGGAACATGTCCAGCATATCTTGTATGGTCAATATCCTGTTTTAGTCTTTCTTTTGTACTTGCCATGTGGTCAGTGAGGACTTGTTTTTCTGCCTCCTGCCTCATTAATTTCATTGATCCTAAATTACTTGCTTACCAGTTTTCACCGACTCAGTTGTCTTAAATTTTTTGTTGTGTGTTTTCATAATTTTGGTTATCATTTTTTTTATCTTACTTCATATTGCACATGCATATTTTTCAAAAACTTTGAACAAAATTGACCTTTTGAAGGAAGAGAAAATAAAAATTAATTATCTGAACTTTTGAGAAAGGTTGTCATAGTTATGATTATAAAAGATCAGAATCCTTAAAGGTTAAAATTTTTAAATCCACAATCTCAGAATCTGTCTATATTTCTGAGATGAGATATTATGTACACTATTTACATTATTTGGACTATTGTTCTCATCTTTGTCGCTATATTTATCACAACGTTTCAGCCGTTGTAGGCTTCGGCCTTCTTCAGATGGTTGGAATGTTGAACTGAACCCTTTATTTCACTCACTGGGGTAGACTGTTCTAGTTCCACATGCTATGTCTAATGGATGTTAACCAGGTATTGAACTCACAATCTTCAGGTTCTTTCACTGGATCTAACTAACGCCTTTATCTACTGTGCCATGTGTCCTTGAGGACATCTGTGTATGAATTTCTGTGTATTATAAACCTAATGTCTTCAGCACTCATTTTTTACCACAGTTCATATTGCAATTTTTGTTGTTGTTATCGCTTTTCTCTGGTACTCCTTATTACTAGTTCCCATATTGTATTCATTTCTATGCTTGGTCGGTTCAGGATATTTTTGTGGCCTAGCATATGTGCTGATTCCTTAAGTTTACGAATTTTCCAATGATGTTCTTTGTCTATGATCTCAACCTGATCCCATAGAGGGTGGCCGAAATGTTGTGATAAATATGGCGACAAAGATGAGGACAATAGTCCAAATAATGTAAATAGTGTACAATCTCAGAAGTTTTCTATTTTTTTTTATGATGACCCAAATGTGCCCACAAGTTTTGCTTGCTTACAGTCCGAGAACACCTATATGCACCCATACTTGTGCAGCACTATATCTCATAGCACAATATTAACATGTCACAGGATTAATAGGAGACATTGGAAATCTCCATCCTTCATCTTTGTAAAAGTTGTAGGTTTCCAAAACCATATCTCATACCCAGGAGGCTAAATTTGGTATAATTTGTAAGAGAAATCAATTTACTTTCATTTAAAATCAACTAGTAGTACTTGATTTTCAGATTTATCAATTTAATTGCATTAACATTGCATATTAAAATTTTTCAATAATTCAGTCAGGACTCCAGGGATTTAACAGTTGAAATATCTTAAGAGCAGATAGCACTAAAAAGAAATAAAGTTATGTTTTTTTAAATATGTATTTAAATTTGTTAAAAACAGTAGAAAATGGAAAATTTTCAGTGTCAAATTTTTGATAAATTTACTAAAATTCAACTGATTATTAAAACTTAATAAAACTTTTAATGTTTATTCACTGATTACAGGATTTATGTATGGAATGGTTGTTTTATTTTAAAAAAGGTACAAATTAATGACTATTATTTTAATCTCTTATGCATTCTCTATCTTTGAAAAACAATTTCAGCTTATGGCCATATCATATTTAAACATTGGTTGCTGTACAATCACCGAAGTTAAGCAACATTGAGCTTGGTCAGTATCTACATACTGTTGTAAGCTTAAATGTATTGTTTTTTTTTTTTTTATAAGCATTCAACCCTAAGCAAGGCGGGAAGCCACTAGCATGCAAGGGATTACAGAGTGAGCGATAGCAAAGAGGAGTGATTGAGGAAAGGGAATAGATCAGGGTATCTGGAAATGTCGATTGACATTACATTTGAATAGTTGAAGATGATAGCTATCAGGAAAACAAGAAATGTGGAGTGAGTTCCACAGGCGAGAAGTGCGAGACATGAAGCTATTGGAGTAGAAGAGATGGCGATATTTAACAGTTTTGACAGTGAAAGGGTGAGAGCGAGATGCCAACCTAGTTGAACGCTTAAATTCATAAAGTCTGGGAACCAACGATAGCAGCTCATCGGAGCAGTTACCATGAAAGTATTTGTAAAAAAGACAGAGGGGGGTAATGGCATGTCTGTGAGAGAGCGGCTGCAGACGAGATGCCAGATCAGGGCCAATTACATTGCATATCCGTCTTTGGATTTTATCAAGGACCTTGAGACAAATAGAAGGGGCTCCAGACCATATATGGCAGCAATACTCCATGCAACGGCGAAAGGTTGATTTGTAGATTTGAAGGATTGACTCTGGTGAGAAAAATTTCCTGGCGCGGCACAGGTAGTTGATTTTCCTTGTGGTGGACAAAGCTATTGACTCAATGTATTCGTTCCATCTAAGCTCAGCGGACAATGTGAGACCGAGCAGTCGCAAAGAGGTGCTCTCATGGAGTTGAGCGTCAGACATTCTAATGGAAGGCAGGGATGGTTTTCACTGGTGAGTAATAGAGAGCAGTTTTGTTTTTGAGGCATTAAAGTTAACCAGCCAATTCCTGTCCCAGTCCACAACCAATTGGAAGTCATTTCGAGACAAACGGCCAGGTTAGATTTGTTGGCAACACTAGATTTGTTTTTGAGGCAGGAGTAAATAGTTGTGTTGTCTGCATAGATGCCTACTTGGGAACCTATGACATCAGGGAGATCATTAATGAAAATAAGGAACAGAGTAGGGCCGAGGATAGATCCTTGGGGAACACCTTCATTCATGGGATAGGAGCTGGAGGAGAATCCATTGAGAATGACCTTTCAATGCACGGTTTGACAGGAATGATTGTATTAAGTTGAACAATCGACCTGTAATTCCATAATCCTGAAGCTTGTGAAGAAGGCCGGCATGCCAAACTCTATGAAATGCTTTGGAGATATCTAGAGCCATGGCACGAGCTTCTCCATTATTATGAAGTGCTTGGTAGACAATTTCAGTTATGGCTGTAAGCACATCAGCTGTAGAACGGGCAAAGCGGAAACCATATTGCTTGTTGGAGAGCAGAATATGGGACGTAAGTTGCATAACCACTTCGGCGTTGATTAAAGCTTCAAAGACTTTGCTGAAGAGTGGTAGGAGACTGATAGGATGGTAATTAGAAGGGTCAGAAGGGTCTCCAGAGTTCTTAAAGATAGGAACAATGGATGAGGACTTCCAACAGGGTGGAAAACAAGATTCATTGAGGCAGTAGTTGTATAATTTGGAGAGGGCAGGGGCCAGTTCAGGCACACATTTCTTCAGGACAATGGCTGGTATCCCGTTTCCACCGCTAGCCTTGTTGGGGTCTAATTTAGAGATGAGGCCCAGAACCGATGATGGGGTTATGTGCAACTTGCTCAATTGAGCCTCAGTTCTAAGGGGGAAATCGGGTGTGGGTACTCCAGAAGAGTCAAGCGTTGAATTGAATGAGAATTTCCGAGCAAAGCATACAGCCTTGTCGGCAGAACAGGTCAGAACCACAAACTGGTTGAACAAATGAGGTATAGAGGGTTTGCTATTGTTAAGTATGCTCTTGCAGAGATGCCAAAAATCCTTGGAGCTGAATTTGCGAAATGCAATATATTCTTTCATTCAAGTAGCAAATAGTGACTTTGCTTCATTGAGGACATGCTTACACTCGTTACGGGCAAAGAGATGTCTATTGCAATCAGCCACTTGCTACGATATAGGTGGAAGAAGTGATTCCTATGGGCAATGGCAGCTGATCAAGCAGCGGAGAACCAAGGGGAGGATCGCGATTTGACCTTATATTTCCTTGAGGGGATGAAAGCCTCGATTCCAGCTTTAACCCAGGAGGAGACCTTGGAAGCACATTCTTGAATTGGGGAGCGTGAAGACAACGTCCCAGGGGATGTCGCGAATGAAATCCTGGAACAAGTCCCAGTCTTCTTGTTGATAGCAGAATGATGTTCTAGTGGTAGGAGGTTCTTTGCAGGAGGTGTAGTTGAAGGAGATGTTGATAGACACTACAGCATGATCGGAGTTGCCAAGAGGGCAGAGCTGTGTGGCACTACAGGACTCGGGGATGGAGGTAAAACATAGATCAAGAAGAGAAGCCTTACAGTCCAGGTTGTAGGGAAAATGTGTGGGGAAGTCAACTATTTGCGTGAGGGGTTGAGAAATTGAAAAATTAAGGGTTTGTATGCCTGCAAGGTCAGTAGTAGCATTTTTAAGCCACTTGGTATGATGGGTGTTAAAATCACCAAACACGAATATGAAAGCAAACGGATGGAGATAGAGAGGCTTGTCAATGCTGTCAGAAATGCATTCGAATACACCACAGTCTTGGGAGGATGGAGAGCGATAAAGGAAGAAGAGGTAGCTTACAGCATTAAGAGATAGCCGGAGACACGTATACGAATGGTCTGGAGATTCAAGAGACAGCTCTCCAGCCAGCGGGAGATGATCCTTGACATAAACACCAAGGCCATGCATATGGGTTTGAGAGTCTTTTCTAAGGAGAAGAAGGTAGCTGGGGATTGAGAGGTCAGAGGAGGGGATAGATGAGTCAAGGTTGGTCTCACAGAGAGCCAGTATATCTGGGCAGTTCACAACGAGGAAAGAAAATGAAATATTGAAGAGTTTAGGTGATTTTTTAAGGGCTGGTTTAGGATTTCTTTTTGGATCATTGTTAGTTTTCATGATGTGTAATTGCAGTAGCAAAAAAAAAAAGAAAAGGCCTGAAGCAGACAGTTATTGACTGTGATGTGGGCAGAGGGAAAATGGCGCAGCCTGCAACATAATGTGGCCTCAGGGTTGCCCACCGGAGGTGAACGCAGACACACCTATCCATGCACGACATGGCACTACAGACATCCCAGTATTATACAACTGTTGTTCAGAGTAGCTGCTCAAGATGCTATGCAAGAGTTAGGGCTCTTAACTACCAGTTGGAAACAGCAACCAGAAAACTGTCAACCGTGTACCCTCAGAATGAAGAGGCATTGCCACAGACTGCATACATCATGAGAAAAACATGGCAGCTCCAGTACAGAGGCCAGAGAGATAGGAGGAACCTTCCTAAACAAGAAACAAGGTATGAGCCTCTACTCTTGTCCAAGAGAAGGGGGAGGAGTACTGACCGGATGGCAGGAAAGCCTACCTACTCCTATTACATACACACACACACACACGTACAAAAAAAAAAAAAAAAAAAGGCTGCAGCTGACAAATTCAAGTTGACAGCTGAAGACATACTTACCAAGGGATGGGAATGTAATTTTATTTTTATGCCTTCCATTACATTAAGTTTTAACTTAAAATAAGTCCCAATGTCCTATCCTAAAAACAAATTTGGTTATCCAATATTGCGGATACAGCATATAATTCTACTTACAAATGGCAGCTAGCGTTCACTGTTGCCGTCTTCCATTCTCACGGTAAGTTAGTGGTTTGTCAAGGCTGACTTTATATCACCAAGCCTTTCAGTTTCAAGGAACGCAGTGCGGGGGTGGGGGTTCCCCTCTGCCAACAATGGGCTTGTTGGGGTCTTCGCTTTCAAAAACATAGACAATGGGAATACAGGTACGGCAAAACATTTTCCACACTAGTATGTATTTTATCTAGCAAGAATAAGCATCCCACTACCACATAAGAATGCAGACAGGTTAGGTTCAAGTGCTGTCCAAGACGATTATTTTTTTTTTTTTTGGAGAGCCAATTTTCAACTAAGTGACTGCAGGGTTACAAATTAGGTTAGAATATTAGAAAACAAGAAAAAAAAATAAGTAAATTAAATTAATAAAAAAATAAAGTGTTAGATTAGCAAATACAGAGAGAGAGAAACCGTTGGGCAAATTTGGGTAAAGCGTATTCTACTTACAAATGACATGCTAGCGTTCACTGTTGCCATCTTCCATTCTTATGGTAAGATAGTGAATTTTGAGGCTGACTTTATATCACCAAGCCTTTCAGTTTCAAGGAATGCAGAGCTGAGAGGGGGATTCCCCTCTGCCAACAATGGACTTGTTGGGGTCTTTGCTTTCAAAAATATAGACAACGGGAAGACTGATATGGCAAAACATTTCCATGCTAGTATGTATTTTATCTAGCAAGAATAAGTGTCCCACTACCACATAAGACAGGTTAGATTCACGTGCTGTCCAAGACGATTTTTTTTTATTGGTGGCATAATTGATAACAGCTCGGAACTGGAAATTGAAGAGCTGAGTTCCAATTCCAGCCAGGTCTGTTATAGTCACTAATGCACAAATAACCTTGAGAAAGGTATAAATCCATTATTTCTCCCCATAGATATAGGTTAATTAGCAGAACTTGTGTCAGTAAAAATCATTATTATTTCCAAAAGGTTTTTACAATCTTAAAATATTTTGTGGTTTTAAATAACCTGCAAAAGGTTGAGAAGATGTGAAAAAAAAAAAAAGAAATCAATAATAATAACAAAAACAATTTCCCTCTTTAGTTTCACCATTTCATACCTTTACAGCTAGGACGTACCTTGAGTTGAATCATCATCATTCCAAATGTTAAACATTTTTTTCTCAATAACTGCCATTTTGTGAAACAGATTTCTGGATGCTTGCATCCATGAATTCTTCAGTATTGATCACTTTTTTTTCTTTTTTTTTTAAGCGTATCACCCCAAGCAAGGCTGGAAGCCACTATCACACATGGGGTTACAGAAGGGATGGAGGAAGAGCAGATAGGAGTGGTAAAGGAGAGGATGTGGAGAAAGAGAAAGACGGAGGGTCGATCAAGGCAAGGGGGTTACAGAAGATTTGGAGCGAGAGCAGATAGGAATGAAAGATGAAAGGATGTGGAGAAGGGAAGTGGATAGATCAAGGCAACTGGAGATGTCGATTGACACTACACTTAAACCGTTGGAGATTGTAATTGTCAGGGAAACAGTAATAGGGAAGGGAGTTCCATAGGCGAGATGTGCAAGACATGAAGCTATTGGAGTAGAAGAGACGTCTACATCTAACAGTTTCAACGGTGAAGGGGTGGGAACGGGATGCCAGCCTTGTAGGACATTTAAATTCATGAGGCCTAGGGACAAGCGAAAGCAACTCCTCGGAGCAATTACCGTGAAAGTACTTGTAGAAAAGAAATCTAGGTTCAATTTTCATCTTTACTCCTCATCCTCATCATTTCTAATCATTCATATCACAACACCGCATTCAACATTACCAATTTGATTGTAACTCTCTCGCTTGACTGGCTTGTACTGACTGAAATTTAGTATATTAGAAAATAAAACAAAAACATTTCATTGTTTATATTAGTAATGGGATGATTAATTGGAATCAGAAATATTGGAACTTTTTAGGGTATTGGAATCAGGGAATCTTTAACTTTTTTTGATTTTCTGATTCCAAAAAGGATTCTTTGGATTGTTTTTTTTTTGTTTAAAACTTAATTTTCCTCTTTTGATACTAATGATGAAATGATATAAATATTTATTAATTTTAAACTATCGGTAAAACTAAAATCTATAGATCATAATAAGACTTAAGTATCATGTAAATTTATTTTACTGGTATAAAAAAAATAAAATATAATGTTCAAGTTTCTACTCAGTTCTCAAACTTTCCATAAAGTTTGTTAGGTTAAAGTCTGTTTCAGTTCAAAACAAAATTTTTATTTTTAATTTCTTTTTAAACATTATTAATTCACCCATTTAATATTATTAATTTAATAATTATAGCTACCTCCACTAATATGGTATACATAAGGTTTAAAATGAATTTTTTAAAATGAAAAAGCTTTCTTGAAGCTTTCATTTTAGCTTTAATCGAAAGCTAAAGGATTTAAAGTTTACTATTTTCCGTAATCAAAATACTCTGTGGTGTATTTCAAACAAATTATATTGATTGGAATCAATTTTTTTCAGTAAGATTGATCAAAACAGTCATTTTTGACAGATTTGTAAACAAAACTTAATTCTTGGTTTTAAAAATCTTGCAAAAATAAAATATATATTTTTGAAATGTTATTTGAGAAAAATTAGCAAATCTAAAGTTAAATTAATCTGATTTGAAACAAATATTATTTACTTATAGCATAAAATGGTTAGTCCTTTCTTCTCGGTCTCCCTCGCTACCTTCTGTAGGAGGTTTTGTAGTTTCTTTTCTATGTCTTCTATCAGTACCATGCCATCTGTGTATCTTACATTGGTAAGATTGTGGCTGCCAATATTGAATCCCGGCAGGATCTTCAATTCTCTCAGAATTGCCTCACTGTATAGGTTGAATAAGTCCGGTGAGAAGACACATCCTTGCCTTATGGCACTTTCTATTTTTGTGTATTTGCTGAGCTCATTCTCGATACAAATGCTGCCAGTATAGGTTCTAGATTATTTTTATATGTTTCCCAAATATATCAAAGTTGCTGAGCTGTTCTAGCAGGTCTTTGTTGAATGCCTTTGTGTGGTCTATAAAACATACATACACGTCATTATGCATCTGCATTGCTCTTTCCGATAACATTCTAAACATGAATATTGTGTTCCTTATTCCAGTGTCTTTGGAAAACCTGCACCATTCTTGTCCTATCTCTGTACTGATTCTGCTGCATGCTCTATTCATCAGAATATGAATGATGAGTTTTGTGACGTGGCTCATTAGGCTGGTTGTTCTGTGAAGCTCACATTCATTTACACCTGGCTTCTTTGGTAGTGCTATGAAAATAGATCTGCCGAGATCCTCCTGTATGTCTCCACTGTATGTATATCACACAAATTGAAATTCTTTTAAAAATATTCATAGTCGTCAAATTGTAATAAGCTTTACAATATACAATTAGTAAACCTTACTTTATAATAATATTTTCAAAGATTTATCTCATGGAAAATGAATTTTAAAAGATTTACAAACTTTATAAATTATTCAATTTAATTTGTAAAAAAATTAAAACAAATCTTGTAAAAATTCATTTTTCATTGAAAAAATTTTCTTTTCTTTAGACAATATTGTCTTTAATATATATTATTTTATAAAAGTAATTAAAAACTTCTCTAACTAAATAATGTCTTAGTTTTATTGTGTTTTTATTTTCTATTCAGAACAGATTTTCAGTAAGACAAGGTCCGATTTTGAAAATTGGTGATTTAAATTCTTCTAAGAATTTTGCTCTTAACTAATATTGTCACTAAAAATTACCATGTTGAACTTCTCAACTTTTCATAAAATGAAGTAAGTGAGGGGTAACATATGTAAAAAAAAAAAAATATTTTTACCAAGATGTTCTGAAAAAATTTTCAAAAATAATTTCATTCATTTGTGAATAAGTCCTGAAAATTTTATTAAAATTCAACAGTTACTTCATTTTTGCAAGAAAAAAATATCCATAAATTGATCAAATTTTAAGAAGAACATTCAAAATAAATAGCAGAAATAAAACATTAAAAAACTCAGTACTAACAAACAGTAAAAATCCTCAAATACTTTACAAACAAAAAATATCCCTGATTTTCTTTTTTTTTATATAGTTGGAAAGAAAGTTTTCTATTTTTAACATTACACCCTGCAGTCAATACCAACTCACTAATTCCTCGTAGTTCTGGTCTTGTGCCAGGAATTTCTGAAGATATTGATAGCCTATACTGAGGAAAATATGCTGTCAAAAAAGAGTAAATAAAAAAGTACAAAGAGGAAATGCAGAAATAAAATATTTTAAGAAGTCATTTAAAAGTAGAGTTATCTACTTTTAAATGACTTCTTAAAATATTAAAATATTTTCCCTATAGCATGTCTTCCCATAAACATGCTCACTAATACATTTAGTGAAGATATATATTTTAATCATTTCACCCTAAGCGTGGCAATAAATTCACTAAGGCGCAAGGGGTTACTGAGTTAGAGAAAATATGAGAAAAAAAACATTAAGGAGAGAGAACAATAAAGGAACAGGAATTAAGAAAATAGATGACGATTGATGTTGCATTTAAATTTTTAAAGACCAAAGTTGATTGGAAAGCAAAAAGCCAGAAGAGACTTCAATGTGCAAGAGATAAAACTGTTAGCACAGAACTTGTGATTACATCTCGTCATTTCAGCTGTAAAATGATGAGACCTTTCTGCCAATCTAGGACTGCACTTAAATTTGTGAAGCCTGGTTACAATAGAGGAAAGTGCATCAGAGAACAATTACTATGAAAATATTTATAGAAAAAGCACAGGGAAGCTATATTACAGCAGTGGGAAAGTGACTGATGCCAGGTCATGACAAATAATATCACAGATTCTTCTTTGTATTTTATCAAGTATCTCTTGAATACATAGCAGAAACACCAAACCAAATGTGGCAGCAATATACATGCACACACATGCAATATAAATAATTACTTAATTGAAATCAAATTTCAATTAAATACAGGTTATCATTTATTTTGTTGAATACAGTGTTCAGTATCCTGAGGATAGAACAGCCACATATAGTATAATGTTATATTTTTTAAATCTTACCTTGGTGTAACTAAAAGTTTCACAATAAAATAGAGCACCCAATATAATTTGTTTATACTGTGTTAGAACCAATTGTCAAACGGTTTTCATTTTCATTTTAAGCCTCTAATAATCAACACAGGTAGATTATATTGTGCTCAGTTTTACTGCATAATTTTTATATAAATGCATGCTAAATGTAACATTATATAACATTGCTACTTAGAAATGCTGTGGTTATTTTTTTTTTAACAATATTAAAAATAAGTATTTTTGAATAAAGTATAATCCTATTAACTGTTAAATTTTTAAAATAACTACAGCATTTCAAAGTAGCAGAGGATCAACAGCCACTCAAAATAGAGAATTACTAAATGAGTTTGTTGTAAGGACATCAAAGAAGGAAGTAAGGAGTGCTTAACAGGTGTAGATCGGTTCACCTGTCATCCGGTTAACAATTTTCCTCAGTCTTTTGAACAGGAGTAGAGATTTATCCCTTGTTTCCTGTTTAGGATTGGGTTTCTGGTTCCTTCTACCCAATAAACCCTTGTGTCTTAGTGGCGTTGTTGCCTTGCTTGGGATGAACTGATTTTTAAAAAAAGAAGAAAAGCTAGGTTGAAATGTTAACAGTTTCTCCTCTAATTTTTCATTTGTTCTGATAAAAATTTAAAACCTCCAACTTTTTTCATATATTGTACCTTATATATATATATATATATATATATATATATATATATAAGTGTCAGTAAAACCTAGGTCATGACCATCAGCAAGAGACCAAAAAAACTGGACATTAACATCAATGGGACCCAGCTAAAGCAAACCAGTGAATTCCAATATCCAGGCAGCACATTTACTAAAAATGGTAAACTAGACGGAGAAACTGAGACCAGATCTCAGAAACCCAACGCAGTCAGTTACCAACTTGATCCTCTTCTAAAACATCCAAGCATTTCCATGAGCACCAAGGCAAATCTCATCAACGCCATTTTCCTACCAATGTTGACATATCAGTGCCAGACATGACCGCTAACAAAAACCCTTAAGAGGAAACATCACTTGTGAGATGAAATACCCGAGGAAACCAGTGAACAAGACCAGGCGAGACAAGATCAGGAATGAGGCAATAAGAGATATGGTAGGAGCAATACCAATCATACAACATATCAAATGACAGAGGATCAAGTGGTTCAGACACCTCACTTGTATGCCTATCAACCAACCAGCCCTATGAGCATACACCCTCAGGAGAGGCAGACCAAGATGTTGTTGGAGCGACTCAGTGGCAGACACTCTCAGAGCCCACAAGATATCTCTGCTCCAGGACACTCACCTTGATGACTGTGTCTCACCACAACACCTATCAGCACAAGCAGAAGGAAAAACTAAAAACTAATATATATCTATTTTTATGTGTGTGTGTTGTATACTGTGTATAGTTTGGTAAAAGGACAAAGGAAATGAGACTTGAATAAGAAACATCCGAATGAATTGGTGGTCTAAATCCAACTGCTTTATTTTTTGATGTCAAAAGCTAGTAGCATATTTTCAGAGGATTTGTTTCATATGTTAGTAATGTTAGTTGCAGTTATATCTACATAGTTTAGTTTTGTATGTTGATATCTAACAATATGAAGGAGTACAGAAAGGTTTCTCTGCTTATTAGTTTGGAAATTGGCTTTTTAGTCAGGCTAAGAAATTTTCAGCATTCCCTTTTACATATGCACATTAATGTAGGTACATCAATATGTCTAAAATCTAATGATGAAAGCAAGAATTTATTTTATACAGCAAATATTTTTCACCCTATAACATGCTCCAAGAATTTGGCAAAGAATAATTAAGAAAAAAACAAATCTTCAATTTATGATTCAACTATATTTCTCTTGTTTTTAAAAAAAATATTTTAATGTTATTTTGATTTGTAATCATAATTTAATCACTTACAATTATGTATATTTCATTCTGGCATCATCCAGGACCTAGTATATCAAAAAGGAGCTTTTTTTTTAATATTTTAACATCATTTTAATTTATCATCATAATTTAATCACTTACAATTATGTATATTTCATTCTGGCATCATCCAGGACCTAGTATATCAAAAAGGAGCTTTTTTTTTAATATTTTAACATCATTTTAATTTATCATCATAATTTAATCACTTACAATTATGTATATTTCACTCTGGCATCATCCAGGACCTAGTATATCAAAAAGGAGCTTTTTTTTTAATATTTTAACATCATTTTAATTTATCATCATAATTTAATCACTTACAATTATGTATATTTGATTCTGGCATCATCCAGGACCTAGTATATCAAAAAGGAGCTTTTTTTTAAATATTTTAACATCATTTTAATTTATCATCATAATTTAATCACTTACAATTATGTATATTTCATTCTGGCATCATCCAGGACCTAGTATATCAAAAAGGAGCTTTTTTTTAAATATTTTAACATCATTTTAATTTATCATCATAATTTAATCACTTACAATTATGTATATTTCATACTGGCATCATCCAGGACCTAGTATATCAAAAAGGAGCTTTTTTTAAAAATATTTTAACATCATTTTAATTTATCATCATAATTTAATCACTTACAATTATGTATATTTCATTCTTGCATCATCCAGGACCTAGTATATCAAAAAGGAGCTTTTTTTTAAATATTTTAACATCATTTTAATTTATCATCATAATTTAATCACTTACAATTATGTATATTTCATTCTGGCATCATCCAGGACCTAGTATATCAAAAAGGAGCTTTTTTTAAAATATTTTAACATCATTTTAATTTATCATCATAATTTAATCACTTACAATTATGTATATTTCATTCTGGCATCATCCAGGACCTAGTATATCAAAAAGGAGCTTTTTTAAAAATATTTTAACATCATTTTAATTTATCATCATAATTTAATCACTTACAATTATGTATATTTCATTCTGGCATCATCCAGGACCTAGTATATCAAAAAGGAGCTTTTTTTTTAATATTTTAACATCATTTTAATTTTTCATCATAATTTAATCACTTACAATTATGTATATTTCATTCTGGCATCATCCAGGACCTAGTATATCAAAAAGGAGCTTTTTTTAAAATATTTTAACATCATTTTAATTTATCATCATAATTTAATCACTTACAATTATGTATATTTCATTCTGGCATCATCCAGGACCTAGTATATCAAAAAGGAGCTTTTTTTTAATATTTTAACATCATTTTAATTTATCATCATAATTTAATCACTTACAATTATGTATATTTGATTCTGGCATCATCCAGGATCTAGTATATCAAAAAGGAGCTTTTTTAAAAATATTTTAACATCATTTGAATTTATCATCATAATTTAATCATGTACAATTATGTATATTTCATTCTGGCATCATCCAGGACCTAGTATATCAAAAAGGAGCTTTTTTTAAAATATTTTAACATCATTTTAAATTATCATCATAATTTAATCTCTTACAATTATGTATATTTCATTCTGGCATCATCCAGGACCTAGTATATCAAAAAGGAGTTTTTCTTTTAATATTTTAACATCATTTTAATTTATCATCATAATTTAATCACTTACAATTATGTATATTTGATTCTGGCATCATCCAGGACCTAGTATATCAAAAAGGAGCTTTTTTAAAAATATTTTAACATCATTTTAATTTATCATCATAATTTAATCACTTACAATTATGTATATTTGATTCTGGCATCATCCAGGACCTAGTATATCAAAAAGGAGCTTTTTTAAAAATATTTTAACATCATTTTAATTTATCATCATAATTTAATCACTTACAATTATGTATATTTCATTCTGGCATCATCCAGGACCTAGTATATCAAAAAGGAGCGGTTTTTTTAATATTTTAACATCATTTTAATTTATCATCATAATTTAATCACTTACAATTATGTATATTTCATTCTGGCATCATCCAGGACCTAGTATATCAAAAAGGAGCTTTTTTTTAAATATTTTAACATCATTTTAATTTATCATCATAATTTAATCACTTACAATTATGTATATTTCATTCTGGCATCATCCAGGACTTACTATATCAAAAAGGAGCTTTTTTTTAAATATTTTAACATCATTTTAATTTATCATCATAATTTAATCACTTACAATTATGTATATTTCATTCTGGCATCATCCAGGACCTAGTATATCAAAAAGGAGCTTTTTTTTAAATATTTTAACATCATTTTAATTTATCATCATAATTTAATCACTTACAATTATATATATTTCATTCTGGCATCATCCAGGACCTAGTATATCAAAAAGGAGCTTTTTTTAAAATATTTTAACATCATTTTAATTTATCATCATAATTTAATCACTTACAATTATGTATATTTCATTCTGGCATCATCCAGGACTTACTATATCAAAAAGGAGCTTTTTTTAAAATATTTTAACATCATTTTAATTTATCATCATAATTTAATCACTTACAATTATGTATATTTCATTCTGGCATCATCCAGGACCTAGTATATCAAAAAGGAGCTTTTTTTTTAATATTTTAACATCATTTTAATTTATCATCATAATTTAATCACTTACAAATATGTATATTTGATTCTGGCATCATCCAGGACCTAGTATATCAAAAAGGAGCTTTTTTTTTTATATTTTAACATCATTTTAATTTATCATCATAATTTAATCACTTACAATTATGTATATTTCATTCTGGCTTCATCCAGGACCTAGTATATCAAAAAGGAGCTTTTTTTTAATATTTTAACATCATTTTAATTTATCATCATAATTTAATCACTTACAATTATGTATATTTCATTCTGGCATCATCCAGGACCTAGTATATCAAAAAGGCGCTTTTTTTAAAATATTTTAACATCATTTTAATTTATCATCATAATTTAATCACTTACAATTATGTATATTTCATTTTGGCATCATCCAGGACCTAGTATATCAAAAAGGAGCTTTTGTTTTACTATTTTAACATCATTTTCATTTATCATCATAATTTAATCACTTACAATTATGTATATTTCATTCTGGCATCATCCAGGAGCTAGTATATCAAAAAGGAGCTTTTTTTTAAATATTTTAACATCATTTTAATTTATCATCATAATTTAATCACTTACAATTATGTATATTTCATTCTGGCATCATCCAGGACCTAGTATATCAAAAAGGAGCTTTTTTTTAAATATTTTAACATCATTTTCATTTATCATCATAATTTAATCACTTACAATTATGTATATTTCATTCTGACTTCATCCAGGACCTAGTATATCAAAAAGGAGCTTTTGTTTTACTATTTTAACATCATTTTCATTTATCATCATAATTTAATCACTTACAATTATGTATATTTCATTCTGGCATCATCCAGGACCTAGTATATCAAAAATGAGCTTTTTTAAAAATATTTTAACATCATTTTAATTTATCATCATAATTTAATCACTTACAATTATGTATATTTCATTCTGGCATCATCCAGGACCTAGTATATCAAAAAGGACCTTTTTTTTTTATATTTTAACATCATTTTAATTTATCATCATAATTTAATCACTTACAATTATGTATATTTCATTCTGGCATCATCCAGGACCTAGTATATCAAAAAGGAGCTTTTTTTAAAATATTTTAACATCATTTTAATTTATCATCATAATTTAATCACTTACAATTATGTATATTTCATTCTGGCATCATCCAGGACCTAGTATATCAAAAAGGAGCTTTTTTTTAAATATTTTAACATCATTTTCATTTATCATCATAATTTAATCACTTACAATTATGTATATTTCATTCTGGCATCATCCAGGACCTAGTATATCAAAAAGGAGCTTTTTTTTAATATTTTAACATCATTTTAATTTATCATCATAATTTAATCACTTACAATTATGTATATTTCATTCTGGCATCATCCAGGACCTAGAATATCAAAAAGGAGCTTTTTTTTAATATTTTAACATCATTTTAATTTATCATCATAATTTAATCACTTACAATTATGTATATTTCATTCTGGCATCATCCAGGACCTAGAATATCAAAAAGGAGCTTTTTTTTAATATTTTAACATCATTTTAATTTATCATCATAATTTAATCACTTACAATTATGTATATTTCATTCTGGCATCATCCAGGACCTAGAATATCAAAAAGGAGCTTTTTTTTAATATTTTAACATCATTTTAATTTATCATCATAATTTAATCACTTACAATTATGTATATTTCATTCTGGCATCATCCAGGACCTAGAATATCAAAAAGGAGCTTTTTTTTAATATTTTAACATCATTTTAATTTATCATCATAATTTAATCACTTACAATTATGTATATTTCATTCTGGCATCATCCAGGACCTAGAATATCAAAAAGGAGCTTTTTTTTAATATTTTAACATCATTTTAATTTATCATCATAATTTAATCACTTACAATTATGTATATTTCATTCTGGCATCATCCAGGACCTAGTATATCAAAAAGGACCTTTTTTTTTTATATTTTAACATCATTTTAATTTATCATCATAATTTAATCACTTACAATTATGTATATTTCATTCTGGCATCATCCAGGACCTAGTATATCAAAAAGGAGCTTTTTTTTAATATTTTAACATCATTTTAATTTATCATCATAATTTAATCACTTACAATTATGTATATTTCATTCTGGCATCATCCAGGACCTAGAATATCAAAAAGGAGCTTTTTTTTAATATTTTAACATCATTTTAATTTATCATCATAATTTAATCACTTACAATTATGTATATTTCATTCTGGCATCATCCAGGACCTAGAATATCAAAAAGGAGCTTTTTTTTAATATTTTAACATCATTTTAATTTATCATCATAATTTAATCACTTACAATTATGTATATTTCATTCTGGCATCATCCAGGACCTAGAATAACAAAAAGGAGCTTTTTTTTAATATTTTAACATCATTTTAATTTATCATCATAATTTAATCACTTACAATTATGTATATTTGATTCTGGCATCATCCAGGACCTAGTATATCAAAAAGGAGCTTTTTTTAAAATATTTTAACCTCATTTTAATTTATCATCATAATTTAATCACTTACAATTATGCATATTTCATTCTGGCATCATCCAGGACCTAGTATATCAAAAAGGAGCTTTTTTTTAAATATTTTAACATCATTTTAATTTATCATCATAATTTAATCACTTACAATTATGTATATTTCATTCTGGCATCATCTAGGACCTAGTATATCAAAAAGGAGCTTTTTTAAAAATATTTTAACATCATTTTAATTTATCATCATAATTTAATCACTTACAATTATGTATATTTCATTCTGGCATCATCCAGGACCTACTATATCAAAAAGGAGCTTTTTTTAAAATATTTTAACATCATTTTAATTTATCATCATAATTTAATCACTTACAATTATGTATATTTCATTCTGGCATCATCCAGGACCTAGTATATCAAAAAGGAGCTTTTTTTAAAATATTTTAACATCATTTTAATTTATCATCATAATTTAATCACTTACAATTATGTATATTTCATTCTGGCATCATCCAGGACCTAGTATATCAAAAAGGACCTTTTTTTTAAATATTTTAACATCATTTTAATTTATCATCATAATTTAATCACTTACAATTATGTATATTTCATTCTGGCATCATCCAGGACCTAGTATATCAAAAAGGCGCTTTTTTTTTAATATTTTAACATCATTTTAATTTATCATCATAATTTAATCACTTACAATTATGTATATTTCATTCTGGCATCATCCAGGACCTAGTATATCAAAAAGGAGCTTTTGTTTTACTATTTTAACATCATTTTCATTTATCATCATAATTTAATCACTTACAATTATGTATATTTCATTCTGGCATCATCCAGGACCTAGTATATCAAAAATGAGCTTTTTTAAAAATATTTTAACATCATTTTAATTTATCATCATAATTTAATCACTTACAATTATGTATATTTCATTCTGGCATCATCCAGGACCTAGTATATCAAAAAGGACCTTTTTTTTTAATATTTTAACATCATTTTAATTTATCATCATAAATTAATCACTTACAATTATGTATATTTAATTCTGGCATCATCCAGGACCTAGTATATCAAAAATGAGCTTTTTTAAAAATATTTTAACATCATTTTAATTTATCATCATAATTTAATCACTTACAATTATGTATATTTCATTCTGGCATCATCCAGGACCTAGTATATCAAAAAGGAGCTTTTTTTTAAATATTTGAACATCATTTTCATTTATCATCATAATTTAATCACTTACAATTATGTATATTTCATTCTGGCATCATCCAGGACCTAGTATATCAAAAATGAGCTTTTTTAAAAATATTTTAACATCATTTTAATTTATCATCATAATTTAATCACTTACAATTATGTACATTTCATTCTGACATCATCCAGGACCTAGTATATCAAAAAGGAGCTTTTTTTTTAATATTTTAACATCATTTTAATTTATCATCATAATTTAATCACTTACAATTATGTATATTTCATTCTGGCATCATCCAGGACCTAGTATATCAAAAAGGAGCTTTTTTTAAAATATTTTAACCTCATTTTAATTTATCATCATAATTTAATCACTTACAATTATGCATATTTCATTCTGGCATCATCCAGGACCTAGTATATCAAAAAGGAGCTTTTTTTTAAATATTTTAACATCATTTTGATTTATCATCATAATTTAATCACTTACAATTATGTATATTTCATTCTGGCATCATCCAGGACCTAGTATATCAAAAAGGAGCTTTTTTTAAAATATTTTAACATCATTTTAATTTATCATCATGATTTAATCACTTACAATTATGTATATTTCATTCTGGCATCATCCAGGACCTAGTATATCAAAAAGGAGCTTTTTTAAAAATATTTTAACATCATTTTAATTTATCATCATAATTTAATCACTTACAATTATGTATATTTCATTCTGGCATCATCCAGGACCTAGTATATCAAAAAGGAGCTTTTTTTAAAATATTTGAACATCATTTTAATTTATCATCATAATTTAATCACTTACAATTATGTATATTTCATACTGGCATCATCCAGGACCAAGTATATCAAAAAGGAGCTTTTTTAAAAATATTTTAACATCATTTTAATTTATCATCATAATTTAATCACTTTCAATTATGTATATTTCATTCTGGCATCATCCAGGACCTAGTATATCAAAAAGGATCTTTTTTTTAAAAATTTTAACATCATTTTAATTTATCATCATAATTTAATCACTTACAATTATGTATATTTCATTCTGGCATCATCCAGGACCTAGTATATCAAAAGGGGCTTTTTTTAAAATATTTTAACATCATGTTAATTTATCATCATAATTTAATCATGTACAATTATGTATATTTCATTCTGGCATCATCCAGGACCTAGTATATCAAAAAGGAGCTTTTTTTAATATTTTAACATCATTTTAATTTATCATCATAATTTAATCACTTACAATTATGTATATTTCATTCTGGCATCATCCAGGACCTAGTATATCAAAAAGAAGCTTTTTTTTAAATATTTTAACATCATTTTAATTTATCATCATAATTTAATCACTTACAATTATGTATATTTCATTCTGGCATCATCCAGGACCTAGTATATCAAAAAGGAGCTTTTTTTAAAATATTTTAACATCATTTAAATTTATCATCATAATTTAATCACTTACAATTATGTATATTTCATTCTGGCATCATCCAGGACCTAGTATATCAAAAAGAAGCTTTTTTTAAAATATTTTATCATCATTTTAATTTATCATCATAATTTTATCACTTACAATTATGTATATTTCATTCTGGCATCATCCAGGACCTAGTATATCAAAAAGGAGCTTTTTTTAAAATATTTTCACATCATTTTAATTTATCATCATAATTTAATCACTTACAATTATGTATATTTCATTCTGGCATCATCCAGGACCTAGTATATCAAAAAGGAGCTTTTGTTTTACTATTTTAACATCATTTTAATCTATCATCATAATTTAATCACTTACAATTATGTATATTTCATTCTGGCATCATCCAGGACCTAGTATATCAAAAAGGAGCTTTTTTTAAAATATTTTAACATCATTTTAATTTATCATCATAATTTAATCACTTACAATTATGTATATTTCATTCTGGCATCATCCAGGACCTAGTATATCAAAAAGGAGCTTTTTTAAAAATATTTTAACATCATTTTAATTTATCATCATAATTTAATCACTTACAATTATATATATTTCATTCTGGCATCATCCAGGACCTAGTATATCAAAAAGGAGCTTTTTTTAAAATATTTTAACATCATTTTAATTTATCATCATAATTTAATCACTTACAATTATGTATATTTCATTCTGGCATCATCCAGGACCTAGTATATCAAAAAGGAGCTTTTTTTTAAATATTTTAACCTCATTTTAATTTATCATCATAATTTAATCACTTACAATTATGTATATTTCATTCTGGCATCATCCAGGACCTAGTATATCAAAAAGGAGCTTTTTTAAAAAAAATTTTAACATCATTTTAATTTATCATCATAAGTTAATCACTTACAATTATGTATATTTCATTCTGGCATCATCCAGGACCTAGTATATCAAAAAGGAGCTTTTTTTTAAATATTTTAACCTCATTTTAATTTATCATCATAATTTAATCACTTACAATTATGTATATTTGATTCTGGCATCATCCAGGACCTAGTATATCAAAAAGGAGCTTTTTTTAAAATATTTTAACATCATTTTAATTTATCATCATAATTTAATCACTTACAATTATGTATATTTCATTCTGGCATCATCCAGGACCTAGTATATCAAAAAGGAGCTTTTTTAAAAATATTTTAACATCATTTTAATTTATCATCATAATTTAATCACTTACAATTATGTATATTTCATTCTGGCATCATCCAGGACCTAGTATATAAAAAAGAAGCTTTTTTTAAAAATATTTTAACATCATTTTAATTTATCATCATAATTTAATCACTTACAATTATGCATATTTCATTCTGGCATCATCCAGGACCTAGTATATCAAAAAGGAGCTTTTTTTTTAATATTTTAACATCATTTTAACTTATCATCATAATTTAATCACTTACAATTATGTATATTTCATTCTGGCATCATCCAGGACCTAGAATATCAAAAAGGAGCTTTTTTTTAATATTTTAACATCATTTTAATTTATCATCATAATTTAATCACTTACAATTATGTATATTTCATTCTGGCATCATCCAGGACCTAGAATATCAAAAAGGAGCTTTTTTTTAATATTTTAACATCATTTTAATTTATCATCATAATTTAATCACTTACAATTATGTATATTTCATTCTGGCATCATCCAGGACCTAGAATATCAAAAAGGAGCTTTTTTTTAATATTTTAACATCATTTTAATTTATCATCATAATTTAATCACTTACAATTATGTATATTTGATTCTGGCATCATCCAGGACCTAGTATATCAAAAAGGAGCTTTTTTTAAAATATTTTAACCTCATTTTAATTTATCATCATAATTTAATCACTTACAATTATGCATATTTCATTCTGGCATCATCCAGGACCTAGTATATCAAAAAGGAGCTTTTTTTTAAATATTTTAACATCATTTTAATTTATCATCATAATTTAATCACTTACAATTATGTATATTTCATTCTGGCATCATCTAGGACCTAGTATATCAAAAAGGAGCTTTTTTAAAAATATTTTAACATCATTTTAATTTATCATCATAATTTAATCACTTACAATTATGTATATTTCATTCTGGCATCATCCAGGACCTACTATATCAAAAAGGAGCTTTTTTTAAAATATTTTAACATCATTTTAATTTATCATCATAATTTAATCACTTACAATTATGTATATTTCATTCTGGCATCATCCAGGACCTAGTATATCAAAAAGGAGCTTTTTTTAAAATATTTTAACATCATTTTAATTTATCATCATAATTTAATCACTTACAATTATGTATATTTCATACTGGCATCATCCAGGACCAAGTATATCAAAAAGGAGCTTTTTTAAAAATATTTTAACATCATTTTAATTTATCATCATAATTTAATCACTTTCAATTATGTATATTTCATTCTGGCATCATCCAGGACCTAGTATATCAAAAAGGATCTTTTTTTTAAAAATTTTAACATCATTTTAATTTATCATCATAATTTAATCACTTACAATTATGTATATTTCATTCTGGCATCATCCAGGACCTAGTATATCAAAAGGGGCTTTTTTTTAAATATTTTAACATCATGTTAATTTATCATCATAATTTAATCATGTACAATTATGTATATTTCATTCTGGCATCATCCAGGACCTAGTATATCAAAAAGGAGCTTTTTTTAATATTTTAACATCATTTTAATTTATCATCATAATTTAATCACTTACAATTATGTATATTTCATTCTGGCATCATCCAGGACCTAGTATATCAAAAAGAAGCTTTTTTTTAAATATTTTAACATCATTTTAATTTATCATCATAATTTAATCACTTACAATTATGTATATTTCATTCTGGCATCATCCAGGACCTAGTATATCAAAAAGGAGCTTTTTTTAAAATATTTTAACATCATTTAAATTTATCATCATAATTTAATCACTTACAATTATGTATATTTCATTCTGGCATCATCCAGGACCTAGTATATCAAAAAGAAGCTTTTTTTAAAATATTTTATCATCATTTTAATTTATCATCATAATTTTATCACTTACAATTATGTATATTTCATTCTGGCATCATCCAGGACCTAGTATATCAAAAAGGAGCTTTTTTTAAAATATTTTCACATCATTTTAATTTATCATCATAATTTAATCACTTACAATTATGTATATTTCATTCTGGCATCATCCAGGACCTAGTATATCAAAAAGGAGCTTTTGTTTTACTATTTTAACATCATTTTAATCTATCATCATAATTTAATCACTTACAATTATGTATATTTCATTCTGGCATCATCCAGGACCTAGTATATCAAAAAGGAGCTTTTTTTAAAATATTTTAACATCATTTTAATTTATCATCATAATTTAATCACTTACAATTATGTATATTTCATTCTGGCATCATCCAGGACCTAGTATATCAAAAAGGAGCTTTTTTAAAAATATTTTAACATCATTTTAATTTATCATCATAATTTAATCACTTACAATTATATATATTTCATTCTGGCATCATCCAGGACCTAGTATATCAAAAAGGAGCTTTTTTTAAAATATTTTAACATCATTTTAATTTATCATCATAATTTAATCACTTACAATTATGTATATTTCATTCTGGCATCATCCAGGACCTAGTATATCAAAAAGGAGCTTTTTTTTAAATATTTTAACCTCATTTTAATTTATCATCATAATTTAATCACTTACAATTATGTATATTTCATTCTGGCATCATCCAGGACCTAGTATATCAAAAAGGAGCTTTTTTAAAAAAAATTTTAACATCATTTTAATTTATCATCATAAGTTAATCACTTACAATTATGTATATTTCATTCTGGCATCATCCAGGACCTAGTATATCAAAAAGGAGCTTTTTTTTAAATATTTTAACCTCATTTTAATTTATCATCATAATTTAATCACTTACAATTATGTATATTTCATTCTGGCATCATCCAGGACCTAGTATATCAAAAAGGAGCTTTTTTTAAAATATTTTAACATCATTTTAATTTATCATCATAATTTAATCACTTACAATTATGTATATTTCATTCTGGCATCATCCAGGGCCTAGTATATCAAAAAGGAGCTTTTTTTAAAATATTTTTACCTCATTTTAATTTATCATCATAATTTAATCACTAACAATTATGTATATTTGATTCTGGCATCATCCAGGACCTAGTATATCAAAAAGGAGCTTTTTTTAAAATATTTTAACATCATTTTAATTTATCATCATAATTTAATCACTTACAATTATGTATATTTCATTCTGGCATCATCCAGGACCTAGTATATCAAAAAGGAGCTTTTTTAAAAATATTTTAACATCATTTTAATTTATCATCATAATTTAATCACTTACAATTATGTATATTTCATTCTGGCATCATCCAGGACCTAGTATATAAAAAAGAAGCTTTTTTAAAAATATTTTAACATCATTTTAATTTATCATCATAATTTAATCACTTACAATTATGCATATTTCATTCTGGCATCATCCAGGACCTAGTATATCAAAAAGGAGCTTTTTTTTTAATATTTTAACATCATTTTAACTTATCATCATAATTTAATCACTTACAATTATGTATATTTCATTCTGGCATCATCCAGGACCTAGAATATCAAAAAGGAGCTTTTTTTTAATATTTTAACATCATTTTAATTTATCATCATAATTTAATCACTTACAATTATGTATATTTCATTCTGGCATCATCCAGGACCTAGAATATCAAAAAGGAGCTTTTTTTTAATATTTTAACATCATTTTAATTTATCATCATAATTTAATCACTTACAATTATGTATATTTCATTCTGGCATCATCCAGGACCTAGAATATCAAAAAGGAGCTTTTTTTTAATATTTTAACATCATTTTAATTTATCATCATAATTTAATCACTTACAATTATGTATATTTGATTCTGGCATCATCCAGGACCTAGTATATCAAAAAGGAGCTTTTTTTAAAATATTTTAACCTCATTTTAATTTATCATCATAATTTAATCACTTACAATTATGCATATTTCATTCTGGCATCATCCAGGACCTAGTATATCAAAAAGGAGCTTTTTTTTAAATATTTTAACATCATTTTAATTTATCATCATAATTTAATCACTTACAATTATGTATATTTCATTCTGGCATCATCTAGGACCTAGTATATCAAAAAGGAGCTTTTTTAAAAATATTTTAACATCATTTTAATTTATCATCATAATTTAATCACTTACAATTATGTATATTTCATTCTGGCATCATCCAGGACCTACTATATCAAAAAGGAGCTTTTTTTAAAATATTTTAACATCATTTTAATTTATCATCATAATTTAATCACTTACAATTATGTATATTTCATTCTGGCATCATCCAGGACCTAGTATATCAAAAAGGAGCTTTTTTTAAAATATTTTAACATCATTTTAATTTATCATCATAATTTAATCACTTACAATTATGTATATTTCATTCTGGCATCATCCAGGACCTAGTATATCAAAAAGGACCTTTTTTTTAAATATTTTAACATCATTTTAATTTATCATCATAATTTAATCACTTACAATTATGTATATTTCATTCTGGCATCATCCAGGACCTAGTATATCAAAAAGGCGCTTTTTTTTTAATATTTTAACATCATTTTAATTTATCATCATAATTTAATCACTTACAATTATGTATATTTCATTCTGGCATCATCCAGGACCTAGTATATCAAAAAGGAGCTTTTGTTTTACTATTTTAACATCATTTTCATTTATCATCATAATTTAATCACTTACAATTATGTATATTTCATTCTGGCATCATCCAGGACCTAGTATATCAAAAATGAGCTTTTTTAAAAATATTTTAACATCATTTTAATTTATCATCATAATTTAATCACTTACAATTATGTATATTTCATTCTGGCATCATCCAGGACCTAGTATATCAAAAAGGACCTTTTTTTTTAATATTTTAACATCATTTTAATTTATCATCATAAATTAATCACTTACAATTATGTATATTTAATTCTGGCATCATCCAGGACCTAGTATATCAAAAATGAGCTTTTTTAAAAATATTTTAACATCATTTTAATTTATCATCATAATTTAATCACTTACAATTATGTATATTTCATTCTGGCATCATCCAGGACCTAGTATATCAAAAAGGAGCTTTTTTTTAAATATTTGAACATCATTTTCATTTATCATCATAATTTAATCACTTACAATTATGTATATTTCATTCTGGCATCATCCAGGACCTAGTATATCAAAAATGAGCTTTTTTAAAAATATTTTAACATCATTTTAATTTATCATCATAATTTAATCACTTACAATTATGTACATTTCATTCTGACATCATCCAGGACCTAGTATATCAAAAAGGAGCTTTTTTTTAAATATTTTAACATCATTTTAATTTATCATCATAATTTAATCACTTACAATTATGTATATTTCATTCTGGCATCATCCAGGACCTAGTATATCAAAAAGGAGCTTTTTTAAAAATATTTTAACCTCATTTTAATTTATCATCATAATTTAATCACTTACAATTATGCATATTTCATTCTGGCATCATCCAGGACCTAGTATATCAAAAAGGAGCTTTTTTTTAAATATTTTAACATCATTTTGATTTATCATCATAATTTAATCACTTACAATTATGTATATTTCATTCTGGCATCATCCAGGACCTAGTATATCAAAAAGGAGCTTTTTTTAAAATATTTTAACATCATTTTAATTTATCATCATGATTTAATCACTTACAATTATGTATATTTCATTCTGGCATCATCCAGGACCTAGTATATCAAAAAGGAGCTTTTTTAAAAATATTTTAACATCATTTTAATTTATCATCATAATTTAATCACTTACAATTATGTATATTTCATTCTGGCATCATCCAGGACCTAGTATATCAAAAAGGAGCTTTTTTTTAAATATTTTAACATCATTTTAATTTATCATCATAATTTAATCACTTACAATTATGTATATTTCATACTGGCATCATCCAGGACCAAGTATATCAAAAAGGAGCTTTTTTAAAAATATTTTAACATCATTTTAATTTATCATCATAATTTAATCACTTTCAATTATGTATATTTCATTCTGGCATCATCCAGGACCTAGTATATCAAAAAGGATCTTTTTTTTAAAAATTTTAACATCATTTTAATTTATCATCATAATTTAATCACTTACAATTATGTATATTTCATTCTGGCATCATCCAGGACCTAGTATATCAAAAGGGGCTTTTTTTTAAATATTTTAACATCATGTTAATTTATCATCATAATTTAATCATGTACAATTATGTATATTTCATTCTGGCATCATCCAGGACCTAGTATATCAAAAAGGAGCTTTTTTTAATATTTTAACATCATTTTAATTTATCATCATAATTTAATCACTTACAATTATGTATATTTCATTCTGGCATCATCCAGGACCTAGTATATCAAAAAGAAGCTTTTTTTTAAATATTTTAACATCATTTTAATTTATCATCATAATTTAATCACTTACAATTATGTATATTTCATTCTGGCATCATCCAGGACCTAGTATATCAAAAAGGAGCTTTTTTTAAAATATTTTAACATCATTTAAATTTATCATCATAATTTAATCACTTACAATTATGTATATTTCATTCTGGCATCATCCAGGACCTAGTATATCAAAAAGAAGCTTTTTTTAAAATATTTTATCATCATTTTAATTTATCATCATAATTTTATCACTTACAATTATGTATATTTCATTCTGGCATCATCCAGGACCTAGTATATCAAAAAGGAGCTTTTTTTTAAATATTTTCACATCATTTTAATTTATCATCATAATTTAATCACTTACAATTATGTATATTTCATTCTGGCATCATCCAGGACCTAGTATATCAAAAAGGAGCTTTTGTTTTACTATTTTAACATCATTTTAATCTATCATCATAATTTAATCACTTACAATTATGTATATTTCATTCTGGCATCATCCAGGACCTAGTATATCAAAAAGGAGCTTTTTTTTAAATATTTTAACATCATTTTAATTTATCATCATAATTTAATCACTTACAATTATGTATATTTCATTCTGGCATCATCCAGGACCTAGTATATCAAAAAGGAGCTTTTTTAAAAATATTTTAACATCATTTTAATTTATCATCATAATTTAATCACTTACAATTATATATATTTCATTCTGGCATCATCCAGGACCTAGTATATCAAAAAGGAGCTTTTTTTAAAATATTTTAACATCATTTTAATTTATCATCATAATTTAATCACTTACAATTATGTATATTTCATTCTGGCATCATCCAGGACCTAGTATATCAAAAAGGAGCTTTTTTTTAAATATTTTAACCTCATTTTAATTTATCATCATAATTTAATCACTTACAATTATGTATATTTCATTCTGGCATCATCCAGGACCTAGTATATCAAAAAGGAGCTTTTTTAAAAAAAATTTTAACATCATTTTAATTTATCATCATAAGTTAATCACTTACAATTATGTATATTTCATTCTGGCATCATCCAGGACCTAGTATATCAAAAAGGAGCTTTTTTTTAAATATTTTAACCTCATTTTAATTTATCATCATAATTTAATCACTTACAATTATGTATATTTCATTCTGGCATCATCCAGGACCTAGTATATCAAAAAGGAGCTTTTTTTAAAATATTTTAACATCATTTTAATTTATCATCATAATTTAATCACTTACAATTATGTATATTTCATTCTGGCATCATCCAGGACCTAGTATATCAAAAAGAAGCTTTTTTAAAAATATTTTAACATCATTTTAATTTATCATCATAATTTAATCACTTACAATTATGCATATTTCATTCTGGCATCATCCAGGACCTAGTATATCAAAAAGGAGCTTTTTTTTTAATATTTTAACATCATTTTAACTTATCATCATAATTTAATCACTTACAATTATGTATATTTCATTCTGGCATCATCCAGGACCTAGTATATCAAAAAGGAGCTTTTTTTTAAATATTTTAACATCATTTTAATTTATCATCATAATTTAATCACTTACAATTATGTATATTTCATTCTGGCATCATCCAGGACTTACTATATCAAAAAGGAGCTTTTTTTAAAATATTTTAACATCATTTTAATTTATCATCATAATTTAATCACTTACAATTATGTATATTTCATTCTGGCATCATCCAGGACCTAGTATATCAAAAAGGAGCTTTTTTTTTAATATTTTAACATCATTTTAATTTATCATCATAATTTAATCACTTACAATTATGTATATTTCATTCTGCCATCATCCAGGACCTAGTATATCAAAAAGGAGCTTTTTTTTAATATTTTAACATCATTTTAATTTATCATCATAATTTAATCACTTACAATTATGTATATTTGATTCTGGCATCATCCAGGACCTAGTATATCAAAAAGGAGCTTTTTTTAAAATATTTTAACATCATTTTAATTTATCATCATAATTTAATCACTTACAATTATGTATATTTGATTCTGGCATCATCCAGGACCTAGTATATCAAAAAGGAGCTTTTTTTTTTGTATTTTAACATCATTTTAATTTATCATCATAATTTAATCACTTACAATTATGTATATTTCATTCTGGCTTCATCCAGGACCTAGTATATCAAAAAGGAGCTTTTTTTTTAATATTTTAACATCATTTAAATTTATCATCATAATTTAATCACTTACAATTATGTATATTTCATTCTGGCATCATCCAGGACCTAGTATATCAAAAAGGAGCTTTTTTTAAAATATTTTAACATCATTTTAATTTATCATCATAATTTAATCACTTACAATTATGTATATTTCATTCTGGCATCATCCAGGACCTAGTATATCAAAAAAGAGCTTTTTTTTAAATATTTTAACATCATTTTCATTTATCATCATAATTTAATCACTTACAATTATGTATATTTCATTCTGGCATCATCCAGGACCTAGTATATCAAAAATGAGCTTTTTTAAAAATATTTTAACATCATTTTAATTTATCATCATAATTTAATCACTTACAATTATGTATATTTCATTCTGGCATCATCCAGGACCTAGTATATCAAAAAGGAGCTTTTTTTTAAATATTTTAACATCATTTTAATTTATCATAATAATTTAATCACTTACAATTATGTATATTTCATTCTGGCATCATCCAGGACCTAGTATATCAAAAAGGAGCTTTTTTTTAATATTTTAACATCATTTTAATTTATCATCATAATTTAATCACTTACAATTATGTATATTTGATTCTGGCATCATCCAGGACCTAGTATATCAAAAAGGAGCTTTTTTTAAAATATTTTAACCTCATTTTAATTTATCATCATAATTTAATCACTTACAATTATGCATATTTCATTCTGGCATCATCGAGGACCTAGTATATCAAAAAGGAGCTTTTTTTTTAATATTTTAACATCATTTTAATTTATCATCATAATTTAATCACTTACAATTATGTATATTTCATTCTGGCATCATCCAGGACCTAGTATATCAAAAAAGAGCTTTTTTTAAAATATTTTAACATCATTTTAATTTATCATCATAATTTAATCACTTACAATTATGTATATTTCATTCTGGCATCATCCAGGACCTAGTATATCAAAAAGGCGCTTTTTTTTAATATTTTAACATCATTTTAATTTATCATCAAAATTTAATCACTTACAATTATGTATATTTCATTCTGGCATCATCCGGGACCTAGTATATCAAAAAGGAGCTTTTGTTTTACTATTTTAACATCATTTTCATTTATCATCATAATTTAATCACTTTCAATTATGTATATTTCATTCTGGCATCATCCGGGACCTAGTATATCAAAAAGGAGCTTTTGTTTTACTATTTTAACATCATTTTCATTTATCATCATAATTTAATCACTTACAATTATGTATATTTCATTCTGGCATCATCCAGGACCTAATATATCAAAAATGAGCTTTTTTAAAAATATTTTAACATCATTTTAATTTATCATCATAATTTGATCACTTACAATTATGTATATTTCATTCTGGCATCATCCAAGACCTAGTATATCAAAAAGGAGCTTTTGTTTTACTATTTTAACATCATTTTCATTTATCATCATAATTTAATCACTTACAATTATGTATATTTCATTCTGGCATCATCCAGGACCTAGTATATCAAAAATGAGCTTTTTTAAAAATATTTTAACATCATTTTAATTTATCATCATAATTTAATCACTTACAATTATGTATATTTCATTCTGGCATCATCCAGGACCTAGTATATCAAAAATGAGCTTTTTTTTTAATATTTTAACATCATTTTAATTTATCATCATAAATTAATCACTTACAATTATGTATATTTAATTCTGGCATCATCCAGGACCTAGTATATCAAAAATGAGCTTTTTTAAAAATATTTTAACATCATTTTAATTTATCATCATAATTTAATCACTTACAATTATGTATATTTCATTCTGGCATCATCCAGGACCTAGTATATCAAAAAGGAGCTTTTTTTTAAATATTTTAACATCATTTTCATTTATCATCATAATTTAATCACTTACAATTATGTATATTTCATTCTGGCATCATCCAGGACCTAGTATATCAAAAATGAGCTTTTTTAAAAATATTTTAACATCATTTTAATTTATCATCATAATTTAATCACTTACAATTATGTATATTTCATTCTGGCATCATCCAGGACCTAGTATATCAAAAAGGAGCTTTTTTTTTAATATTTTAACATCATTTTAATTTATCATCATAATTTAATCACTTACAATTATGTATATTTGATTCTGGCATCATCCAGGACCTAGTATATCAAAAAGGAGCTTTTTTTAAAATATTTTAACCTCATTTTAATTTATCATCATAATTTAATCACTTACAATTATGCATATTTCATTCTGGCATCATCCAGGACCTAGTATATCAAAAAGGAGCTTTTTTTTTAATATTTTAACATCATTTTAATTTATCATCATAATTTAATCACTTACAATTATGTATATTTCATTCTGGCATCATCCAGGACCTAGTATATCAAAAAGGAGCTTTTTTTAAAATATTTTAACATCATTTTAATTTATCATCATGATTTAATCACTTACAATTATGTATATTTCATTCTGGCATCATCCAGGACCTAGTATATCAAAAAGGAGCTTTTTTAAAAATATTTTAACATCATTTTAATTTATCATCATAATTTAATCACTTACAATTATGTATATTTCATTCTGGCATCATCCAGGACCTAGTATATCAAAAAGGAGCTTTTTTTTAAATATTTTAACATCATTTTAATTTATCATCATAATTTAATCACTTACAATTATGTATATTTCATACTGGCATCATCCAGGACCAAGTATATCAAAAAGGAGCTTTTTTTAAAATATTTTAACATCATTTTAATTTATCATCATAATTTAATCACTTTCAATTATGTATATTTCATTCTGGCATCATCCAGGACCTAGTATATCAAAAAGGATCTTTTTTTTTAAAATTTTAACATCATTTTAATTTATCATCATAATTTAATCACTTACTATTATGTATATTTCATTCTGGCATCATCCAGGACCTAGTATATCAAAAAGGAGCTTTTTTTTATATTTTAACATCATTTTAATTTATCATCATAATTTAATCACTTACAATTATGTATATTTCATTCTGGCATCATCCAGGACCTAGTATATCAAAAAGGGGCTTTTTTTTAAATATTTTAACATCATTTTAATTTATCATCATAATTTAATCATGTACAATTATGTATATTTCATTCTGGCATCATCCAGGACCTAGTATATCAAAAAGGAGCTTTTTTTAATATTTTAACATCATTTTAATTTATCATCATAATTTAATCACTTACAATTATGTATATTTCATTCTGGCATCATCCAGGACCTAGTATATCAAAAAGAAGCTTTTTTTTAAATATTTTAACATCATTTTAATTTATCATCATAATTTAATCACTTACAATTATGTATATTTCATTCTGGCATCATCCAGGACCTAGTATATCAAAAAGGAGCTTTTTTTAAAATATTTTAACATCATTTAAATTTATCATCATAATTTAATCACTTACAATTATGTATATTTCATTCTGGCATCATCCAGGACCTAGTATATCAAAAAGAAGCTTTTTTTAAAATATTTTATCATCATTTTAATTTATCATCATAATTTTATCACTTACAATTATGTATATTTCATTCTGGCATCATCCAGGACCTAGTATATCAAAAAGGAGCTTTTTTTTAAATATTTTCACATCATTTTAATTTATCATCATAATTTAATCACTTACAATTATGTATATTTCATTCTGGCATCATCCAGGACCTAGTATATCAAAAAGGAGCTTTTTTTTATATTTTAACATCATTTTAATCTATCATCATAATTTAATCACTTACAATTATGCATATTTCATTCTGGCATCATCCAGGACCTAGTATATCAAAAAGGAGCTTTTTTTTTAATATTTTAACATCATTTTAATTTATCATCATAATTTAATCACTTACAATTATGTATATTTCATTCTGGCATCATCCCGGACCTAGTATATCAAAAAGGAGCTTTTTTTAAAATATTTTAACATCATTTTAATTTATCATCATAATTTAATCACTTACAATTATGTATATTTCATTCTGGCATCATCCAGGACCTAGTATATCAAAAAGGAGCTTTTTTTTAAATATTTTAACATCATTTTAATTTATCATCATAATTTAATCATGTACAATTATGTATATTTCATTCTGGCATCATCCAGGACCTAGTATATCAAAAAAGAGCTTTTTTTTAAATATTTTAACATCATTTTAATTTATCATCATAATTTAATCACTTACAATTATGTATATTTCATTCTGGCATCATCCAGAACCTAGTATATCAAAAAGGAGCTTTTTTTTAAATATTTTAACCTCATTTTAATTTATCATCATAATTTAATCACTTACAATTATGTATATTTCATTCTGGCATCATCCAGGACCTAGTATATCAAAAAGGAGCTTTTTTTTATATTTTAACATCATTTTAATCTATCATCATAATTTAATCACTTACAATTATGCATATTTCATTCTGGCATCATCCAGGACCTAGTATATCAAAAAGGAGCTTTTTTTTTAATATTTTAACATCATTTTAATTTATCATCATAATTTAATCACTTACAATTATGTATATTTCATTCTGGCATCATCCAGGACCTAGTATATCAAAAAGGAGCTTTTTTTTAAATATTTTAACATCATTTTAATTTATCATCATAATTTAATCACTTACAATTATGTATATTTCATTCTGGCATCATCCAGGACCTAGTATATCAAAAAGGGGCTTTTTTTTAAATATTTTAACATCATTTTAATTTATCATCATAATTTAATCACTTACAATTATGTATATTTCATTCTGGCATCATCCAGGACCTAGTATATCAAAAAGGAGCTTTTTTTAAAATATTTTAACATCATTTTAATTTATCATCATAATTTAATCACTTACAATTATGTATATTTCATTCTGGCATCATCCAGGACCTAGTATATCAAAAAGAAGCTTTTTTTAAAATATTTTATCATCATTTTAAGTTATCATCATAATTTTATCACTTACAATTATGTATATTTCATTCTGGCATCATCCAGGACCTAGTATATCAAAAAGGAGCTTTTTTTTAAATATTTTCACATCATTTTAATTTATCATCATAATTTAATCACTTACAATTATGTATATTTCATTCTGGCATCATCCAGGACCTAGTATATCAAAAAGGAGCTTTTTTTTAAATATTTTAACATCATTTTAATTTATCATCATAATTTAATCACTTACAATTATGTATATTTCATTCTGGCATCATCCAGGACCTAGTATATCAAAAAGAAGCTTTTTTTAAAATATTTTATCATCATTTTAATTTATCATCATAATTTTATCACTTACAATTATGTATATTTCATTCTGGCATCATCCAGGACCTAGTATATCAAAAAGGAGCTTTTTTTTTAATATTTTCACATCATTTTAATTTATCATCATAATTTAATCACTTACAATTATGTATATTTCATTCTGGCATCATCCAGGACCTAGTATATCAAAAAGGAGCTTTTTTTTATATTTTAACATCATTTTAATCTATCATCATAATTTAATCACTTACAATTATGCATATTTCATTCTGGCATCATCCAGGACCTAGTATATCAAAAAGGAGCTTTTTTTTTAATATTTTAACATCATTTTAATTTATCATCATAATTTAATCACTTACAATTATGTATATTTCATTCTGGCATCATCCAGGACCTAGTATATCAAAAAGGAGCTTTTTTTAAAATATTTTAACATCATTTTAATTTATCATCATAATTTAATCACTTACAATTATGTATATTTCATTCTGGCATCATCCAGGACCTAGTATATCAAAAAGGAGCTTTTTTTTAAATATTTTAACATCATTTTAATTTATCATCATAATTTAATCACTTACAATTATGTATATTTCATTCTGGCATCATCCAGGACCTAGTATATCAAAAAGAAGCTTTTTTAAAAATATTTTAACATCTTTTTAATTTATCATCATAATTTAATCACTTTCAATTATGTATATTTCATTTTGGCATCATCCAGGACCTAGTATATCAAAAAGGAGCTTTTTTTTTTATATTTTAACATCATTTTAATTTATCATCATAATTTAATCACTTACAATTTTGTATATTTCATTCTGGCATCATCCAGGACCTAGTATATCAAAAAGGAGCTTTTTTTTAAATATTTTAACATCATTTTAATTTATCATCATAATTTAAACATGTACAATTATGTATATTTCATTCTGGCATCATCCAGGACGTAGTATATCAAAAAGAAGCTTTTTTAAAAATATTTTAACATCTTTTTAATTTATCATCATAATTTAATCACTTTCAATTATGTATATTTCATTTTGGCATCATCCAGGACCTAGTATATCAAAAAGGAGCTTTTTTTTTTATATTTTAACATCATTTTAATTTATCATCATAATTTAATCACTTACAATTATGTATATTTCATTCTGGCATCATCCAGGACCTAGTATATCAAAAAGGAGCTTTTTTTTATATTTTAACATCATTTTAATTTATCATCATAATTTAATCACTTACAATTATGCATATTTCATTCTGGCATCATCCAGGACCTAGTATATCAAAAAGGAGCTTTTTTTTTAATATTTTAATATCATTTTAATTTATCATCATAATTTAATCACTTACAATTATGTATATTTCATTCTGGCTTCATCCAGGACCTAGTATATCAAAAAGGAGCTTTTTTTTAAATATTTTAACATCATTTTAATTTATCATCATAATTTAATCACTTACAATTATGTATATTTCTTTCTGGCATCATCCAGGACCTAGTATATCAAAAAGGAGCTTTTTTTAAAATATTTTAACATCATTTTAATTTATCATCATAATTTAATCACTTACAATTATGTATATTTCATTCTGGCATCATCCAGGACCTAGTATATCAAAAAGGAGCTTTTTTTAAAATATTTTAACATCATTTTAATTTATCATCATAATTTAATCACTTACAATTATGTATATTTCATTCTGGCATCATCCAGGACCTAGTATATCAAAAAGAAGCTTTTTTTAAAATATTTTATCATCATTTTAATTTATCATCATAATTTTATCACTTACAATTATGTATATTTCATTCTGGCATCATCCAGGACCTAGTATATCAAAAAGGAGCTTTTTTTTAAATATTTTCACATCATTTTAATTTATCATCATAATTTAATCACTTACAATTATGTATATTTCATTCTGGCATCATCCAGGACCTAGTATATCAAAAAGGAGCTTTTTTTTATATTTTAACATCATTTTAATCTATCATCATAATTTAATCACTTACAATTATGCATATTTCATTCTGGCATCATCCAGGACCTAGTATATCAAAAAGGAGCTTTTTTTTTAATATTTTAACATCATTTTAATTTATCATCATAATTTAATCACTTACAATTATGTATATTTCATTCTGGCATCATCCAGGACCTAGTATATCAAAAAGGAGCTTTTTTAAAAATATTTTAACATCATTTTAATTTATCATCATAATTTAATCACTTACAATTATGTATATTTCATTCTGGCATCATCCAGGACCTAGTATATCAAAAAGGAGCTTTTTTTTAAATATTTTAACATCATTTTAATTTATCATCATAATTTAATCACTTACAATTATGTATATTTCATTCTGGCATCATCCAGGACCTAGTATATCAAAAAGAAGCTTTTTTAAAAATATTTTAACATCTTTTTAATTTATCATCATAATTTAATCACTTTCAATTATGTATATTTCATTTTGGCATCATCCAGGACCTAGTATATCAAAAAGGAGCTTTTTTTTTTATATTTTAACATCATTTTAATTTATCATCATAATTTAATCACTTACAATTATGTATATTTCATTCTGGCATCATCCAGGACCTAGTATATCAAAAAGGAGCTTTTTTTTAAATATTTTAACATCATTTTAATTTATCATCATAATTTAAACATGTACAATTATGTATATTTCATTCTGGCATCATCCAGGACCTAGTATATCAAAAAGAAGCTTTTTTAAAAATATTTTAACATCTTTTTAATTTATCATCATAATTTAATCACTTTCAATTATGTATATTTCATTTTGGCATAATCCAGGACCTAGTATATCAAAAAGGAGCTTTTTTTTTTATATTTTAACATCATTTTAATTTATCATCATAATTTAATCACTTACAATTATGTATATTTCATTCTGGCATCATCCAGGACCTAGTATATCAAAAAGGAGCTTTTTTTTATATTTTAACATCATTTTAATTTATCATCATAATTTAATCACTTACAATTATGCATATTTCATTCTGGCATCATCCAGGACCTAGTATATCAAAAAGGAGCTTTTTTTTTAATATTTTAATATCATTTTAATTTATCATCATAATTTAATCACTTACAATTATGTATATTTCATTCTGGCTTCATCCAGGACCTAGTATATCAAAAAGGAGCTTTTTTTAAAATATTTTAACATCATTTTAATTTATCATCATAATTTAATCACTTACAATTATGTATATTTCATTCTGGCATCATCCAGGACCTAGTATATCAAAAAGGAGCTTTTTTTTAAATATTTTAACATCATTTTAATTTATCATCATAATTTAATCATGTACAATTATGTATATTTCATTCTGGCATCATCCAGGACCTAGTATATCAAAAAGAAGCTTTTTTTAAAATATTTTAACATCATTTTAATTTATCATCATAATTTAATCACTTTCAATTATGTATATTTCATTTTGGCATCATCCAGGACCTAGTATATCAAAAAGGAGCTTTTTTTTAAATATTTTAACATCATTTTAATTTATCATCATAATTTAATCACTTACAATTATGTATATTTCATTCTGGCATCATCCAGGACCTAGTATATCAAAAAGGAGCTTTTTTTAAAATATTTTCACATCATTTTAATTTATCATCATAATCTAATCACTTACAATTATGTATATTTCATTCTGGCATCATCCAGGACCTAGTATATCAAAAAGGAGCTTTTTTTAAAATATTTTAACATCATTTTAATTCATCATCATAATTTAATCACTTACAATTATGTATATTTCATTCTGGCATCATCCAGGACCTAGTATATCAAAAAGGAGCTTTTTTTAAAATATTTTAACATCATTTTAATTTATCATCATAATTTAATCACTTACAATTATGTATATTTCATTCTGGCATCATCCAGGACCTAGTATATCAAAAAGGAGCTTTTTTTTAAATATTTTAACATCATTTTAATTTATCATCATAATTTAATCACTTACAATTATGTATATTTCATTCTGGCATCATCCAGGACCTAGTATATCAAAAAGGAGCTTTTTTTTAAATATTTTAACATCATTTTAATTTATCATCATAATTTAATCACTTACAATTATGTATATTTCATTCTGGCATCATCCAGGACCTAGTATATCAAAAAGGAGCATTTTTTTTTAATATTTTAACATCATTTTAATTTATCATCATAATTTAATCACTTACAATTATGTATATTTCATTCTGGCATCATCCAGGACCTAGTATATCAAAAAGGAGCTCTTTTTTTTAATATTTTAACATCATTTTAATTTATCATCATAATTTAATCACTTACAATTATGTATATTTCATTCTGGCATCATCCAGGACCTAGTATATCAAAAAGGAGCTTTTTTTTATATTTTAACATCATTTTAATTTATCATCATAATTTAATCACTTACAATTATGCATATTTCATTCTGGCATCATCCAGGACATAGTATATAAAAAAGGTGCTTTTTTTTAATATTTTAACATCATTTTAATTTATCATCATAATTTAATCACTTACAATTATGTATATTTCATTCTGGCATCATCCAGGACCTAGTATATCAAAAAGGAGCTTTTTTTAATATTTTAACATCATTTTAATTTATCATCATAATTTAATCACTTACAATTATGCATATTTCATTCTGGCATCATCCAGGACCTAGTATATCAAAAAGGAGCTTTTTTTAATATTTTAACATCATTTAAATTTATCATCATAATTTAATCACTTACAATTATGCATATTTCATTCTGGCATCATCCAGGACCTAGTATATCAAAAAGGAGCTTTTTTTATATTTTAACATCATTTTAATTTATCATCATAATTTAATCACTTACAATTATGTATATTTCATTCTGGCATCATCCAGGACCTAGTATATCAAAAAGGAGTTCTTTTTTTTAATATTTTAACATCATTTTAATTTATCATCATAATTTAATCACTTACAATTATGTATATTTCATTCTGGCATCATCCAGGACCTAGTATATCAAAAAGGAGCTTTTTTTAATATTTTAACATCATTTTAATTTATCATCATAATTTAATCACTTACAATTATGCATATTTCATTCTGGCATCATCCAGGACCTAGTATATCAAAAAGGAGCTTTTTTTATATTTTAACATCATTTTAATTTATCATCATAATTTAATCACTTACAATTATGTATATTTCATTCTGGCATCATCCAGGACCTAGTATATCAAAAAGGAGTTCTTTTTTTTAATATTTTAACATCATTTTAATTTATCATCATAATTTAATCACTTACAATTATGTATATTTCATTCTGGCATCATCCAGGACCTAGTATATCAAAAAGGAGCTCTTTTTTTTTAATATTTTAACATCATTTTAATTTATCATCATAATTTAATCACTTACAATTATGTATATTTCATTCTGGCATCATCCAGGACCTAGTATATCAAAAAGGAGCTCTTTTTTTTAATATTTTAACATCATTTTAATTTATCATCATAATTTAATCACTTACAATTATGTATATTTCATTCTGGCATCATCCAGGAACTAGTATATCAAAAAGGAGCTCTTTTTTTAAATATTTTAACATCATTTTAATTTATCATCATAATTTAATCACTTACAATTATGTATATTTCATTCTGGCATCATCCAGGACCTAGTATATCAAAAAGAAGCTCTTTTTTTTAATATTTTCACATCATTTTAATTTATCATCATAATTTAATCACTTACAATTATGTATATTTCATTCTGGCATCATCCAGGACCTAGTATATCAAAAAGGAGCTTTTTTTTAAATATTTTAACATCATTTTAATTTATCATCATAATTTAATCATGTACAATTATGTATATTTCATTCTGGCATCATCCAGGACCTAGTATATCAAAAAGAAGCTTTTTTTAAAATATTTTAACATCATTTTAATTTATCATCATAATTTAATCACTTTCAATTATGTATATTTCATTTTGGCATCATCCAGGACCTAGTATATCAAAAAGGAGCTTTTTTTAAAATATTTTAACATCATTTTAATTTATCATCATAATTTAATCACTTACAATTATGTATATTTCATTCTGGCATCATCCAGGACCTAGTATATCAAAAAGGAGCTTTTTTTAAAATATTTTCACATCATTTTAATTTATCATCATAATCTAATCACTTACAATTATGTATATTTCATTCTGGCATCATCCAGGACCTAGTATATCAAAAAGGAGCTTTTTTTAAAATATTTTAACATCATTTTAATTTATCATCATAATTTAATCACTTACAATTATGTATATTTCATTCTGGCATCATCCAGGACCTAGTATATCAAAAAGGAGCTTTTTTTAAAATATTTTAACATCATTTTAATTTATCATCATAATTTAATCACTTACAATTATGTATATTTCATTCTGGCATCATCCAGGACCTAGTATATCAAAAAGGAGCTTTTTTTTAAATATTTTAACATCATTTTAATTTATCATCATAATTTAATCACTTACAATTATGTATATTTCATTCTGGCATCATCCAGGACCTAGTATATCAAAAAGGAGCTTTTTTTTAAATATTTTAACATCATTTTAATTTATCATCATAATTTAATCACTTACAATTATGTATATTTCATTCTGGCATCATCCAGGACTTACTATATCAAAAAGGAGCTTTTTTTAAAATATTTTAACATCATTTTAATTTATCATCATAATTTAATCACTTACAATTATGTATATTTCATTCTGGCATCATCCAGGACCTAGTATATCAAAAAGGAGCTTTATTTTAAATATTTTAACATCATTTTAATTTATCATCATAATTTAATCACTTACAATTATGTATATTTCATTCTGCCATCATCCAGGACCTAGTATATCAAAAAGGAGCTTTTTTTTAATATTTTAACATCATTTTAATTTATCATCATAATTTAATCACTTACAATTATGTATATTTGATTCTGGCATCATCCAGGACCTAGTATATCAAAAAGGAGCTTTTTTTAAAATATTTTAACATCATTTTAATTTATCATCATAATTTAATCACTTACAATTATGTATATTTGATTCTGGCATCATCCAGGACCTAGTATATCAAAAAGGAGCTTTTTTTTTTGTATTTTAACATCATTTTAATTTATCATCATAATTTAATCACTTACAATTATGTATATTTCATTCTGGCTTCATCCAGGACCTAGTATATCAAAAAGGAGCTTTTTTTTTAATATTTTAACATCATTTAAATTTATCATCATAATTTAATCACTTACAATTATGTATATTTCATTCTGGCATCATCCAGGACCTAGTATATCAAAAAGGAGCTTTTTTTAAAATATTTTAACATCATTTTAATTTATCATCATAATTTAATCACTTACAATTATGTATATTTCATTCTGGCATCATCCAGGACCTAGTATATCAAAAAAGAGCTTTTTTTTAAATATTTTAACATCATTTTCATTTATCATCATAATTTAATCACTTACAATTATGTATATTTCATTCTGGCATCATCCAGGACCTAGTATATCAAAAATGAGCTTTTTTAAAAATATTTTAACATCATTTTAATTTATCATCATAATTTAATCACTTACAATTATGTATATTTCATTCTGGCATCATCCAGGACCTAGTATATCAAAAAGGAGCTTTTTTTTAAATATTTTAACATCATTTTAATTTATCATAATAATTTAATCACTTACAATTATGTATATTTCATTCTGGCATCATCCAGGACCTAGTATATCAAAAAGGAGCTTTTTTTTAATATTTTAACATCATTTTAATTTATCATCATAATTTAATCACTTACAATTATGTATATTTGATTCTGGCATCATCCAGGACCTAGTATATCAAAAAGGAGCTTTTTTTAAAATATTTTAACCTCATTTTAATTTATCATCATAATTTAATCACTTACAATTATGCATATTTCATTCTGGCATCATCGAGGACCTAGTATATCAAAAAGGAGCTTTTTTTTTAATATTTTAACATCATTTTAATTTATCATCATAATTTAATCACTTACAATTATGTATATTTCATTCTGGCATCATCCAGGACCTAGTATATCAAAAAAGAGCTTTTTTTAAAATATTTTAACATCATTTTAATTTATCATCATAATTTAATCACTTACAATTATGTATATTTCATTCTGGCATCATCCAGGACCTAGTATATCAAAAAGGCGCTTTTTTTTAATATTTTAACATCATTTTAATTTATCATCAAAATTTAATCACTTACAATTATGTATATTTCATTCTGGCATCATCCGGGACCTAGTATATCAAAAAGGAGCTTTTGTTTTACTATTTTAACATCATTTTCATTTATCATCATAATTTAATCACTTACAATTATGTATATTTCATTCTGGCATCATCCGGGACCTAGTATATCAAAAAGGAGCTTTTGTTTTACTATTTTAACATCATTTTCATTTATCATCATAATTTAATCACTTACAATTATGTATATTTCATTCTGGCATCATCCAGGACCTAATATATCAAAAATGAGCTTTTTTAAAAATATTTTAACATCATTTTAATTTATCATCATAATTTGATCACTTACAATTATGTATATTTCATTCTGGCATCATCCAAGACCTAGTATATCAAAAAGGAGCTTTTGTTTTACTATTTTAACATCATTTTCATTTATCATCATAATTTAATCACTTACAATTATGTATATTTCATTCTGGCATCATCCAGGACCTAGTATATCAAAAATGAGCTTTTTTAAAAATATTTTAACATCATTTTAATTTATCATCATAATTTAATCACTTACAATTATGTATATTTCATTCTGGCATCATCCAGGACCTAGTATATCAAAAATGAGCTTTTTTTTTAATATTTTAACATCATTTTAATTTATCATCATAAATTAATCACTTACAATTATGTATATTTAATTCTGGCATCATCCAGGACCTAGTATATCAAAAATGAGCTTTTTTAAAAATATTTTAACATCATTTTAATTTATCATCATAATTTAATCACTTACAATTATGTATATTTCATTCTGGCATCATCCAGGACCTAGTATATCAAAAAGGAGCTTTTTTTTAAATATTTTAACATCATTTTCATTTATCATCATAATTTAATCACTTACAATTATGTATATTTCATTCTGGCATCATCCAGGACCTAGTATATCAAAAATGAGCTTTTTTAAAAATATTTTAACATCATTTTAATTTATCATCATAATTTAATCACTTACAATTATGTATATTTCATTCTGGCATCATCCAGGACCTAGTATATCAAAAAGGAGCTTTTTTTTTAATATTTTAACATCATTTTAATTTATCATCATAATTTAATCACTTACAATTATGTATATTTGATTCTGGCATCATCCAGGACCTAGTATATCAAAAAGGAGCTTTTTTTAAAATATTTTAACCTCATTTTAATTTATCATCATAATTTAATCACTTACAATTATGCATATTTCATTCTGGCATCATCCAGGACCTAGTATATCAAAAAGGAGCTTTTTTTTTAATATTTTAACATCATTTTAATTTATCATCATAATTTAATCACTTACAATTATGTATATTTCATTCTGGCATCATCCAGGACCTAGTATATCAAAAAGGCGCTTTTTTTTAATATTTTAACATCATTTTAATTTATCATCAAAATTTAATCACTTACAATTATGTATATTTCATTCTGGCATCATCCGGGACCTAGTATATCAAAAAGGAGCTTTTGTTTTACTATTTTAACATCATTTTCATTTATCATCATAATTTAATCACTTACAATTATGTATATTTCATTCTGGCATCATCCGGGACCTAGTATATCAAAAAGGAGCTTTTGTTTTACTATTTTAACATCATTTTCATTTATCATCATAATTTAATCACTTACAATTATGTATATTTCATTCTGGCATCATCCAGGACCTAATATATCAAAAATGAGCTTTTTTAAAAATATTTTAACATCATTTTAATTTATCATCATAATTTGATCACTTACAATTATGTATATTTCATTCTGGCATCATCCAAGACCTAGTATATCAAAAAGGAGCTTTTGTTTTACTATTTTAACATCATTTTCATTTATCATCATAATTTAATCACTTACAATTATGTATATTTCATTCTGGCATCATCCAGGACCTAGTATATCAAAAATGAGCTTTTTTAAAAATATTTTAACATCATTTTAATTTATCATCATAATTTAATCACTTACAATTATGTATATTTCATTCTGGCATCATCCAGGACCTAGTATATCAAAAATGAGCTTTTTTTTTAATATTTTAACATCATTTTAATTTATCATCATAAATTAATCACTTACAATTATGTATATTTAATTCTGGCATCATCCAGGACCTAGTATATCAAAAATGAGCTTTTTTAAAAATATTTTAACATCATTTTAATTTATCATCATAATTTAATCACTTACAATTATGTATATTTCATTCTGGCATCATCCAGGACCTAGTATATCAAAAAGGAGCTTTTTTTTAAATATTTTAACATCATTTTCATTTATCATCATAATTTAATCACTTACAATTATGTATATTTCATTCTGGCATCATCCAGGACCTAGTATATCAAAAATGAGCTTTTTTAAAAATATTTTAACATCATTTTAATTTATCATCATAATTTAATCACTTACAATTATGTATATTTCATTCTGGCATCATCCAGGACCTAGTATATCAAAAAGGAGCTTTTTTTTTAATATTTTAACATCATTTTAATTTATCATCATAATTTAATCACTTACAATTATGTATATTTGATTCTGGCATCATCCAGGACCTAGTATATCAAAAAGGAGCTTTTTTTAAAATATTTTAACCTCATTTTAATTTATCATCATAATTTAATCACTTACAATTATGCATATTTCATTCTGGCATCATCCAGGACCTAGTATATCAAAAAGGAGCTTTTTTTTTAATATTTTAACATCATTTTAATTTATCATCATAATTTAATCACTTACAATTATGTATATTTCATTCTGGCATCATCCAGGACCTAGTATATCAAAAAGGAGCTTTTTTTAAAATATTTTAACATCATTTTAATTTATCATCATGATTTAATCACTTACAATTATGTATATTTCATTCTGGCATCATCCAGGACCTAGTATATCAAAAAGGAGCTTTTTTAAAAATATTTTAACATCATTTTAATTTATCATCATAATTTAATCACTTACAATTATGTATATTTCATTCTGGCATCATCCAGGACCTAGTATATCAAAAAGGAGCTTTTTTTTAAATATTTTAACATCATTTTAATTTATCATCATAATTTAATCACTTACAATTATGTATATTTCATACTGGCATCATCCAGGACCAAGTATATCAAAAAGGAGCTTTTTTTAAAATATTTTAACATCATTTTAATTTATCATCATAATTTAATCACTTTCAATTATGTATATTTCATTCTGGCATCATCCAGGACCTAGTATATCAAAAAGGATCTTTTTTTTTAAAATTTTAACATCATTTTAATTTATCATCATAATTTAATCACTTACTATTATGTATATTTCATTCTGGCATCATCCAGGACCTAGTATATCAAAAAGGAGCTTTTTTTTATATTTTAACATCATTTTAATTTATCATCATAATTTAATCACTTACAATTATGTATATTTCATTCTGGCATCATCCAGGACCTAGTATATCAAAAAGGGGCTTTTTTTTAAATATTTTAACATCATTTTAATTTATCATCATAATTTAATCATGTACAATTATGTATATTTCATTCTGGCATCATCCAGGACCTAGTATATCAAAAAGGAGCTTTTTTTAATATTTTAACATCATTTTAATTTATCATCATAATTTAATCACTTACAATTATGTATATTTCATTCTGGCATCATCCAGGACCTAGTATATCAAAAAGAAGCTTTTTTTTAAATATTTTAACATCATTTTAATTTATCATCATAATTTAATCACTTACAATTATGTATATTTCATTCTGGCATCATCCAGGACCTAGTATATCAAAAAGGAGCTTTTTTTAAAATATTTTAACATCATTTAAATTTATCATCATAATTTAATCACTTACAATTATGTATATTTCATTCTGGCATCATCCAGGACCTAGTATATCAAAAAGAAGCTTTTTTTAAAATATTTTATCATCATTTTAATTTATCATCATAATTTTATCACTTACAATTATGTATATTTCATTCTGGCATCATCCAGGACCTAGTATATCAAAAAGGAGCTTTTTTTTAAATATTTTCACATCATTTTAATTTATCATCATAATTTAATCACTTACAATTATGTATATTTCATTCTGGCATCATCCAGGACCTAGTATATCAAAAAGGAGCTTTTTTTTATATTTTAACATCATTTTAATCTATCATCATAATTTAATCACTTACAATTATGCATATTTCATTCTGGCATCATCCAGGACCTAGTATATCAAAAAGGAGCTTTTTTTTTAATATTTTAACATCATTTTAATTTATCATCATAATTTAATCACTTACAATTATGTATATTTCATTCTGGCATCATCCCGGACCTAGTATATCAAAAAGGAGCTTTTTTTAAAATATTTTAACATCATTTTAATTTATCATCATAATTTAATCACTTACAATTATGTATATTTCATTCTGGCATCATCCAGGACCTAGTATATCAAAAAGGAGCTTTTTTTTAAATATTTTAACATCATTTTAATTTATCATCATAATTTAATCATGTACAATTATGTATATTTCATTCTGGCATCATCCAGGACCTAGTATATCAAAAAAGAGCTTTTTTTTAAATATTTTAACATCATTTTAATTTATCATCATAATTTAATCACTTACAATTATGTATATTTCATTCTGGCATCATCCAGAACCTAGTATATCAAAAAGGAGCTTTTTTTTAAATATTTTAACCTCATTTTAATTTATCATCATAATTTAATCACTTACAATTATGTATATTTCATTCTGGCATCATCCAGGACCTAGTATATCAAAAAGGAGCTTTTTTTTATATTTTAACATCATTTTAATCTATCATCATAATTTAATCACTTACAATTATGCATATTTCATTCTGGCATCATCCAGGACCTAGTATATCAAAAAGGAGCTTTTTTTTTAATATTTTAACATCATTTTAATTTATCATCATAATTTAATCACTTACAATTATGTATATTTCATTCTGGCATCATCCAGGACCTAGTATATCAAAAAGGAGCTTTTTTTTAAATATTTTAACATCATTTTAATTTATCATCATAATTTAATCACTTACAATTATGTATATTTCATTCTGGCATCATCCAGGACCTAGTATATCAAAAAGGGGCTTTTTTTTAAATATTTTAACATCATTTTAATTTATCATCATAATTTAATCACTTACAATTATGTATATTTCATTCTGGCATCATCCAGGACCTAGTATATCAAAAAGGAGCTTTTTTTAAAATATTTTAACATCATTTTAATTTATCATCATAATTTAATCACTTACAATTATGTATATTTCATTCTGGCATCATCCAGGACCTAGTATATCAAAAAGAAGCTTTTTTTAAAATATTTTATCATCATTTTAAGTTATCATCATAATTTTATCACTTACAATTATGTATATTTCATTCTGGCATCATCCAGGACCTAGTATATCAAAAAGGAGCTTTTTTTTAAATATTTTCACATCATTTTAATTTATCATCATAATTTAATCACTTACAATTATGTATATTTCATTCTGGCATCATCCAGGACCTAGTATATCAAAAAGGAGCTTTTTTTTAAATATTTTAACATCATTTTAATTTATCATCATAATTTAATCACTTACAATTATGTATATTTCATTCTGGCATCATCCAGGACCTAGTATATCAAAAAGAAGCTTTTTTTAAAATATTTTATCATCATTTTAATTTATCATCATAATTTTATCACTTACAATTATGTATATTTCATTCTGGCATCATCCAGGACCTAGTATATCAAAAAGGAGCTTTTTTTTTAATATTTTCACATCATTTTAATTTATCATCATAATTTAATCACTTACAATTATGTATATTTCATTCTGGCATCATCCAGGACCTAGTATATCAAAAAGGAGCTTTTTTTTATATTTTAACATCATTTTAATCTATCATCATAATTTAATCACTTACAATTATGCATATTTCATTCTGGCATCATCCAGGACCTAGTATATCAAAAAGGAGCTTTTTTTTTAATATTTTAACATCATTTTAATTTATCATCATAATTTAATCACTTACAATTATGTATATTTCATTCTGGCATCATCCAGGACCTAGTATATCAAAAAGGAGCTTTTTTTAAAATATTTTAACATCATTTTAATTTATCATCATAATTTAATCACTTACAATTATGTATATTTCATTCTGGCATCATCCAGGACCTAGTATATCAAAAAGGAGCTTTTTTTTAAATATTTTAACATCATTTTAATTTATCATCATAATTTAATCACTTACAATTATGTATATTTCATTCTGGCATCATCCAGGACCTAGTATATCAAAAAGAAGCTTTTTTAAAAATATTTTAACATCTTTTTAATTTATCATCATAATTTAATCACTTTCAATTATGTATATTTCATTTTGGCATCATCCAGGACCTAGTATATCAAAAAGGAGCTTTTTTTTTTATATTTTAACATCATTTTAATTTATCATCATAATTTAATCACTTACAATTTTGTATATTTCATTCTGGCATCATCCAGGACCTAGTATATCAAAAAGGAGCTTTTTTTTAAATATTTTAACATCATTTTAATTTATCATCATAATTTAAACATGTACAATTATGTATATTTCATTCTGGCATCATCCAGGACGTAGTATATCAAAAAGAAGCTTTTTTAAAAATATTTTAACATCTTTTTAATTTATCATCATAATTTAATCACTTTCAATTATGTATATTTCATTTTGGCATCATCCAGGACCTAGTATATCAAAAAGGAGCTTTTTTTTTTATATTTTAACATCATTTTAATTTATCATCATAATTTAATCACTTACAATTATGTATATTTCATTCTGGCATCATCCAGGACCTAGTATATCAAAAAGGAGCTTTTTTTTATATTTTAACATCATTTTAATTTATCATCATAATTTAATCACTTACAATTATGCATATTTCATTCTGGCATCATCCAGGACCTAGTATATCAAAAAGGAGCTTTTTTTTTAATATTTTAATATCATTTTAATTTATCATCATAATTTAATCACTTACAATTATGTATATTTCATTCTGGCTTCATCCAGGACCTAGTATATCAAAAAGGAGCTTTTTTTTAAATATTTTAACATCATTTTAATTTATCATCATAATTTAATCACTTACAATTATGTATATTTCATTCTGGCATCATCCAGGACCTAGTATATCAAAAAGGATCTTTTTTTAAAATATTTTAACATCATTTTAATTTATCATCATAATTTAATCACTTACAATTATGTATATTTCATTCTGGCATCATCCAGGACCTAGTATATCAAAAAGGAGCTTTTTTTTAAATATTTTAACATCATTTTAATTTATCATCATAATTTAATCACTTACAATTATGTATATTTCATTCTGGCATCATCCAGGACCTAGTATATCAAAAAGAAGCTTTTTTTAAAATATTTTAACATCATTTTAATTTATCATCATAATTTAATCACTTTCAATTATGTATATTTCATTTTGGCATCATCCAGGACCTAGTATATCAAAAAGGAGCTTTTTTTAAAATATTTTAACATCATTTTAATTTATCATCATAATTTAATCACTTACAATTATGTATATTTCATTCTGGCATCATCCAGGACCTAGTATATCAAAAAGGAGCTTTTTTTAAAATATTTTCACATCATTTTAATTTATCATCATAATCTAATCACTTACAATTATGTATATTTCATTCTGGCATCATCCAGGACCTAGTATATCAAAAAGGAGCTTTTTTTAAAATATTTTAACATCATTTTAATTTATCATCATAATTTAATCACTTACAATTATGTATATTTCATTCTGGCATCATCCAGGACCTAGTATATCAAAAAGGAGCTTTTTTTAAAATATTTTAACATCATTTTAATTTATCATCATAATTTAATCACTTACAATTATGTATATTTCATTCTGGCATCATCTAGGACCTAGTATATCAAAAAGGAGCTTTTTTTTAAATATTTTAACATCATTTTAATTTATCATCATAATTTAATCACTTACAATTATGTATATTTCATTCTGGCATCATCCAGGACCTAGTATATCAAAAAGGAGCTTTTTTTTAAATATTTTAACATCATTTTAATTTATCATCATAATTTAATCACTTACAATTATGTATATTTCATTCTGGCATCATCCAGGACCTAGTATATCAAAAAGGAGCATTTTTTTTTAATATTTTAACATCATTTTAATTTATCATCATAATTTAATCACTTACAATTATGTATATTTCATTCTGGCATCATCCAGGACCTAGTATATCAAAAAGGAGCTCTTTTTTTTAATATTTTAACATCATTTTAATTTATCATCATAATTTAATCACTTACAATTATGTATATTTCATTCTGGCATCATCCAGGACCTAGTATATCAAAAAGGAGCTTTTTTTTATATTTTAACATCATTTTAATTTATCATCATAATTTAATCACTTACAATTATGCATATTTCATTCTGGCATCATCCAGGACATAGTATATAAAAAAGGTGCTTTTTTTTAATATTTTAACATCATTTTAATTTATCATCATAATTTAATCACTTACAATTATGTATATTTCATTCTGGCATCATCCAGGACCTAGTATATCAAAAAGGAGCTTTTTTTAATATTTTAACATCATTTTAATTTATCATCATAATTTAATCACTTACAATTATGTATATTTCATTCTGGCATCATCCAGGACCTAGTATATCAAAAAGGAGCTTTTTTTAATATTTTAACATCATTTTAATTTATCATCATAATTTAATCACTTACAATTATGCATATTTCATTCTGGCATCATCCAGGACCTAGTATATCAAAAAGGAGCTTTTTTTATATTTTAACATCATTTTAATTTATCATCATAATTTAATCACTTACAATTATGTATATTTCATTCTGGCATCATCCAGGACCTAGTATATCAAAAAGGAGTTCTTTTTTTTAATATTTTAACATCATTTTAATTTATCATCATAATTTAATCACTTACAATTATGTATATTTCATTCTGGCATCATCCAGGACCTAGTATATCAAAAAGGAGCTTTTTTTAATATTTTAACATCATTTTAATTTATCATCATAATTTAATCACTTACAATTATGCATATTTCATTCTGGCATCATCCAGGACCTAGTATATCAAAAAGGAGCTTTTTTTATATTTTAACATCATTTTAATTTATCATCATAATTTAATCACTTACAATTATGTATATTTCATTCTGGCATCATCCAGGACCTAGTATATCAAAAAGGAGTTCTTTTTTTTAATATTTTAACATCATTTTAATTTATCATCATAATTTAATCACTTACAATTATGTATATTTCATTCTGGCATCATCCAGGACCTAGTATATCAAAAAGGAGCTCTTTTTTTTTAATATTTTAACATCATTTTAATTTATCATCATAATTTAATCACTTACAATTATGTATATTTCATTCTGGCATCATCCAGGACCTAGTATATCAAAAAGGAGCTCTTTTTTTTAATATTTTAACATCATTTTAATTTATCATCATAATTTAATCACTTACAATTATGTATATTTCATTCTGGCATCATCCAGGAACTAGTATATCAAAAAGGAGCTCTTTTTTTAAATATTTTAACATCATTTTAATTTATCATCATAATTTAATCACTTACAATTATGTATATTTCATTCTGGCATCATCCAGGACCTAGTATATCAAAAAGAAGCTCTTTTTTTTAATATTTTAACATCATTTTAATTTATCATCATAATTTAATCACTTACAATTATGTATATTTCATTCTGGCATCATCCAGGACCTAGTATATCAAAAAGGAGCTTTTTTTTAAATATTTTAACATCATTTTAATTTATCATCATAATTTAATCATGTACAATTATGTATATTTCATTCTGGCATCATCCAGGACCTAGTATATCAAAAAGAAGCTTTTTTTAAAATATTTTAACATCATTTTAATTTATCATCATAATTTAATCACTTTCAATTATGTATATTTCATTTTGGCATCATCCAGGACCTAGTATATCAAAAAGGAGCTTTTTTTAAAATATTTTAACATCATTTTAATTTATCATCATAATTTAATCACTTACAATTATGTATATTTCATTCTGGCATCATCCAGGACCTAGTATATCAAAAAGGAGCTTTTTTTAAAATATTTTCACATCATTTTAATTTATCATCATAATCTAATCACTTACAATTATGTATATTTCATTCTGGCATCATCCAGGACCTAGTATATCAAAAAGGAGCTTTTTTTAAAATATTTTAACATCATTTTAATTTATCATCATAATTTAATCACTTACAATTATGTATATTTCATTCTGGCATCATCCAGGACCTAGTATATCAAAAAGGAGCTTTTTTTAAAATATTTTAACATCATTTTAATTTATCATCATAATTTAATCACTTACAATTATGTATATTTCATTCTGGCATCATCCAGGACCTAGTATATCAAAAAGGAGCTTTTTTTTAAATATTTTAACATCATTTTAATTTATCATCATAATTTAATCACTTACAATTATGTATATTTCATTCTGGCATCATCCAGGACCTAGTATATCAAAAAGGAGCTTTTTTTTAAATATTTTAACATCATTTTAATTTATCATCATAATTTAATCACTTACAATTATGTATATTTCATTCTGGCATCATCCAGGACCTAGTATATCAAAAAGGAGCATTTTTTTTTAATATTTTAACATCATTTTAATTTATCATCATAATTTAATCACTTACAATTATGTATATTTCATTCTGGCATCATCCAGGACCTAGTATATCAAAAAGGAGCTCTTTTTTTTAATATTTTAACATCATTTTAATTTATCATCATAATTTAATCACTTACAATTATGTATATTTCATTCTGGCATCATCCAGGACCTAGTATATCAAAAAGGAGCTTTTTTTTATATTTTAACATCATTTTAATTTATCATCATAATTTAATCACTTACAATTATGCATATTTCATTCTGGCATCATCCAGGACATAGTATATAAAAAAGGTGCTTTTTTTTAATATTTTAACATCATTTTAATTTATCATCATAATTTAATCACTTACAATTATGTATATTTCATTCTGGCATCATCCAGGACCTAGTATATCAAAAAGGAGCTTTTTTTAATATTTTAACATCATTTTAATTTATCATCATAATTTAATCACTTACAATTATGTATATTTCATTCTGGCATCATCCAGGACCTAGTATATCAAAAAGGAGCTTTTTTTAATATTTTAACATCATTTTAATTTATCATCATAATTTAATCACTTACAATTATGCATATTTCATTCTGGCATCATCCAGGACCTAGTATATCAAAAAGGAGCTTTTTTTATATTTTAACATCATTTTAATTTATCATCATAATTTAATCACTTACAATTATGTATATTTCATTCTGGCATCATCCAGGACCTAGTATATCAAAAAGGAGTTCTTTTTTTTAATATTTTAACATCATTTTAATTTATCATCATAATTTAATCACTTACAATTATGTATATTTCATTCTGGCATCATCCAGGACCTAGTATATCAAAAAGGAGCTCTTTTTTTTTAATATTTTAACATCATTTTAATTTATCATCATAATTTAATCACTTACAATTATGTATATTTCATTCTGGCATCATCCAGGACCTAGTATATCAAAAAGGAGCTCTTTTTTTTAATATTTTAACATCATTTTAATTTATCATCATAATTTAATCACTTACAATTATGTATATTTCATTCTGGCATCATCCAGGAACTAGTATATCAAAAAGGAGCTCTTTTTTTAAATATTTTAACATCATTTTAATTTATCATCATAATTTAATCACTTACAATTATGTATATTTCATTCTGGCATCATCCAGGACCTAGTATATCAAAAAGAAGCTCTTTTTTTTAATATTTTAACATCATTTTAATTTATCATCATAATTTAATCACTTACAATTATGTATATTTCATTCTGGCATCATCCAGGACCTAGTATATCAAAAAGGAGCTTTTTTTTTTATTTTAACATAATTTTAATTTATCATCATAATTTAATCACTTACAATTATGCATATTTCATTCTGGCATCATCCAGGACCTAGTATATCAAAAAGAAGCTCTTTTTTTTAATATTTTAACATCATTTTAATTTATCATCATAATTTAATCACTTACAATTATGTATATTTCATTCTGGCATCATCCAGGACCTAGTATATCAAAAAGGAGCTTTTTTTTTAATATTTTAACATCATTTTAATTTATCATCATAATTTAATCATTTACAATTATGTATATTTCATTCTGCAATCATCAGAGGACAAATGTTTCCAGCAGGATTTTTAAATATATTTTAACATCATTTTAACGATGATTTGAATGTACTACTGATCAGATAATCATTATTAAAATTCTCAGGAGAGTAATTTGAATGTTTGAGAAAAAAATTAAAAAAGAAACTGATTAAAATGTATGTTTTCAAATAATAAAATGAATTTAAGGACAGTTCCAGAGAGAATCAAACCCAGAGTTAACTAGACAAGATTCAGTAAAATTAAGCAAAACCATGGTTCCCTATCCATTTTCCACTGATAAGAAAAAGACATGATTAACAAGTTGTCTAAATTTGTTTAATCCTGAGAAATTAAGTTTGAAGGTTTGTTTACATTGTATGCAGGTCAACCTTTTGCTACAGACACACAAAATAATAAACACCCCTAAGGGACCCCGAGAGTGGGGAAGAATGAGATCCCTATTAGGATAGACCAACCGGAGATGAACCAAGCCTCACATCCACAGACAATGATTATGAATTGCTCATGCGGGAAAAAATGCAAGAATATACACGGCCTAAAAATCTATCAAGCCAAAATGAAATGTTGAATGGAAACTAGCCAGATGCAGCGCACAGGAAATCCTCCTGGTGAGATGCAGGAAATACAGGGCTGGTAAGCTCACCACAGAGCCCAGTTCTTCCAAGCAGAGGCACAAGTGTCCCCCGATTTACCATCTGAGACATTTCGGGAAAAGATCAAATAGCCTTTGGTCGTTGACAAAAAAGCTTGGCACAACTTCGACTCAGACATCAGCGAGATACTGAAGTTAATTTCAAAGCGCTCGGCGGATACACGTTTAAGAACTGTGTCGAAAATCATAGTCAGAGCGCTTCGGATATGAGGAAAAGAAAACAAGAGGAAAAACTGTAGAAAATCGAAGGGAAAATAAAATCAAACAATGCAGAGTGGAATTAAAAGCCATCCGAAAGCAATACAAGAAAGCAAAACCGGAAGAAAAGGAACCATTGCATGAGCTCTGTGACTCCATCTGTACCAAAATGAGGTCTTTACAGAGAGCAGAATGGCACAGGAATAGAAGGAAGGAAAGGGCGCACAAATGATTAGCTTTTGTCTCCAATCCATATGGTTTTGCATTTGCTAAAACATTAGGCGATAAATGTAGTGGAAGGCTAACATCGACCCCAGACGAAATACATGACTTCCTTAAAGAGACATTGAGTGACCCAAATAGGCAAATACAGTTGGGAGAAAACTCATCTCTAAACATTCCGAACCTGCCTACATACCCTTTTAACTTAAAAAAAACCATCATGGAAAGAAATCCAGACAATATTAAAAACAGCCAGATCGGGATCATCCCCGGGACCTAACAGAGTCCCTTACATGGTTTACAAACGTTGCCCAATGCTGCTCCGTATGTTATGGAGGTTATTAAAAATTATCTGGAGAAGAGGGAAGATAGCTATGCAATGGAGGTGCTCAGAAGGCATATGGATCCCTAAAGATGAAGGAGCAAGTACAGTAAATCAATTTAGGTACATCTCCCTATTGAACGTCGAAGTGAAAATATTTTTTAGTATTTTAAACCGACATTTAACAGATTTCCTCCTAAATAATAAATACATCGACACCTCTGTTCAAAAAGGCAGTGTCCCAGGCATACTGGGGTGCATGGAACACACAGGTGTTATTACGCAGCTGCTAAAAGACGTGAAAGCACATAAGGGCGACATGGCTTTCCTGTGGCTGGACCTTAAGAACGCCTATGGCTCAATTCCTCATAAGTTGGCTGAAGAGTCCTTAAAATGCCATCACGTTCCTGCGAAAATAATAGAGACCATAGTGGACTATTATAATAATTTCAAAATGAGAGCAGCAGCAGGAAACAACATCTGTATGGCATAGATTGGAAAGAGGCATTATAACAGGCTGCCCTTTTTTCCTTAGCCATGAATATGCTCATAAAAGCTGTGGAAATAGAATGCAGAGGTCCTTTAACAAAATCTGGTAAATGGCAAGCTCCAATAAGAGTATACATGGACAATATGACCATAACATCCTCGTCTGTGATTGGTGCAAGGTGGCTACTAAAATGTTTGGAGAAACTTATTTTATGGGCGAGGATGAATTTCAACGTTACCAAATCAAGGTCACTTGTGTTAAAAAAAGGAAAAACATCAGAGAGGGATCGTTTTAAATTGGCCGGCGAATTTATCCCAACTATAAAGCAAAATCCTATCAAGAACTTGGGTAAGCATTTTGACAATACCCTGAAGGACTCTGTTGCAATCCAGGAAACCAAGGACATCTTAGAAGTATGGTTAGACAAAGTAGACAAGTCTGGCTTACCCGGTCGATACAACGCATGGATTTATCAGCATGTTATCCTACCAAAGATATTGTGGCCATTGTCCATCTATGAGTTCACTACTTCTTCCATAGACCAGATAGAAAAAAAGATTAACGCTCGTTTACAAAGATGGCTAGGTCTACCAAAGTGTCTCAGCATCACTGCCCTTTACGGTAATTCCAGTATTCTTCAATTCCCATTTAATGCCTTGTAGAAGAATACAAAGTCGCTAAAGTGCAAACAGTAATACAATATAAGTTCTCCAAGGATCCAAAAGTGGCAGGAGCAAATATTGAAGTCTACACTGGGAGGAAATGGAACACGGTAAAGGAGTTGAAATTGGCTGAAGAGCGTCTTTGCGAAAAAAGTAATACTGGGTACTGTTGCCACTGGTTGTGCAGGGTTTGGTTTTTTCCCCACAGTTAGAATTGACAAAGCCATAAGCAAAGAAAACACTGACTCTTACTGGACAAAATTCGCGCAGGGGAAGAGGAAATGAGAGTAGCAAAGATGATTGGGTTAAAACAACAAGGAGCATGGACAAAATGGGAAACAATGATTCATGTTTTTAGTAATGTTTTAAACGGCATTTATTTTTATATTTATTTTCGTTTTAACACGCTGATTAAGTCGTAATTTATTATTTTAATCGTAAAAACAATGTAAATTTCTAATTATATTAAGGTTGCATTTTTTTTTATTTCTTATTTTCTTATTTTTATTTATTTATTTATTTTTTTTTACTAACAGTAACTATCAGCTGAGGAGATGAAACTTGAAAAAAGTAAAAGAAAATAAAAACGGAAAACACATAATTACCTTCAGAGTATCCGACGAGTATCCACATAAAAAAGAAAAAGTAAAAAATCCCTTGTAAACAACTTAAATAGAGCTCACACCATTGCGATTGGCTGTTGGTCATCTTCCAATCAAATGTGTGACAGTGGGGTATGGTTTGCCTAATATAAGTCAGTGTCTGCAGGCTGTTAATTTAGATGGTGGGGCGCATCAGAGACTGATCAGCTCTGATGGGGTCGATTTGGTGAGGGGAGTATGATGTTTGAAATACCCGAGACTGCCCAATGACCCAATTCAGAACATCACTGACGATGCCCCCTAGAGCTAAAGAGTGTATATTCAAAGTACTATCTATCCAAAATGTGTGTGTTCATACAAATTATTCTAGACAAAGAACAAAAGATCTTTTTTTTGCTAATCCCCAAGATTGGGATTTGTTTGTGTTGATGTGACTACCCCAAAACACCATTATCTTTACATAAAGGTATCTAGTCTATATAAACAAAGGACGCCCCCACCACCACCAGACTGACATACAGTTGGAGAATTGAGTCTGACAATGAAGGTTACCAGAGATTCACTTTGTTGCATTTCCTGTAGCCTATGTGAAAACAAAAGAGATAGCAGAGACAGGCTCTACAGAAAGTCGGCTAAGAGAGGCCTGGGATTGCTCACATGACAGTCTTTGCTAAAAAGCACACCTGCAATTACCGTGCCCAAAGCTAAAATACAGACATATGCATTACAGAATTGAGTAAGAGTTGACTGGCTAGTTATTTCTTTGAAGAAATGAATGAGAGATGACAAGTTGATTTTTACTTTAGTGTTTGCGACTAAATTTATCAATCACCATCTAACAGTAGCAAACTTGATTTTGCAGTAGACAATAGAGACATTTTATTCAACCAGTTATTCTTTATATTTAATAAACCTGTTGTTAGAGTTATTGGTAGTGCTGTGCATTTTATTGAAGGAATTCTTTTTCCAGTCTGTTTCCCAATGTAGTCTTAGGTTATGGAGAGACAAAAGTTACCGTGGCCAGAGACAGGAATTACATAAGCTTGTCTGTAGTACACAACATACACATCATGGTCTACACTAGACTTTGCTGTCAATCCCAATATAATAAGATTATGGGAAACCCCAAACAACTCTCTCGAAACAACACACCAGCCTCAGCCAAAAGATGAAAAGCCAGATGACCTGTAAAGTTGCTATTACTCAACAAAGCTAGTAGAGCTGTTAATGTCTGATGAAGAAGAGGAGAGACAGAAATGGCAGAGAGCGTGTGTAAGGGTTACATGTGTATATGTATGTGTGTGTGTGTATATATATATATATATATATACACATTTTAGAGAGAAAATGATTATGAAATAGTACTAAATGGTAGTGTGTTTTGGCAAAACTTACATTTACACCTAATGGAAATAGCAACATCACATAGTTCAACTCTCTATATAATAAAAATGCAAAAACTAATATAGGTAAAATATTCATCAAACACTTCCCAAAACAAAATATTCAGCAGAAATACTCTAAAATTTTGCTATAGTTGGACTAAAACCATGCTACCAAACCATAAAATAACACAACAGAATAATCAACATTACATGAGAAATAACCACTACACCCACTCATAACTGCAGAACAAAGTACAAATTCTCATTAAATGCTAATGACTTACTAAATAACATAATATTTTAAGCTACAGTAAGATCCAAAGGAAAGCCAGAAAAATATGCATAAGAATAAGAACATATCAAAACAATGTAACCTTTCCTTAGAGGAGAAAATAGTGATAATTACCTTTCTCGTACTAGATAAACTATTAAACAAAATATCAGAGCTCATTTCTAAATGCAGACACAAAAGTAAAGGGATTATAAATACCTTGCCAACTAACACTAACATCTTAGAATTGAATATAAAAAAAATTACAGACTAAGAAATACCATCAATCAAAACCAGATATGTGAACAAGTAGTTTTTAGGAGTGGCTACTCAACAATAGACCATAAATAAACAATAGATTAATTGATTGAAAACAAAACAAAACAATAGCATATAACAAACCACCTTATTTAACTTTTGTTGACTATGAAAAGGCATTTAACTTGGTAAAATGTATGTCAGTCTTTAAATCATTACAAGAGCAGAGTATTAATGAAAACTATATAAAATTTATTGAGAATGTATACAATAACTACTGCAATAAGTTAATGACACAAAGACACAGTTAAAATAAGGATTGAAAAAGGAGTGAAACAAAGGGACACAATTTTACCTAAAAGTATTTACAACAAAGCTGGGAGGTTTTTTTCTAAAAATGAACTCTGAAGAGTTGGGATTAAACATAAATGGAGAATATTTAAACCATCTACAATTTGTTGATGACATTTTATTCATATCAGAATCATCTCGTTAATTATAAGAATTTTTTTAGGTTTAAAAATAAAGTTAATCATAAGAATTTTTTAGGTTTGAAAATAAAGAGAAATAAAGTTAATCATAAGAATTTTTTTAGGTTTAAAAATAAAGAGAAATAAAGTTAATTATAAGAATTTTTTTAGGTTTAAAAATAAAGAGAAATAAAACCAACATTCAATTGTAATGTTAAAAAAAAGTTTATAAAATTAGATAAAGAACTGGAAGAAATCCAGGAATACATCAAATTTGGGCAAGTGATGACATTTTATTTCTATCAGAATCTTTTGGTAAACTAAAAGAAATTTTAAATGACCTAAATAATAAAAATCTGAAAATAGGTTTAAAAATAAAACAAATATTCATTTTTAGTATTAAAAGAAATAGTTTATAAAAATAGATAAAGAAACTGGAAGAAGTCCTGGAATATATCAATTTTAGATAAGTGATAACATTAAAGAATGACTAAGGGAAAATTAATTAAAATTATATATAATGATAGGATGGAAAGTATTTATTTATAGACATATAATGAAAAACATCTTGTCAGTATGTTTAAAACAAAGTGTTTAATGGATATATAATTCCAAGTATGAGATACATGTGTAAAACGGAAATTTTAAAGAATCATTTGAAATTAACTCAGAAAAACACAAAGATCAATGTAAAGAGATAGAATGAGATCAACATGGATCAAGGAACAGTCCAAAATAAGAGATATTATAGAAGTAATTAAACAGCAAAGAAAGATCATAAAATCATAATAATGATAGGATAGTGAGCATTCAATAAAAATAGGTATTGTAATTGAAGGGCAAAATGGAAAAGAAATCCAATGTAATGCATCTCATCCTTTCTACCACAAGGAAAGTTGGTTCTCTGTGTTGCGCCAGAAAGTTTTTCTCACCTGAGTCTATCCTTCAAATCTATAAATCAACCATTCACCTTTGAATGGAATACTGCTGCCATATGTGGTCTGGAGCCCCTGCTGTTTGTCTTAAGGTCCTCGACAAAATCCAGAGACGGATATGCAATGTGATGGGCCCTGATCTTGCATCTCATTTACAGTCGCTTTCTCACAGACGTGCCGTTGCTTTCCTCTGTTTTTTCTACAAATACTTTCATGGTAAATGCTCTGATGAGCTACTTTCACTGGTTCCCAAACTGCATGAATTTAAATGTGCTACTCGGTTGGCATCTCGGTCTCACTCTTTCATCGTCGAAATGGTTAAATGTAGCCGTCTCTTCTACTCTAATAGATTCATATCTTGCACTTCCCGTCTATGGAACTCTGTTCCTCTTACTTGCTTAGCTATAATCTCCAAATATTCAAATGCAATGTCAATTGACATCTCCAGATGCCTTGATCTATTCCCCATCCTTCTCTTCATCCTTTCCTCTATCACGCCTCTTTACTCTTACTCCCACTCTCTGTAACCCCTTGTGTACTAGTAGAACTCCTGCTTTGCTTGGGGTGAAATGCTTTTAAAAAAAAAAACTTCTTCAGATTAAATTGAAAATAACATATTAAGATGTGCAGAAAATGAGTCTTCAACAGTAAATTTAAGTTCAGGTTCATACAGCATTTCTCCTTTCTTAACAAAACTTCTGCTATTATAATATAGAATGTTTAAAAACAACAATGGTAATAAAATGTAAAACAGTAAGCTGAATAAAGTTGACTAAGCTGTGTATCTCAACACATCAAATGCCAGAAATTTGAAGTTAAACCTTCCTACTATTTAAGTATTTCTCTTGATGTTTTAATTGATATTTGGTCATGTTTTTGTCACTCCCATACATATATATGACTCAATCAATAAGAACATTTTTTTGGTCTGAAGAAGACCTTTTGAGTGACAAAATATGCATTACATAAGATTTTTTTCTCATTGTGTCATTCAGTTACCCATAAATGGTTCTGATACAGAAAATTTATACAATGTATATGGGTATGTAATGGAAAATAATTTGCTTATGTTCTTAAGATATGAAGTGTATAATGAATGTATATTACCATAGAAAACTAACAATATCCCTTGAAAAGGAACACAAAATTTGGTGATTAATGGAAAGAATAACTCTAAGGCAGCATTTCTCAACCAGGGTTCCCCGGAACCTTAAGGTTCTGCAAAAGGTCCCCAAGGTTTCTGCGAGAACAGATGTGAGCTGCAGTGTGATTGTACACTCAAGATAAGATTTACAGACCTATCTCTGGACAAATTCTGGATTTCTGTGAAGAGTTTCCTACTATTCATAGGAAAGCAATTAATATATTGTTGCAGTTTTTCAAAGTCTTGTGTGAGCAAGCCTTTTCTTATTTAACAAGTACCAAGAGCAAAGACAGAAATCCTCTCCTCTCAATTGAGAATGAAATCTGTTTATGTTTATCTAAAGTTTGACCTTGAATTAAGTATTTGTGTAGCAAAAGACAGGCACAGGCTTCACATTAGAGGAGCATGATTCACTTTATCAAATGGCTCTGAAAGTAACATTTATTGGTTCACAGGATATTTTGCCTTGATTTACCTTATGTCTTTTCAACATTGCCAGTAAAGGATAAAAAATAAAAAACAGATGCAGAAATTATCTGTTTTTGTTCTGTGTACATTTATAATATAGGGATATGATTTTGGTTCATTATGTTTATTTTTTACGTTTGAGTTTAGAATTTTTTTGTGTGAATAAAAACTCCCTGATGGAGTATTATAAATGAACAGTATAAATTTTATTTAGCATTACCAAAAAATTTGACAAAGAAGTATTAATTTTTCCTTAAACCAGTAATTCAGAAATATATACTATGATATTTAGCATATGAACTATGATGAAAATAAAATGAGAAAGATATGGTACATAAATTTTGTTTTTGTGCAGAGGTTTCTTGAGACATGTAATTTATTTTAAGCATTACACAAGAGTAAAAAAGTTGAGAAACCATTGGCATTCTTTTTGTCCCAGGAATCACAAAATAAATTTAATTAAGATCCTTACCCATAGAGCTCTCATGATATATATATATATATATATATATATATATATATATATATATAGGTAAAAGGGAGGCTGAAAACAGCCACGCCTTAAAGGTATAGACAACAAAAGTGCTCAATATAAAATTCAAAATTGAATATGTAAAGCTAAGATATTTAAGAAATGGCTTTTCCTTAAATATATATATATATATATATATATATATATATATATATATATATATATATATATATATATATATAATAATCAAACAAATCCTTTTACTTCATGTGTGGAAAAGGCTATTTTTACAGATGACAAAAGTGCTTGTCTGTCTTTTCAACCCCAATGTTGAAAAGACAGATGACCACTTTCATCATCTGTAAAAATAGTCTATTCCCCATAAGTGGTAAAAGGATTTGTTTATGTTGTAACCTAGAAACGGTTACTGAATGAGGAATAACCAAAACAGAGGTTGGAAATGAAATGGTAATCTTTATAACACCAACAAAATACAATACTCAGCAACGGCATGAAGTAGGTAAACCACTGCTAGTCGTGAACTACTTATACAGCATATTACCCCCACTTACAATAGTGTCCAATGTATTTATGAGAATTGGGACATACCCATTAGTGTTCATAGGTACAGTTTATAACAGTTTATTAATTATATTGCTCTGTATAAATAAAATACATTCAGCTCTTTTTTATGGATCAGTTCTAATATTTTTATATTACCAGCTGCGATCAAATATAGATTGGAATCCGACAGAATGATAAGATAATAAACAAATAGGAAATGTTTATCAATCTAACATGTTTCACTTTTATTAAAGCTTCATGAGGAGAAAGTACTTTGAGAACTTAATAATAACAATATTACCAACAATAAACACATGTCAAAAACATTATATTACATCACAAACCTTTATTGAATCCATTCTTAAAGAATTTATTATATATTTATCTAAAACAAATGGTATGTAAAAAACATTACCAAATCAACATGCACAAAACCAACAAACATGTCTACAAGACATTCACACACACACACACACACAATTATGATTATATATTATCATTATGATATATGATATGATTATATATTATGATTTTTTTTTTTAATCATATCACCTCAAGCAAGGCTGGAAGCCACTAGTACGCAGGGGGTTACAGAAGGTTTGGAGGAAGAGCAGATAGGAGTGGTAAAGGAGAGGATGTGGAGAAAGATCAATTAAGGCTAGGGGGTTACAGAAGATTCGGAGCGAGAGCAGATGGGAATGAAAGGTGAAAGGATGTGGAGAAGGGAAGAGGATAGATCAAGGAGCTGGAGATGTCGATTGACGTTACACTTAAATAGTTGGAGATTGTATTTGTCAGGGAAACAGGAATAAGGAAGGGAGTTCCGCAGGCGAGATGTGCGAGACATGAAGCTATTGGAGTAGAAGAGACGTCTACATCTAACAGTTTCAACGGTGAAGGGGTGGGAACGGGATGCCAGCCTTGTGGGATGTTTAAATTCATGAGGCCTAGGAACCAGCGAAAGCAGCTCCTCGGAGCAATTACCGTGAAAGTGTTTATAAAAAAGACAGAGCGAGGCAACGTCGCGTCTGTGAGAGAGAGACTGCAGACGAGATGACAGATCGGGGCCAATTACATTGCATATCCGTCTCTGGATCTTATCAAGAACCCTGAGGCAAACAGCAGATATGATTATATATTATCATCTGATGTCCCCATAGACAAAATAAATTTTTTTTTCCACTTACATACATATAGCAATATTTACAGTTTTTCAGGTAGGATTGGAATCCATTAATTTCTTGAAACTTCAGATGGACGCGTCATCTCTCCATGAATTTAGAATGCTATAAATTATACTAATGTTGGTTTAAATGAGTCAAATGCACATGAAACATGACTGACCAATGAATATCAACAGAAAAGTAAAAATATCTTTTTCTCCATATCTCAGTTTCTGATAAAGCTTTAATAAAAGTGAAACATGTTAGATTGATAAACATTTCTTATTTGTTCTTTATCTTTTATATATATATATTAGCTCCTGAAAAATTAATTTCGGTTGAGCCCTCTAGTTTGAGGTGTGAATTTGTAAACAGTGACTATTTAAGCTAATACTGCATGACTCTTCGACAGAATTGAGTCACTGTCAGTCACTGTGTGTTTATCTAAATCTAAAAATAAACACGCTAAAATTCACCTTCATGCCTGCTGTGCGCCGATGGCTTAGTGGTAGAAGTTCCGACTGACGCCAATTCAGTCGGGTTTCGATCCTAGCTAGAGGCAACTGGACATCTAGCCCCACTGATGAGCTGTGAAACAGTGAAACAGTCTGTCTGTGGATGACAAAAATATTGGCTCCTGAAAAATTAATTTTGGTTGAGCTCTGTTGGTTTGAGGTGTGAGTTTGTAAACAGTGACTATTTAAGCTAATATAGCACGACTCTTCGACAGAATTGAGTCACTGTCATGCATTGTATGCATTGTTTTTTCTGTCTCTCTAGCCTTCTGTCTGTCCAGTGAGTGTTAGATTTTCCAAGCCTTCCTTCCTCATTATGTTCCCAAGAAACCTCAACTGTCTCTTCCTGATATTAATTTTTTGTTTCCATTTTCTCTAAAATTTTGTTGTTGCTCACATTTTTCAACCATGGTATCCTCAGAATCCTTCTGTAGAACTTCATTTCTGTTGATTTTTCACTTATCTGAACTAAACCCATTCTAGTCTTTCATCTCAAACTTTTGAAAATTTCAAAAAACCATAGTCAATGTTTGATAAAAATGTTGATAAAATCAGTTAAATTAATTCATACAAAGAGCATAGATTTTAATTATCACAGCTTACTCAGGATTTAATCCAGTTTCTGGAGTTAGTGGCTGAAAAAATGCATAGCCAGATGAAAACAGACAAAAATTGACACATTCTTCATGAAAAAGTAAACTGGAAAAAAATTCTTGAACAAAGCATTTGCAAATGTTACTTGATATAAATGTTAAATTTCCTTCAGAAAATGACTTTGTTCTATGTACTTTTTTGATAATTTAGGTATTCAATTATTTGGGATTTTTAATTATCTGAACATATTTTTTCAGGCTCTGTCTCAAAGTGTCTATATAAACAATGAAGTATTAGATTGATAGCACTCTGTGTTTTCCAGGGAAATTGCTTCACTCATACACTACTAACCACCATATTCAGGTGAAAATAAGATTCATCAATCCAGATAAACGTCTTTCATTGATATAAGGTTCAATCTTTATGCTTACATGATCAATGCAAAGAATAACTAAGGGATAGAGAGAAGTCAACATGGATCAGAAAAGAGTTCAATGGGTGTAAGACAGAAATTAACAAAATCCCTTGAAAAAAAAAAAAAAATGATCAATGGAAAGAATAACTCTTTGTTGGTTTTATGACAATGTTTCAGCCATTGTGCCTTCCAACCTTCTTCAGGAGCTTATCAATCTGGGTAACCTTGTGGGAATTTCAAACTGAACACTTTATTTAATCTACAGAGTTTACTGTTTGCATTCTGCTGACCATGTTTTTTTTATTGTCCTTTTTTCCCATTAAAGTCTTTGTGTTCTCTTTCACTCCCACTGACGATGTGTCATAGTAGCCTTGCTTGGGAAATGATTTTTAAAAAAATGTTTAGGGATATCTTATCTAGTTCTTGTTTAGTACTGCTCAATTGTAGACACAGTGGAGTAATGGATAGCAGCTCGGATTGAGGAATCTGAGACCTGAATTCGAATTCCAGTCGAATCCATTACATTCACTTACATGCTTGGGAAATGAATCCTCTTCTTTTCCCCCCAGCTATGGATAAATAGCAGGGCAGACTGGGTTCTATAGCCTTGGATGGCAACTGGTATACCACAAAAAGAAATGCGGAGCAAAATCTGCCTCATCAGTCATGTATCAAAAGATACATGATCGTCTAAGTGTGTGACACATAACTGACTGACTACTCAATTATTGCTTGCCCTGTTTCCACTGAGTCCAAGTACATGCTGCCCAGCTCAGGGATTGAACTCAAAATGACTATGTCACCAAATCCATGAACCAACACTTTAATCCACTAGCCTTTTTCAGAACTAATTTACTTTCTCAGTTTTTGTTATATAGGAATAAAGTGTCACTGCCGACACTTGAGTTTGAACATAGATCACCAGTGAGCAAACACAGGCGATCCCATTATTAAGTGGATCACGTGACCATAGGGAAAACACATAAGTCGGAAGTTGTGTGACATCTAAATGATCATCATTTCTAGACTATCCTCTATTACTATATGGACCACTATTCTCTATTCTCTTCTTGGATCAATATGGTGGTTACTATTTGAGCGAGTATTATCGAGCAAGTACTATTAGTGCGAATGCTATTTGAAGGCATCTAACACCCAGCATTGTTCAATGGTATACTATAGTAGTATCTGCAATTACAAAGGCTCTACTACAAAACATTACGAAAGTGACAATAAATGTTCGTTGACATCACAAATGTTTTCATCAGAGAGACATTCTCTTTCTGAAGAATTTTATCACATACTATAATAATAATAATAATAATAACAAAATTAACCCATAACTGCATAAAGTTCCCTTCAAATTTTATCTCTTTTTGCATAATCTAACAAGCTGGCTAAGAGTAATCTTAGGGCTAGTGGATTTAAAATTTCAGGTAAAAAATTGAAATGCCATGCACTAATGGTTTAAACAGTTTCAGTATCCTAGCTTAGCAAGGGTTAATTAAACCAAGGGAGGTATAAAACTTACTATTAAATCCAGAGGGCAGTCAAAACATTTTGGCCCACTAGGTATGTTAAGAAGTGCTGTATATTCTGTAGAAGGACTCTCTGCAAAAATTCACTAAAAACTAAATAAATAAAATAAATAAATAATTAAAAAAATAAATTCATTGGTTCTTGGTTGTCACCATTTTTTTCTGTAATGAAATAAATAAATAAAAATGTGAAATATATGTCTGTGCTTTCTATGCACACACACATTATTGTATGCACATACACATTTCTAGAGATAAATCCGCACATACACAGATGTATGCATTGCATATACACACTTGAGAAGACAAATTCATGTTCACACACTTATGTACACATGTTAAATTCACTTTAAATTTTTTTTTTTTGGTAGATAAATTGACATATACATATGCACACACAATTTGCAGATGAATTCCCACACACGCATTTTAAATACATCCAAACAGCTACTGTTGTCAACTCTTTATCTTTTACCATTCCTTTTTGCTCTTCCTTAATTAAACACTTCTTTAATAATAAATACCTCTAGCTTCATAATCCCTAACCATACAACAAGAGAAGTGATTACAGGTTGAGGAGTAGGGGGAAAAGAGTATGATGGTGAAGCAACTAAACACTTAACGGAAAAAGATACTTAGAAAAAAGAAAACTACTGGTCTTACTAAAAACTTCTAACACATTTTTAAAGTTTAATTTTTAGAAAAAAAATTGTTTTATAGGGATAAAGTGTCACTGCCAACACTAAAGTTTGAACACAGATCACCAGTGAGCAAACACAGGTGATTCCATTTCTAATAAGTCGACCATGTGATCATAAAGGAAAGGTATATATGGAAATTAGCGTGGCGTCTAAGTGATTGTGATTCTCTATACTATCCTCTATACTGATCACTCTATGAATTACAATTTGGCAGTTACTATTTGAACAAGTATTGCTAGGGCAAGTATTATTTGATGGAGTGACTACAAGTATCTACAATTCCAAAGTCTCAACAACAGTGAGCATTACAAACATGATAACAAGCATTTGTTGACATCTCAAAAGTGACAATGAGTAAATGTCTGACATCACAAAAAAATAATGGTAAATATTTTTTTAAATGAAAAGTCAGTCATGATCTTTTTGATCACTTCGATTTCCTTGCACCTCAGTAATTAATAAAATATTTTTTTAAATGAAAAGTCAGTCATGATCTTTTTGATCACTTCGATTTCCTTGCACCTCAGTAATTAATAAAATATTTTTTTTTAAATGAAAAGTCAGTCATGATCTTTTTGATCACTTCGATTTCCTTGCACCTCAGTAATTAATAAAATATTTTTTTAAATGAAAAGTCAGTCATGATCTTTTTGATCACTTAGATTTCCTTGCACCTCAGTAATTAATAAAATATTTTTTTTTAAATGAAAAGTCAGTCATGATCTTTTTGATCACTTCGATTTCCTTGCACCTCAGTAATTAATAAAATATTTTTTTTTAAATGAAAAGTCAGTCATGATCTTTTTGATCACTTAGATTTCCTTGCACCTCAGTAATTAATAAAATATTTTTTTTTAAATGAAAAGTCAGTCATGATCTTTTTGATCACTTCGATTTCCTTGCACCTCAGTAATTAATAAAATATTTTTTTTTAAATGAAAAGTCAGTCATGATCTTTTTGATCACTTCGATTTCCTTGCACCTCAGTAATTAATAAAATATTTTTTTAAATGAAAAGTCAGTCATGATCTTTTTGATCACTTAGATTTCCTTGCACCTCAGTAATTAATAAAATATTTTTTTTTAAATGAAAAGTCAGTCATGATCTTTTTGATCACTTCGATTTCCTTGCACCTCAGTAATTAATAAAATATTTTTTTAAATGAAAAGTCAGTCATGATCTTTTTGATCACTTAGATTTCCTTGCACCTCAGTAATTAATAAAATATTTTTTTTTAAATGAAAAGTCAGTCATGATCTTTTTGATCACTTCGATTTCCTTGCACCTCAGTAATTAATAAAATATTTTTTTTAAATGAAAAGTCAGTCATGATCTTTTTGATCACTTCGATTTCCTTGCACCTCAGTAATTAATAAAATATTTTTTTAAATGAAAAGTCAGTCATGATCTTTTTGATCACTTAGATTTCCTTGCACCTCAGTAATTAATAAAATATTTTTTTTTAAATGAAAAGTCAGTCATGATCTTTTTGATCACTTCGATTTCCTTGCACCTCAGTAATTAATAAAATTTTTTTTTTAAATGAAAAGTCAGTCATGATCTTTTTGATCACTTAGATTTCCTTGCACCTCAGTAATTAATAAAATATTTTTTTTTAAATGAAAAGTCAGTCATGATCTTTTTGATCACTTCGATTTCCTTGCACCTCAGTAATTAATAAAATATTTTTTTAAATGAAAAGTCAGTCATGATCTTTTTGATCACTTCGATTTCCTTGCACCTCAGTAATTAATAAAATATTTTTTTAAATGAAAAGTCAGTCATGATCTTTTTGATCACTTCGATTTCCTTGCACCTCAGTAATTAATAAAATATTTTTTTTAAATGAAAAGTCAGCCATGATCATTTTGATCACTTAGATTTCCTTGCACCTCAGTAATTAATAAAATATTTTTTTAAATGAAAAGTCAGTCATGATCTTTTTGATCACTTCGATTTCCTTGCACCTCAGTAATTAATAAAATATTTTTTTAAATGAAAAGTCAGTCATGATCTTTTTGATCACTTAGATTTCCTTGCACCTCAGTAATTAATAAAATATTTTTTTTTAAATGAAAAGTCAGTCATGATCTTTTTGATCACTTAGATTTCCTTGCACCTCAGTAATTAATAAAATATTTTTTTTTAAATGAAAAGTCAGTCATGATCTTTTTGATCACTTAGATTTCCTTGCACCTCAGTAATTAATAAAATATTTTTTTAAAATGAAAAGTCAGTCATGATCTTTTTGATCACTTAGATTTCCTTGCACCTCAGTAATTAATAAAATATTTTTTTAAAATGAAAAGTCAGTCATGATCATTTTGATCACTTAGATTTCCTTGCACCTCAGTAATTAATAAAATATTTTTTTTTAAATGAAAAGTCAGTCATGATCTTTTTGATCACTTAGATTTCCTTGCACCTCAGTAATTAATAAAATATTTTTTTTTAAATGAAAAGTCAGTCATGATCTTTTTGATCACTTAGATTTCCTTGCACCTCAGTAATTAATAAAATATTTTTTTAAAATGAAAAGTCAGTCATGATTTTTTTGATCACTTAGATTTCCTTGCACCTCAGTAATTAATAAAATATTTTTTTAAAATGAAAAGTCAGTCATGATCATTTTGATCACTTAGATTTCCTTGCACCTCAGTAATTAATAAAATATTTTTTTTAAATGAAAAGTCAGTCATGATCATTTTGATCACTTAGATTTCCTTGCACCTCAGTAATTAATAAAATATTTTTTTTAAATGAAAAGTCAGTCATGATCATTTTGATCACTTAGATTTCCTTGCACCTCAGTAATTAATAAAATATTTTTTTTAAATGAAAAGTCAGTCATGATCATTTTGATCACTTAGATTTCCTTGCACCTCAGTAATTAATAAAATATTTTTTTTAAATGAAAAGTCAGTCATGATCATTTTGATCACTTAGATTTCCTTGCACCTCAGTAATTAATAAAATATTTTTTTTAAATGAAAAGTCAGTCATGATCATTTTGATCACTTAGATTTCCTTGCACCTCAGTAATTAATAAAATATTTTTTTAAATGAAAAGTCAGTCATGATCATTTTGATCACTTAGATTTCCTTGCACCTCAGTAATTAATAAAATATTTTTTTTAAATGAAAAGTCAGCCATGATCATTTTGATCACTTAGATTTCCTTGCACCTCAGTAATTAATAAAATATTTTTTTTAAATGAAAAGTCAGCCATGATCATTTTGATCACTTAGATTTCCTTGCACCTCAGTAATTAATAAAATATTTTTTTAAAATGAAAAGTCAGTCATGATCATTTTGATCACTTAGATTTCCTTGCACCTCAGTAATTAATAAAATATATTTTTTTAATTTTAAATAAAACTTAAATTGTTTCTTAAAAAAAAAATTACTCACCAAAGGAAAAGGAAAAAAATGCCCCATTAAAACAATCCATGTAAAATTAAAAAAAAAGCTTAAACACAACAGCTAAGTCAAAGCTAAAAAGTTAATATCTGTCTATATATCTAAGATGAGGTATTGTAACTATTTACACAATTTACATTATTCAGACTGTTGCCCTCATCTTTATTGTCACATTCACGTTTTGGTTGTTGTACATGCCAGCATTGGCTCCAGAATAGTTAGTCTGTATGTTGGCGTTTCTGAAGATTGGTTCAATGATGTTTGTGTAGACATTCTTCCCATGTCTATTTCATGGAATGGGCTAACTTAAATCATTCACATTCCTGGGTCACGCAGTAAAGTCACTGAAAATCAGTTTCATTTCCTCCACCCAATGCTTGCAAATCTTGTGGCAGTTTATCTGTTTATTTTTCGGAGATGAAATAGTTTACATTGTCTCATCTTTATTGTCACATTTACAGCCTTTATTCCAAAAGAATGCGTCCAGGGCATAGAACGTCCAAAACGTTGTGAATGTGACAATAAAGATGAGGATAACAATCTGAACAATGTAAATAGTGCAAAAAGTTACTATGCACTTATTTGTGGAGTAATTCTGGTGCAATGTAGTTTTTCTATTTGACACATTTATAACTTTAAATGAATATCAAAATATGTGGCCTGCCTCATGGTTGAGATGGTTAATACTATGGAGTATTTGAACTCAAGAATTTTGAGAACTGAAAGGCATTTCAAAAAGATCAGAATAGCATAATTTATTATTATGTTTATATATTCTGCTAGTTCAAAAACTTTGCAAGAAAGCTTGTTTTAACTCATGAACATTTCATGGTTTTCCTATTTTAATTTTCTGATGAATCTTAATTCTTAAGTTAATGATTGAATAAGCACATGATGAGTTCTGTGACAATGAAATATCCATAGAAATTCACATCATTAAATATTTGACCTCAACAACTTTACCAAAATATTGCAATAACAATCATTAATGTGAATGCTGGTCGTTATTTTAAGAAGTGGATACAAACCAAAAGATTTGAAATTGGCAATATTTTCCATTTCATTGAAACAGACTTTAAACACTTCTATCTTTCATTTTCTCACTGAAACAAAGTAGTGTTTTTCACCTCTTTCCATGTGACCAAAATGGAATAGTCCATTATTTATGAGGTATTGGTAGGACATAACAGTCGTGCAAACTAAAAAAAGGGTGGGAGGAACAAGCCTAATTATAATAAGATATTAAAATCTAGTTTATTTATGTGGAAAACAAGCATAAACCCCAAAATATTTTAAATCAAATCTACAGCCAGTGCATTCTCTAAAATGTTGTTGCCTTTCAATTTCCTCATGAGAACTTTTTAAGGTTGGTGCATACACTTGAACTTTCCGAGTTTACTTTTGCATGATATGATTACTATCTAAGCTACTTTAAGATACTGTTGTTACTTTTTTTATTGCCTGTAATGTCACTATTAATTAAAAATCTTGTACCACTAAACTGTTTATTTTCCTTTTCCCTTGTTGTAACCTAGGGAAGGTTACTGAATAGAATAATCACACAAAGGTTGATAATGAATGATAATACTTAGGACAAGAACAACACATATAAGATTTGCCAGTGACATGTAGAAGTAGTAGTCAATTGCTAGAACTGAGTCAAGTGAATTCCACAATGAATCTCCAACTGCAGACCAACATACAGTTTTTACTACTGTATTTATGTGAATGGGGACATGCTCATTATCGTCTGTAGGCATGCTACAATACCATTATAATAAACGCATGCATGATCTTGTGAAAAATAGTTTAACAAAACAAAAAAATGAAAGCCATTTTCGATTCCATTACAGGCATGAGAATATTGGATTTTCATTTCTCTTGTAACATGCACTGAAAAGGTTCCAGCACACTACAGTACAATACTTATGGAAGTGAGTTTGGTCCTCACTAGGTGCACATAACTTTGAAGTATTAACAAAGATTTAGAAAGATAAGGTTGGTTATGTTTGCCACATAAGGAGTAAAAGGCACCTAGACTTTATGAATTTAAGCATACTACTAGATTGGAGATAGGGTCTCATCATCTTAGAGTTGAAATGGCTAGAGATGTAATCGTAAGTTCTCTGCTAAATGATATTTTATCTTATGGAACACTCTTCTGGCTTTCCAGTCAACTTTGACCTTTAAAAATTTAAATGCAATATCAATCATTATCTTCTGTTTTCTCTTAATTCCTGTTGTTTTATTGTTCTCTCTCCTTAATAATTTTTACTTTCTTATATTTTTCATGCTCAGCAACTCTTTGCATCTTAGTGGCTTTATTGCCTTGCTTGGGGTGAAATTGTAAGAAAAAGGACTGAACATGTGAGTAACAAAGTTTTAAGGAAAATGAAAACAAAAAAGGACACTTATACCAGCATACTTTCTTACCCCACTTCTCCCAGTGGGTCCCTTAGTCCTCACCATTGAGTGAGATTGTTTCAATGTCTGAGCAAGCCACTCAATCAGGAAGTTTCCAACCTAAAGAGAAGTCCTGTTGCTTTGATTCTTTGGTAACAACCACATTTAGTAACCTTGTACCTTGAATGACCATTGGCCCCTGTATTGGGTGAAAGATTGTTTAAAAAAACATATGAAATTTCTAGGGCACATAATGAGGAAAGAGGGCTTGGAGAATTTGCACTCACAGGACATTAAAGCTAGTAGAAACAAAGGAAAGCAATGAATAAACTACCTAACAAGCTTGTGTAAGTGGTTGGTAGAACAGGGATTAGGAAGGATAGGGGATCTTTTCTGTTAATTTACCCCAAATAATATAAAGTTATCACCCCAAGAAATTATAAATTTTAATTCAAAGTTTGTTTGTTTTTTGTTTTGTTTTTTATTAAATATTTGGCACTCTCTTGAAATTATAAATTTTAATTCAAAGTTTGTTTTTTGTTTTGTTTTTTATTAAATATTTGGCACTCTCTTGAAATTATAAATTTTAATTCAAAGTTTGTTTTTTGTTTTGTTTTTTATTAAATATTTGGCACTCTCTTGAAATTATAAATTTTAATTCAAAGTTTGTTTTTTGTTTTGTTTTTTATTAAATATTTGGCACTCTCTTGAAATTATAAATTTTAATTCAAAGTTTGTTTTTTGTTTTGTTTTTTATTAAATATTTGGCACTCTCTTGAAATTATAAATTTTAATTCAAAGTTTGTTTTTTGTTTTGTTTTTTATTAAATATTTGGCACTCTCTTGAAATTATAAATTTTAATTCAAAGTTTGTTTTTTGTTTTGTTTTTTATTAAATATTTGGCACTCTCTTGAAATTATAAATTTTAATTCAAAGTTTGTTTTTTGTTTTGTTTTTTATTAAATATTTGGCACTCTCTTGAAATTATAAATTTTAATTCAAAGTTTGTTTTTTGTTTTGTTTTTTATTAAATATTTGGCACTCTCTTGAAATTATAAATTTTAATTCAAAGTTTGTTTTTTGTTTTGTTTTTTATTAAATATTTGGCACTCTCTTGAAATTATAAATTTTAATTCAAAGTTTGTTTTTTGTTTTGTTTTTTATTAAATATTTGGCACTCTCTTGAAATTATAAATTTTAATTCAAAGTTTGTTTTTTGTTTTGTTTTTTATTAAATATTTGGCACTCTCTTGAAATTATAAATTTTAATTCAAAGTTTGTTTTTTGTTTTGTTTTTTATTAAATATTTGGCACTCTCTTGAAATTATAAATTTTAATTCAAAGTTTGTTTTTTGTTTTGTTTTTCATTAAATATTTGGCACTCTCTTGAAATTATAAATTTTAATTCAAAGTTTGTTTTTTGTTTTGTTTTTTATTAAATATTTGGCACTCTCTTGAAATTATAAATTTTAATTCAAAGTTTGTTTTTTGTTTTGTTTTTTATTAAATATTTGGCACTCTCTTGAAATTATAAATTTTAATTCAAAGTTTGTTTTTTGTTTTGTTTTTTATTAAATATTTGGCACTCTCTTGAAATTATAAATTTTAATTCAAAGTTTGTTTTTTGTTTTGTTTTTTATTAAATATTTGGCACTCTCTTGAAATTATAAATTTTAATTCAAAGTTTGTTTTTTGTTTTGTTTTTTATTAAATATTTGGCACTCTCTTGAAATTATAAATTTTAATTCAAAGTTTGTTTTTTGTTTTGTTTTTTATTAAATATTTGGCACTCTCTTGAAATTATAAATTTTAATTCAAAGTTTGTTTTTTGTTTTGTTTTTTATTAAATATTTGGCACTCTCTTGAAATTATAAATTTTAATTCAAAGTTTGTTTTTTGTTTTGTTTTTATTAAATATTTGGCACTCTCTTGAAATTATAAATTTTAATTCAAAGTTTGTTTTTTGTTTTGTTTTTTATTAAATATTTGGCACTCTCTTGAAATTATAAATTTTAATTCAAAGTTTGTTTTTTGTTTTGTTTTTTATTAAATATTTGGCACTCTCTTGAAATTATAAATTTTAATTCAAAGTTTGTTTTTTGTTTTGTTTTTTATTAAATATTTGGCACTCTCTTGAAATTATAAATTTTAATTCAAAGTTTGTTTTTTGTTTTGTTTTTTATTAAATATTTGGCACTCTCTTGAAATTATAAATTTTAATTCAAAGTTTGTTTTTTGTTTTGTTTTTTATTAAATATTTGGCACTCTCTTGAAATTATAAATTTTAATTCAAAGTTTGTTTTTTGTTTTGTTTTTTATTAAATATTTGGCACTCTCTTGAAATTATAAATTTTAATTCAAAGTTTGTTTTTTGTTTTGTTTTTTATTAAATATTTGGCACTCTCTTGAAATTATAAATTTTAATTCAAAGTTTGTTTTTTGTTTTGTTTTTTATTAAATATTTGGCACTCTCTTGAAATTATAAATTTTAATTCAAAGTTTGTTTTTTGTTTTGTTTTTTATTAAATATTTGGCACTCTCTTGAAATTATAAATTTTAATTCAAAGTTTGTTTTTTGTTTTGTTTTTTATTAAATATTTGGCACTCTCTTGAAATTATAAATTTTAATTCAAAGTTTGTTTTTTGTTTTGTTTTTTATTAAATATTTGGCACTCTCTTGAAATTATAAATTTTAATTCAAAGTTTGTTTTTTGTTTTGTTTTTTATTAAATATTTGGCACTCTCTTGAAATTATAAATTTTAATTCAAAGTTTGTTTTTTGTTTTGTTTTTTATTAAATATTTGGCACTCTCTTGAAATTATAAATTTTAATTCAAAGTTTGTTTTTTGTTTTGTTTTTTATTAAATATTTGGCACTCTCTTGAAATTATAAATTTTAATTCAAAGTTTGTTTTTTTTTTTATTAAATATTTGGCACTCTCTTGAAATTATAAATTTTAATTCAAAGTTTGTTTTTTTTTTTATTAAATATTTGGCACTCTCTTGAAATTATAAATTTTAATTCAAAGTTTTTTTGTTTTTTGTTTTGTTTTTTATTAAATATTTGGCACTCTCTTGAAATTATAAATTTTAATTCAAAGTTTGTTTTTTGTTTTGTTTTTTATTAAATATTTGGCACTCTCTTGAAATTATAAATTTTAATTCAAAGTTTGTTTGTTTTTTGTTTTGTTTTTTATTAAATATTTGGCACTCTCTTGAAATTATAAATTTTAATTCAAAATTAGTTAAGCTTGCCTTACAACATCTCCAACCCTCAGAATGAAAAATTAGCAATTATTGGGGTGAGCACGAATGATAGCTCCACACTTAGAAATAGTGCACTCGAGTTGCCCACATTTGGGGTAATCGCAAAGGTCAACCCAACCGAAGTGCAATGGAAGGGCCTCGCTCTGGGATAATTTGGTGTGAATTTTAGTAAATATAATTTCTTTTTATTTGGGTGTGAATTAATATTTTGGGCTGAATTAACAGAAAAGAACCGGGATAAGAAAAAAATAAATCTTACTAAGAGCTACAAAAGTCAGGAAGTTGTGGAGAGCTATGATCGCGTCCTGAAGAGAGAGGACACATAAACTGACAAGGCTATTTAAAAAACAAAAAAAAACACAGATCCATTCTCCTTAAAAAGTGAGTAAATCTGGATTTTATGCATAAAGTTTGGAATCAGTAGTTTGTTTGGTTCGGTATTTTAATCTCTAGTCTAGGGGTTCGTCTGTTTTTCAAGATTTTCAATTCATACACTGTTTTTATTTTGTTTTTAAGAGGGTAAAATAGTAACTAAGGTGGTGTTTTTATTTATTAAAAAGTGATAGCGGAGATGCGTGTCAGTTTTATTCGGCAATTTTACCTTTAAAGTCGTCAGCAGTGTCAAGAACTAAAGGTCAGTAAGATGGGAAAGTGCTTCCCTATCGTCAGTGTCTTCTTCCAATGCTTGTTGTGGGTAAGGAGAGACATAAAGCAAGACAAAATAATGGGGGGATTCCTTTGTTTACAGTATTAGTGCCTCGGGAAAACTTGAGAGAACTCCACCAAAAATTGTTCAGTGTAATTCGGTAACTACTATTACTACTACAGTACACACAGACACAACGCAAAAAGAGACGCATGATGTACACGGACACACACACACACACACACACACACGTATGCGCGTGATGCACAAATAGACTACGCACACACAGCTAGCTAAACGATGCACATACTGCACGGACGCACATGCAAAAACACGACATACAATTCCGCATGCATACATCCCAAAACGAACGTACACATGATGCATACCATAATAAAAGCATAATGTTGGGCCCAGAGACGACACAAGAATAAGATGCACACATTCAAACGAGTAGTAGTTTACATACAACACACGCTGTGTAAAGTAAAACACATTTAATGCACACTGTCATGTCATACATAAAATACGATGTACACACACACACACACAGAGCCGACGCACGTGCAGGGAGAAAGAGAAAGGAAAAACGATAAACTTTTATAAAACAGAAACTAGGTTATTACAATTACTTTCTACTGTGTACTGTGTGTACATTCTTCTCTCTCTCTTTTATGGTTGACTGAATACTTTACAAACATTATCTCAAATTATCGGATTCTCCACACCCCACTATATTTTTCTTAATTTATTTTAAATAATTTCACATACATACAAATACCGATGCTACTCCCACCCCCGGTCTTTAAACATTTTCTTTTAAATTTGACATAAACACTTTTTAAAACCCATATCTAGGACACAGGTTTTGTTTTTTTTGTACTTCTTGTATGCAGTTGTACGAGGTGGGGAGGTTGCTGAAAAGTTATCAGCCCGACCCACTTCCCAGCCGCGTTGAAAACATTTCAGCATCCCCTCGTAAATGATTTATTTTTTTTTGCGGGTTGTGTACGTGCGTTGTCGCATGTGCTTTTTAAAGTGTTTAGGTGCGTGTGCAAGTTAGAGAACTAAACTCCTCCACCTCAAACCTCTAGATAAGTAATCAATATCCATTTTTTTCTTACTGTTGTGTTGTATTATTTTTACCAGAGCTAACACACGTGTAACTCAAACTGTATTTTTGCCTAATTTTAGTGATCAGGTGTTTGTTTTTTAACTTTTTTTTACCCTGACCTCATACCAGTAACAAAGAATTTAAAAAATTAATACATTTTTATTTATTTTTAATAATACATTGCAAAATGAACTTCATAATTACTTAAAGAAAGCAAGAGCTTTAATTTCTACTTTTTTATGTCAAATTTTACGATTTCACTTAGGCTTCTTGTAATTTAAAGTTAAAAAATCTTTTAAAGTTGTTTATTACAAGACTCCGTAGTAAAAAAAAAAAAAAGTTAATAATTCCTGTTTTATGCTTTTTTTTCAATTGGTTCAAAGAAAAGTTCAATTTAAAAAGTAAGAACTATTGACATTACACACGCAAAACAAAACGATGTAAAAATGAAAAAAATGTCGCAAAAAAAAAACATCGATTCGTACACACGATAAACAAAAAGAGATTAAAACTTGTACAGAAAAAACTAAAAGTCAATTCAGAGTCACACACGTACAGCTAAAAAAAAAATTCAGTCAACTCAACTGAGATACATTAATTTAATTAAATGAAAAAAATATGCATGCATAACAAACAAGCTTTTCCTCATCTAGTCCACGAAAGTATAATTTTACTTAAAAGCGTAGTTTATGGCATAACACAAGGCCGAAAGTATGCAGCACTCAACGAGGATTGAACTCACTATTTATTATTATTCAGTCATATAATTGATCTAACGAGACAAACTTGCTAAACTATAAACATCAGGACCCAACACAAGGCCGAAAGTATGCAGCACCCAACGAGGATTGAACTCACTACTCAGTCATAATTGATCTCTCACGAGACAAACTTGCTAAACCTTATCCTGTAAAACAGTAATATCGGACTGGAGGTTGGGGAAGGGGCCCAATTTGGCCCGAATGGTTATCGAGAGAGATTAACTTGCGAACAACTACTACTCTACGGTAAGCACCCAACAAAACACTGATCCAAGAATACGAGTGGAAGGGGACTCGTTTTGGTCAACATCCAGGAAATTAGGCAATTTACAACACATATTCGCCTCGGAAACTACACACAAGTCATGTGTGGTACTGAAAGATTCAGAATGTTTTTGTTTTGTTTTGTTCAGTAAGACCGTAAGAAGATTCACCCTTTTCAGAAAGTTTTTTTTTTTTTTTTTTTTTTTTACCTAATGAGGGACTCGCTTCATTTACAAATTTTACATGTAGCATCAGTTCTCTAGATCAAGGTAGAACGGGGTATCTACCTCCACTACAGTTTTCCATACAAAATGGCCCGGGTTTCAAATCGGAGCGATAAAGTGTGAATAAATATTGTTGTGTTTCAAAATTTATGCAAAAAAAAAAAAAAATGTTAAAAAAAAAATTATCTGGAATTTCTTTTCTTAGAAGTAAAAAAATCCTAGTTTACTCCTCAGCATAAAAAAAAAAAACTACAAATTACCTAACGCAAAGTTGACTCAATAACTATCTCATCATACACAGTGTGAAATGCAAACACTGTCATTGTTATGTTAAGAAATAGAGAAAAATGTTGTTGTTGTTTTTGTTTTTACCGTTTTTGCTTTTTAAACCTTAGGCCAATGCAATGGGCACCTGCCGTGCATTTGGGTCGATTTTTTTTATTATTATTTTTAAAAAATCAAGATATTTTCTTTTTACCAGACGTAGAATGTGTGTGGAACAAAAGCTTCTTAGTGTAAATTTTTAATTTTGCTTGAATTTAAAAAAAAAAAAAAATCTAGCTAGATTACTCGGCTGAGTCCTCCTCTATGAAACAAAAAAGGGAGTAATTTAGAATTTTTTTAAAAATTATTAAAATAGGATCACAACACAGAAAATAAATACAAAGATAAATTTAAAAAAAATGTGCAGTGTGACACCTATAAACAACTCAATTGTGCCGTTCGTCTATAGAACTTTGTCTTGGAGGGAGGGAGGAGGGTACAGTTTTGTGATGTCACCAACAGTGGCGCCCGTCGATATTCGAACTCAGAAAAGCTAGAATTGTCTACGACACTGTGACGGCGGACAGGTCCTTTCTATTGCTGTGAGTTCGATCTTTACAAGGAGCTTCGTCTGTGGTCCTATACCATAATTAATTCTACCCAGTCTATTTGCAATTTATACAGAGTACTATACGCACAAACACACACGCCCGCCAGTGCCGGAACCAAAACATATAGGAAAATTTGACTCTTCTTGCAGTAAATATGGTTTAGTTTGTTATTGTTATTAAAATAAATAAAAATAATTAAATTTTACAGTTTCCTTTTTGTGTTCTAAACCTTTTTTGCGCAAGTTATATTTCAAATTTTTAGTATTTTTAATTTCTAACTATTAATTGCACAAAGTAACCCTAAATTCCATAATTTTAAAAATGAATCCCAATCCACAACGTTGCCTAAATTAATTAATTAATTAATTTAAATTGAAAGATTAAAATTTAAAACATGGCGGTTTATTACAAAAATGAACTTTTTTTTACGGGCAGTAAAATATTGAATACTTTGCACCGGGTGTAAAAATAAATAAAAAATATTAAGTAAAAATTTCAGTTTAAGAATGTTATTTATTTGACGTGCGAGTAATCTCAACAAATCTCTTAGCTCGGCAATACAGTCAATACTGATTATTACAATTCCCGATTCCGATATTGCTATATAACATTTTTAATGAAACGCCCCTTCTAGGCATGAACCCGAATTTCTCTGTAAGTCGTCACTCTATTTTCAATTTCTCTTGTCACTGCTACTGGGCGAAGTAAAGAGAAACAAAGAGAAATCCTGAGCAGATAGCTTCTTACTATAATTAAATTAATTAACCGAAACCATAACGTAAAAAACAAAACAAAACAAAAAAAAACTGTGTGCAAGTCTCGTTTCGATGCCATCTCCAAGAAGAATGTGTAGCTGGCAAGAGTGTTAAAATGGTACATCAGAGAAAATTAAAATTAAATTTCTGTATTAGTTTTTAAATATAAAAAAGAAATGCATTTATTTTTTATGATATTAGCATGCAATCACACACGCACATCCAAGAAGCAGTGTTCTTCGTGTAATAAGACATTTTATTTTATTCAATATTGGTTCACCGTTCAGGTTAATTTAGCTACTAGAGAGCATTATTAGTAGAGAGAGGCAAGAATAATTCAAATTTAGCATTTCACTGTAAAAAGTGTCTATGGGTTTTCTAGTTAATTTAATTAATATAAAACTACCAAATATTATGTCAATCCTCAACATAACGCAAGCAGTGTCCATAAAAGTCTTTGGGTGGGATAATAATTCTCTAGAATTTTTAGCGTAAAAATCAGATTTCACAGTAACGCACACACAGACACAACGACGTGTGAACATGCAAGCAATCTCAAAATCTTTCAGGTTTCTAATTAATTTACTAAAAGTTACTCGATAATTTTACACGCACACAAGCAAACAAACCAAAAAATAGTGTCTTAAATTTTAAGTTTTATAAATAAATAAGATAGTAAAAAAAAAACTAATAAATCACTTCTTATCATGCACCTCCACATAATGTTCACCATGTCCATAGTCTTGGGATGATTCTTGCGAATTAGTGTTAAAAATAAAAAAAAATTTTTTAATATACATTGTAAAAAAAAAAACGCATCCTCGCACTTGCTTGCATGTTGAAGAAGATAACAAAAAATTCTTCTTAGTGGTTTCTCTATTAAATTTAAAGTAAACTAAAAGAAAAAAATAAAGACCTCACAATAATTTTTTGATGCAAGAAGCTAAGCCTAAGATTGTTGGCTGCAGAGAGGAAGCACTAAAACAAAACATCACAAATAAGGAATAAAATGAGAAACAAAAAAAATGGTTGCGACTTGAATTATCTGTTGTTTTTTAGTGACAAGAAACTCGAAAAATATACAAACCAGGTAAGAAAAAAATGGGGGAGGTAGGAGAAAGAAAAGAAGGCGGAACATCAAAGAAAAGAAAGAAGGTAAAGACAAAGAGAAGAAAGGCTAGATTAGAAGAAGAAATAAAAAAGTGTTTGAGAAAGAAAAAAAAACGAGTAGGAAGAAGAAGAGAGAGAGAGAGACAAAGAAAAAGAGAGTGGAAGAATAAAAAAAAACATGAAAGAAAAAGAAAGAAAGGAAAAGAGTAAAAGACGCTGAGAAGGGAAAGACAGAAAGAAGAAAGGCTAGAAGATTAGAGAGGAAGAAATAAAAAAGAAAGTGTTTGAGAAAAAAACCGGTTAAGAGAGATAGACAAAGAAAAAGAGTGGAAGAATTAAAAAAAACATGAAAGAAAAAGAAAGATCGATAGAGATTTAAGGGCACGAGAAAAAGAAAGAAAGAAAGGAAAAGAGAGTAAAAGAGGCTGAGATAGGGGAAGAAGAGAGGTAGAAAAAGAATCTCGGTACGGGGTTCAGTCCTTGTTCTTTCTCACTTTGCACGAATTCGTTTCTACAAGATGAAGATAAAAACGAAAAAAATACAAAACAAAAAAAGCAAGGCAAATCACTGAAGGATTGAGATTTGAAAAAGAGAGACAAAAAAAAGAAAATCGTGTGTGTGTGTGGAAGGGTTAAGGGCGGAGAGTTACCCATCTGCTTCATACCTATGTATGTAGGTCAGTTACAAGCGCTACCAGAGGTGTTACAAATAAAAGCCACAAGGATTTCTTTGAAAAAGAAAAACAAAAAAGATGGTGTAAGAAGAAGAGTTGATAATGCCGCTTTCGTTGTTATTGTTGTTGCTGCTGCATTTCTCGGGTGAAATACAAGATGGCTACTAGTGAATAGTAGCTTGCCTATGACAAGGCAGCTGCCAGATCCAACTAGCCAAAATTCTCTGCTCAGTGGTTGCCACTGGTTTAAAAAAAAAACAACAACAAAAAACGATATATAAATAAAAAATGGTGTATATTTCTTTCCCTTCGGCAGAAGAATTTCTTTTGCTTGAAAAATTCCAGGAATAATAGTTTTTTGTGTAGAGAGAGACGACTATAACAAAGTCTGGGTGTTTCAATCAATTCTGGTTTCTTCAAATTTAATTGTACATCAACAAACTGACTTAAGAACAGTTTGACAAAACTTAGCAAATTAATTAGTCCATGTGGTTTATGTCAAGCAATTCAGTTTTTGTCTCGATATTTTAAATGTTCCCAAAAGATTAAAAAAATCCATGAATTATTGTTTCATATTACATTAAACTTTTCTATGTATCAGATGATAAAATTTAAATAAAAATAAATAGCAATAATACATTTTTGTAGAAGTTGAGGGTTTAAGAAGTCATAAACAGATGAAAATACAAATTTATACAAAATTTAGTTATTGTGTAATATTTGTTATTTATTTCATTTGAATATTTTGTCTAAATTGTGGAGTTACAAAAAATAATATTTATAATATATTTACTTTTGTGGTAGCTAAACCATATACCATATATATAATGTGCATGTGAGAGAGAGAGAGAGAGAGAGAGACAGACAAAGTGGAAAAGCTATAAATGACAGGTTTACTGAAGAATTAGATTCTAACCTGAAGAATCCAAATGCAACATACATTCTTCAACGAAACGCATTGTTTATAGCTTTTCCACTTTCTCTCATTATCTTCCCATTTGTTTCAGATATTATTACACATCCCCACACATACTCACATATATATAAAACATAATAAAACCAAATCATATATATATATATATTTGAAAATTTTGATATAAATAAATATATCTGACAGATGATAAATAGAAAGGAAAAATAGGAAAACGTATTGCAAAAGTAAGTTTTCCTATTTTGGAATTTCAGTGTCATTTTCATATGTGGATAACTGTTACCACCTACCCAATAACTGTTAGGATAATACAATAGACCTTGCTACTCATAATGCACAATGCTTAGCATATATAAACACCAAAGCCAAAACATAACATACATGGTCTAAAGATTGTGTCCAAGCATGAAACAGACTGTCAACACTTGGTGTTGGCCTCAGTATCGACTTTTATAAAAATAATAAAACCACCAGATTATAAATCTCACTGTTTCTTTCTCATTAATTTAATATATACATATATATATATATATATGTATACTCACACACACACACACAAGTAGTAAGAATAAAAACTAAAGCTTAAAATAAGCTAAAAGCTTAAAATATAAAATAAACTGAGGGCTCAATGCCAAAATCAACAGAGCTTAAATATAGAATAATAATAACACCAAATCCGCTACTCAGAGTTTCATGCAATGACAATCATCCACCTGATGATTGCCATTGCATGAAATACTGAGTAGTGGTTTCGATATTATATATATATATATATATATATGGTCAAATATAGATTGGAATCTGACAGGATGATAAAATAAAAGAACAAATAGGAAACATATATCAATCTAACATGTTTCACTTTTATTAAAGCTTCATCAGAGATTGAGAAAAACAGACAAAAAACATGTTTTCTTTCAATCTCTAATAAAGCTTTAATAAAAGTGAAACATGTTAGATTGATATATGTTTCCTATTTGTTCTTTTATTTTTATATATATATGTATATAATAAAATAAAAGAACATTATATATATATATATATATATATATATATATGTATGTTCTTTTATTTATATATGTTTCCTATTCTTTTATTTTTATATATATATATGTATATAATAAAATAAAAGAACATACATACATATATATATATATATATATATATATATATAATGTTCTTTTATTTTATTATATACATATATATATAAAAATAAAAGAACAAATAGGAAACATATCAATCTAACATGTTTCACTTTTATTAAAGCTTTATTAGAGATTGAAAGAAAACATGTTTTTTGTCTGTTGTTCTCAATCTCTGATGAAGCTTTAATAAAAGTGAAACATGTTAGATTGATATATGTTTCCTATTTGTTCTTTTATTTTATCATCCTGTCAGATTCCAATCTATATTTGACCATATATATATATATATATATATATATATATATATATACACATACTGCGTTTCAAATTATTAATGAGGTGAGTCTTTTTACATCCTATCCAAAATTATCAGAGAATGGCGACAACATATATATACATCTACTCTGTAAAAATTGTAAGGTTCTAGAAAAAGAAACTGAAGTTATGGTCATTTACCTAATTTAAATTATTAGTGTGTCAAATTATTAGCAAGGTGTAATAAAAAATCCTGTAAAGAAAGAAAATAACATTACTTCCTTTGCAGATTTTTATGGATACATCCAGTAACAAAGATGAAATTAAATTGAAATAAAAAAAAGTAAACAGAGTTCAAATAGGATTGTGGATTTGGTTAATATGAGATATGTGATCCTTTTTTAAAATGACTTGAAAAAGGTGCTGGTCCATCGAACTTGTCAATTTCTGGATCTACTCTGTTGTAATTTCACGTGACACACTATTTCCTGCCATAAGTCATCCTTACTTCTAAATTGGCGTCCATTCTCATAAACACGTCACTTCAGAATGCTCCACAAATTTTCAATTGGGTTTAAGTCTGGAGAATTGACCAGCCAGTTCATATTCCGTGGTCCACAGAAACCTAATTTCTGCAGGTACTTCATAGTTTTATGCGCTGAATGCGAAGGAGTACTATATTGCAAAAATACAATGTTTCTCCTATTGGTGATTCTTTGCTTTTTTAAACAAGATTCCAGGTGCTCTTTGAGGAAGGCTATATAAGCATCTGCAGTTATTTTCATACCATCAGACACTCTCCACAGATCAACCATGATACCTCCAATAATACCAGCCCAAATCATAATACCCCCTCCTCCTTGTTGGCGTGTCAAGTGTTGATGACGATCTCATCTATTTACCATCCAATCTTTACTCCAAACATCAGGGCCATCAAGCGTTGCACGACTTTCATCTGTGAACAGAACTTTTGAGAAATTGACCATCATGTTCTCCTTTGCCCATTTCCAATGCATTTGTAAGTGTACTTTTGGCAATCAGGGTTTTGTCACTGGTCTCACTGATGTCCTGACCTTTTTCAGGTGATGATAGCAAGTACTTCTGAACACTGTGGCTTCTCCAATGCTCCTGCAAAGTGCTCCACTGGTTAGGCCCAGGTTATTTACAGCTTTACGTTCCATTCATGACAAAGAACATTGAGAAACAACCCTGGAGTGAACCTTATCAGCTCTCTGACGTATCTTCGTATGAGCTGCAACAAATCTTTTCACAGTTTGGTGATATCTTCCAATTATTTTGGATATTTCTAATGTAGATTTGCCTTTGGAAAGTTCAGATGTTATATCTTTCTCAGAAGGGGTCAAGTCACATTTGTGACCCATAACTGCATGATTATAATGACACTGGTTTATAGTCTGGAACAAATCTATATCATGTTAATATTGCAATGACCACCGTTTGTTTTTTGATGTGCAGAACAATACAGTTTTATACAGCTTGTGCATATACCTATTCCCATTATACTGTGAAAATTTCATTAGATTCCAACTGGTAGTTTTGGGAGAAAATGAAAATATGTCACCTTGTTAATAATTTGAAATGCAGTGTATATATGTCTCATTAAATAATTTAGACACGTTTTGTCTACTTATTTTTAAGATGATCCTCTCATATTCACAGATAAGCTTCTTAGTATTCTTATTGAAGGAAGAAAGAAATTTACCATATTGATGCATATATATATATATATATATATATATATATATATATAGCATAATGAGAGGCCACGTATACTTTCTTGATATGTATATAATATCTGGATAAAATAAATGAAACAAAATTGGGTGTTTTTTATGAAAGTATTTATTTCTGTGTTTTTGTATATATTTATTTATTTAATATTTCAGACCACCTAGATCTTTCCTCAGAAATCAAATGAGATACTGTGTTTGTGTGTTTGTTTACAGCGTTTGTCGTGAAGCGTGCATGTCACGTGATGTGCAATGCAACTTTGTTTGAATTTTTGGCCAAAAATTCAAACAAGGTTGCATTGCACATCACGTGACATGCACGCTTCACGACAAACGCTGCAAACAAACACAGTATCTCATTTGATTTCTGAAGAAAGACCTAGGTGGTCTGAAATATTAAATAAATAAATATATACAAAAACACAGAAATAAATACTTTCATAAAAAAAA